>OX103945.1:4989258-5589258 GCA_944470405.2 Schistosoma mattheei
GGAAACCCGAGATTACTGGACAGTTGTTCCGTCCTAGTATGAAAATCCCCATCAGTGCGTCTCTATTATCTCGCATGCGGGACTCGGGCTCAGGACCTTCACTATCACGCGTGAACGTTTAACCTCCAGACCTATAAGATAGCACCCAGAGATAGTCTAGTGCTTCCAAGTTTTCAATGGTGGTCTAACATTGATCTGTTCATGATCTTAGTTAAAAACTCAACAATCTTCACAATCCTATAATGATAAACGTAGTCTGTGATAAATACTATACAATCTTGGTATGTTCGAACATTTCAACAGGAATTAGAAGACATTACAGCATGACATATTTTTTATCCAGTAGAATAATATGTCATAAATTCATTCGCCTAATTTTTCAGTATTGACTGAAATCATACTTACGAGTAATATTACTCTGATTATATAGTTATAACATTTTATGTCAGTCTAGTTTATACCAACCAAGTGAATTTAAACTTCAACTCATTGCACAAGCATTCAGCTTATGTGTCCCAAGGAGGACGAAACGCGCGTCTTGGATTCCTCTGCTAGCCACTATCCATCTTTGCTTAAAACAGCCAAGTTTATATTTAACATTAAATCCTGTTGTAGTGAACGAGAACACAAGTGGGGACAACCAAATATATTTGAATACAAAATTACAGAATACCTTAGTAAAATCTGAGAATCATACAGTGAATACTTCACTTGAAAAATATGAGTCAATTGTCTCAGACTTTATTGTTCCTTCATTTCCACACCAATCATTCTTTGTTCTCTTTCTCTTTTCTTCGATCTTCTTAATCTTCTGCCTCTTGTTGTAACGTGTGACCGCAGTTTATGGATGGAGCAGCGTTTTATTGATCGATTCAGTGACACGGAAAACACGTACGGACGACCTAGAGTCCCGACCGGTCCTGCTTCCCTGTCTAGCCCAGCCAATTGAGTCCAGAACACAAGTCTTAGCCTCTGAGATATGAATCATTATATTTCAAACACACTCTGTTTATATACTAATCAAGCAGACCACATCGTACCATAAAATAGAAAATAACATTGTACAATATTGACCAGTAGGAAAATGACACGTGAAATAAACATTTACCAATGAGGAAATGACACCATCTCAAGTCCAAGGATAGCGTTAGACTTCAGAGAATAATTTTTGGGATATTTTCCTGAATATCCCAACACCTCTAAACATTTCACTTTCGATTAATAATACATACTACTTATATTTATCGAAATAAGTAGCATACACTATATTCTTAGTTATGATAAACGCTAATCACATTTCACTATGCCTAAGAATGTGCTAATCAAAGAGTTATGATTTGAAAGTTAGATGATAATAGACTGAATGTTAAATATGTTGATCGATCATTAAATGGTGGATTCATAGTATTACTCAAGTATAATAGTTTTATAACATTGTTGCCAACTGTAGTGAAGATAACATAGAATCTATTTTCACAGATTGAACTCATGAGTCAGTTGAAGCTAGACCACCATTGAAAACCTGGAAGCACTGGACGGCCGTTTCGTCCTAGTATGGGACTCCTCAGCAGTGCGCATCCACGACCCCGCACCACCCGGGGATAGGAACTCACGGAAGACAATGGTGTACGGTAGCGCAACTTCGTGGATTAGTTGAAGTTAGATAATAACACCATCGGATGCCGGCCGACTCAGTGGTCTAATGGCTAAACGCTCGCGCGCGAGATTGATAGGTCCTGGTTTCAAATCTCGTGAGACAGGATCGTGGTTTCTCACTGCTAAGATGTCTTACAATAGGACGAAACGACTGCTTAGTGCTTTCAGGTTTTAAATGGTAGTCTCACATCAATCGGTTCATGTTCTCAATCAAAAACCTAAATAATTGATTTGGAATCTAGATAAGATTGAAGGATAATAGTTTCAATTTCATGTCTAGTCGTGGTGTATTGTGTCGAACTAAAATGAAATAACTATCAAGTACATCCTTGTTTTTATTAATCCTCTGTTTATAATCAGTCCTTAACACGAACAATTCACTGGTTAACAGAATTACTAAGGTATTGTACTGTGATTACAATGTCATATGTCACAATAAAAAGGCGGTTATTGATTATAACCAAAACCTAATATTTAAAGTTTTGTTCGTGGATTAGTTGAAGTTAGATATTAACACCGTTGGATTCTGGCTCATTGATCTGGTGATTAAATGCTCGCGTGTGAGACTAATAACTCCTGGGTTCGGATCCCACAAGGCGAGATCGTGAATGCACACTACTGAAGAGTCCAACAATAGGATGAAAAGGTCGTTCAATGGTTGTAGGTTTTTCACAGTGATCTAGTTTTAATTGACTCATAATCTCAATTATTGAATGTTTTATTCATTTAAATAAAACTTACATTTTTATTAATTACCCAATCAGATTGATTTTTCAAAGATGATTTTCATTTGAATATATTTGTTTATTCTGTATGGTATTATTTGTCTTGGAATTCTCTTGTTCTGAATTACTATACTTTGTTTGAACTGAAAAAATTGAACGAAATAAAAAAAAAGATTCTTTTAAATTAAATCTTTTTTAGTTAACAGTAGGTATAAGTCATTAATGATGATAATTACAACAATGTTCTAGACCGTTAGATCCTTGGTTCGAATCTCACGAAGTGAGATGGTGGATGTGTTCACAATTGATTGATCACTGGGTGGTGATCAATCTCATGCTTGTCTAGTCCTTATTAGTGCAGATCGAATGCTATCGATCATGTTGCAATGTGGCCATCAGTCTAGGTGACTCAACACTGCGGGCCACACTGCAACATGATCGATAGCATTCGATCTGCACTAATAAGGACTAGACAAGCATGAGATTGATCACCACCCAGTGATCAATCAATTGTGATTACATCTCAGTCCTATAGGAGGTTAGTTACGGCTCGGATAGCTCAGTGGTAACGTCTCTGACCGTGAAGCTGGGTGACACGAGATCGAATCCGTCAGAGAGCACCAGTTCCCTCAAGATTACAGGTACACCTTGCTGACGAGTGCCAAGTAGCACGAAACCCGGGTCCAGGGTTTCCTGTTGACTACCTCCAACCACCATCTAAATGGTGGATGTGTATTGCTGAAGAGTCCCATACTAGAATGAAACGGTCATCCAGCGTTTGTAGGTTTATCATGGTGATCTATCTTTAACTGACTCATGAATTTAACTATTCAGTTATTATAATATCCACAAAACCTCTTTCTGATTATAATGATCATCTTAAGTTATTTGAGCGAGACTATAATTTATGGACGAATCAATTAAGATTAAGGATAACAAAATAGCGTTTTTGGCACTTTAACTGATATCGATTTGTGGTGAAAACCACAAACCCAGTTCCTAATTGTAACCACCAAATGTAAACTATAATCCCCATACTTCAAACTGCTTTGTAACTCTCATTTAGCCTTAGTAAGTAGGTGGACATTATTTAGGTCACTATGGTGTCGCTAAAAGGTCATCCATAAATTATAGTCTCACCATTATTTGTTTAATACGTAGATTAGTATCAGAAGCGGTTTTGTAGCGATTGTAGCAATTTCATTAGTTGAAATCATGAGTCAATTGAAACTAGACCACCATAGAAAACCTAGAAGCACTGGATGGCGGGGTTGTGGATGCGCACTGCTGAGGAGTTCCACAATAAGACGAAGGGGCTGTCCAGTGCTTCTAAGTTCTCCATGGTGGTCTAACATCCATCGGTTCATGATCTCAACAGCTAAAATTACTATTATATCCACAAAACCCCTTCTTCTATTAATCATATATAGTCTGGATGAATTTTAAACAGGCTCAATCTCTCTGAAATAGTTCGTACGCAAATATAAACTCTTGTTTTGTAAAACAACTCATTTTTCACAGCAGATTATACAAATCTTCTCTTTTCTAAAATTATAACGAAGAAGAAATGATGGATAGTGGCTAGCAGTGGAATCCAGGACGCGTGTTTCAGTTATCAGGACTCAGTAGCTAAGTGGACAACGTGGTGACTTTTGAAGCGAATAGTACTGGGCTCGAGTATCAAAGTGAACATCAAGTCTATAGATGAAGGTACATTCAACTGACGACTTCCAAATAAGTTGAAATGCAGGTCCTGAATTCCACTACCAGTCACTATCCATCTTTGTTTATGAAGCTTGTAACTTAAGGCTATATTGAGGCAATACGCACAATATGCACATATACTAATAAGAGACTAATCAATTGCAGTACTGAACATCAATGGGGAGATTCATGTAAACAATACCAAATGAAGAAGAAACGAATATTTTTAAGGTTCTATAATGACAATCTAGAAACTTTCAACCAATTATAAACCAAAATAAGAAACTGTATTAGTCATTTTTACTAAATATGTAGCATTTCTTGACAAATAGTTCTTTTATGATAACTACGACTCATGGCTATTTTTCTTATTTATTACATAACAGTTCTTTAGTGTACACAGTCAGTTGTTATACATAGATTCGGTCAGTTAAACTCTTTTCAAGGTGATGAATATCCACTTGTATGTGGTGTGTACGTTGCTTACTTTCAATAAAAACTTATTATAACAATGGGGATCTATTAAGTGAATATGCGCCACATAAATCATTCGATTTGTGTGACGGCTAGGATACTGCCCGTGTACCCAAGCCGAAGCAGGTAGTTTACTTAGGAGGCCAAACCCCAAGCCTTCGACCTAAAAGTTTGGTCAACAAGGCAGTGGAGTAACATTAAGAGATGTAGTCCTATGGTAGCCAGTGACCAATAATTGATTAATACGTCATTTGTTCCTTCAGGATACTGGATCACATGTACACCATTGATTTGGAATCAGGGTTTTCCAACTCCTCTGGGTAAACTCTCCGTCTCCACCAACTCGGTTAAAGCGCCGGATATTCGATTTTCGTCCTCTGAATTTCGTAAACGACACCCATGGTGCGAGAAGGTAGTGAGTAGGAGTTTTGTGGCAGTGGCTGTATGCACGTGGCTACGTGAGACCATTTGCAGAGGGAGGGTTGCCTCTTCCAACTCTCGGCCGTATAATATATATATATGTTATGATCGGGCATAAAGGAGTGAGAAATTTGTTTTATTTTTTATATCAAAATAAATATCCGGAAATAATAATGATCCTACGTATACTAACCCTAACACGAATTCGAGAATAACTTTTATTACTCAATTCTAAAATTTCATTACTTTTCTTATTGAGAAATCTGTGATAAACTTTTGAAAGGTTTCGACACAATTTCTTTGATTCGACTATTGAATACATGATATGCCAACAGATGTAAAGTTAATACAGTGAGACCTTATTCCATTACATTACATGATAATGAACATTAAACTTTTTTATGATCACTCATAGTTGTCGATGTTTATTACTATAGTAAGAGCACAAATTATAAATGAATTGGATTGTAGATGTTTAGTACAAATGGACCTTAGGATTCTGGAAAGTTGATGATGATAATCCCTTATTTCCTAACTAATCAGATATTAGTATGATATCAGTGTGAACTGATCAGTGTTAGACCGTCTCGTCCCAGTATGAAACTCTCTACCAGTGGGCATCGACAACCCCACTAGCCGGGATCGAACTCAGGATCGTTGGTCCCGTGGGCAGACACTTAGCCTCAAGACTAATGATCCGGTGTCCACTACTGTTAATGTCTAACTTCAATCAATCCACGACATTATACTACCAACTTCTATTATTTTCAGTGGGAACCTTACTTACACCTAACGCGGTTGAACTTCATTAATAACGGCTTCTCACTAGAGCTCCGAGAATTATTTCTAGCAGCTAGTCAGTAAGTGAGTACATAGTAATTATCAATACACAGTCATTGAGATTGTCGAGTTTCATTGAAATTTATTTTAAATTGCCGATATCATATGTTTATCTCACGAACTCATGTACATTTACAAATTGATGGTAAACTATTGCGAAGTCCAGAAAACTAGAATTCAGGCGGAAAATCTACAGTACTTGATATATTTTACGTTTTATTCGATTCTTTGGAAAGACGAGAGACAGCTGAATTAGCATTAATGAATTTTATACATCATGAGATGTAAATGAATATAATAGGAGTGAAATTGGTTGAAAATGCTTTTTATTTACTTACGCCTGTTACCCCTCGTCGAGGAGCATAGGCCGTCCACCAGCATTCTCCATCCAACTCTGTCTTGAACAATCCATTCCACTTGTTTCCAGTTGCTATTCATTCCTTTGATATCTGCTTCCAATTCCTAATCCAATGTGTTCCTTGGTCTTCCTCACTTCCTTTTCCCTTCAGAATCCAAAGTGAACGCTTGTCTCGTGCTGTAGTTTGATCATTTCAGAAATGTACGTCCTATCCACCTGCAGCATCTTTCCCTATTCTGTTCTTCAGTTGGAATCTGGTTTGTTTGCGTACTAGTTAACACACAAACTTTCATCCGAGTATCACTATGCATACATGCAGGTATACATACCCTGTGAGCAAATATACGTTACATGCACACCGGTAACATACAGGTTTTAACCCATGCATCCCATAGCACATACATAGGTATATTTACCCACCTGGGAGGGTAGGTGTTTGTCGCACCCAAAGAAAACATATTTGCCGCACCAGGCTGACTCTTACGCATCACATGCATTTCCTTCACACCATGGCTACCGTTCCAGTATTTCTTGACACACACATGTTCATAAGCACTCTCTCAGGGGAGGTTATTGGTCACCTCTCTCTAGTATTTTCTACCACCTTTTTTTATAATGCCTTCGACCTGATAGATATGCCGTTAATTTTATTAGACATAGGACAGACCTTTTTTGCAGCTCAACGTTTCCTGTGTACGACACCACATGCGTACTCTTTGCATATATCCTATACTTGAACCACATAACTCAGAGAACTTCTGCAATTTTCATACATAAACATACACATTGGGTAGCTCGAGCGAGAAGGTAAGCCCCGAGTATAGAATCCAGGATGATCAGATACGATAGAGTGGGTGATCGGTCCGATCTCTGCGACTGCCTAAGTTGACTAGCAGGGTTGCCTCCAATATCCAGCAGCGTTAAGAGGAGGCCCTAGGTCATATTTTTGCTGCCTCCTCAATAAGGTTAATATGGTAATCACAAATTCACGTTGACGCACACAGAAATTAGAATACAATAGATGCTAACTTACAAATCGATTAAAGTCAGTAGTCACAATTTTTCGCTTATTTGTAGAACATTAATAATTTGCTTATAAAGTTAGTTGTTTCTTTTAGAAACTTAAATTGCATCAATTTGCTCTATTTAAACTCCGTAAAGTGAGTTGTGGTACTAATGGTTTGAGGAGAATTCAAATCACATGATGATGTGACCCGGGAATTCGAACAATACTGAACAATTGTTTCGTCGCAAATCAGTACTCATTAGTGTTGTGAAACCACTGGGCACATAGATTTGACATAGAATCTAGAATTCTGTTAGCAAACGCAATACTATGAACTTACATCATTAAACTTTAGGGGCAGCCAAATGCCCTGGTATGGCCGAGGATGGGGAGAATCAGCCCTCACTCTCCAAACGCTCTCACATAGCCACTTGTATACAACCATTGACGGGGAAGTTCTACTCACTGCCTTCTTGCTTCACGGGTGTTGTTTACGAAATTCAGTGGACGAAAATCGAATGTCCGGTACATTGACCGAATTGATGGATATGGACAATCCAATTAGGTGAGTTGGAAAACCCTGATTGCAAACCAGTGGTGCTCATGGGTTCCAGGACCCTCAGGGAACAAATGGCTACCATGGGGTCGCATCTCCTTACGTTTCTCTACTACCTCGTTGATCAGACCTTTAGGTCGAAGGCTCGGAGTGTGACCCCCTATAAAAACCACCTGCTTCGTTCTGGGCACATTTATCAACTTCAGTCACTTTGTATTGCAACAATTCCTCCATGCAATTTGATTTGTGAATTGTTGTCTTATTTACCTATAATAATTGAATTCATGAGTTACTGATTCGGATTAAAATCAAAAAATGTCAATGATCTGCTAATTTATTGATACTAAAATATACAACTAATTCAGAAATTGTGAATTTAAGGAAATTTTTGCGAATTAATAAACTTAAACTACAAACTGAATATTATAATTTAAGTCCAATATGTGACATAGTTAGTTATATAATATACCCTTGTGGGTCAAGGTAATTTTACATTAGTTTTCAGGAGAACCAGGCACCATTCACACTTTCACATGACAACCAAAACAGTACTGCTCAATCCCATTTAACAGGAGAGCCGGACACCGCCCAGGCTTACATTTTATAACCCAAGCAGTACAACTCAATCCTGCTTCACAGGAGAACCAGTCACCGTATAGGCTTTGACGCTACAATCTGAATAGTACAGCTCAGTCCTGTGATGCAACCACACAGGTACCAAGCACCTTGGTGAACCACCAATATGTGACTAGGTGACATAGATCATCATCAATCTCATAAATATATAATCTGTCTGATGAAATCTATAAATAAAATGTTTACATCTTAACTCAGTTGAAAAATGAATTCAATAAAGTATATAATTTACACTTCAATTTGTAAGTAGTAAAAACAAATGAAAATAATTAAAAAGATATATCAGTATGGGATTGTGGAGATTATTATGTTTCTAATTGAGATCATGAACCCGATTTATTTTAGATCAACAATGAAAACCTGGAAGCATTGGATAGTCGTTTCGTCGGTTGGATGCCGTCCGGCTCAGTGGTCTACAGATTAAGTATCCGCACACGAAATCGGTAGGTCAATCAAATACTTAATAATCTCTACAACCCTATACTGATTACTGCCATATGGTCACTAGTGACCAGAATCGCGAGGGAATTTTCGGAGTTCTGGTGGGAAGCCGTGATCGGTGGTTCTAATTCGTATCGGGTAGAGACAGGTATCTACCTCAGTATATTGGGAGATGGTCGCACGATTTCGTGGATTGTTTGGGGTTAGACATTAATATCGTTGGATGCTGGCTCAATGGTCTAGAGGTTGTATTCGCGCGCAAAACTGAAGGTCCTTGGCTCGAATCCTGTGAGCGGGATCGCAGATGCGCACTGCTGAGGACGAAACGTCCATCCAGTGCTCCCAGGTTTTCAAAGATGGTCTAACATCAATCGATTCATGAACTCAATCAAATACTAGGTGGTTAAATGATATGCGTATAATATTTAAAACTTATGAAGTGATCAATTATCATTTTGTGAAGGAATTTAGAAAAGTTGACTATAATTTTCTTACTGTAAGATGGTTCATGATTGATAAAGGATGTAATGATCACATTTCTGAGTTCCCAGACTGTGTTTGAGTCTTAATGACGTTATTAATACTGACGTGTAAAATACATACAAGTGATGATAAGTTTCGAATTAGAACAAATGTACTTCCTATACTCTACTGTTAGCCTAAATCCATTCATAATAAAGAGCGGTTAATCCAACTTGTTTTGTGAATATTCCTGTATAATCTTAAAACAAACTTCAATCTTTTGAACAGCTTCATTTAATGGTATATAAACTATCATCAAAGATCATATCAAATATTTCACATACATTTCGTATCATAAAGGTATTAACTTCAACACAGATTGAAGCAGAAATTGATTAATAGTGAAAACTATGGATCATACCACTTGAATGTTATAATGTAGATGTGGTATCTTACTCCTAGAAACGATCACATATACACACAACCGACAGAGTACTTTATCAAACTAAAATGATTAATATCAGATGGGTTTTTTAGGGATTGTAGTAATTTCAGTGGTTAAGATCATGATTCAGTTGAAGCTAGACCATCATGGAAAACCTGGAAACACTGAACAGCCGTTTCGTCCTATTGTGGGACTCCTCAGCAGTGCGCATCCACGACCTCACCTTCTGCGAGATTCGAATCCAGGAATATTTCACATATATTTCATATCATAAAGGTATTCACTTCAACACAGATTGAAGCAGAAATTGATTCATAGTGAAAACTATGGACCATACTGTTTCATTGTTATCATGTAGATATGGTATCTTACCCCTAGAAACGATCACATATATAAACTACCGACAGAGTACTTTATCAATAATCAATAATCAATAAATAATCAATATTACCTTTAGTTTTAAGTTTATAATATTCATCACGATATAATTTCGCTTTATTTTCTGCATGTTTTAATGCATATAATAATATAGAATGATCAATTTTTGATTGTTTTGTTAATTTATTAATATTATGATTATGTTGTTTAATCATTAATGTACGTTTATTACGTTCTATATCAACTTCATTTTTTAATCTTTCTAATATTTTTTTAATATTTATCATTGATAATGATGATGAATCAATATTTGATTGATTATTGATTATTGATTTTGTTGTTGTTGTTGTTAAATGTTGATTATTATTTTTTATTGATTGATTAAAATATGGTTCTGATTGTATTGAAAATGTTGGTGAATTACGTAATGAATTCGATAAATTTTTTTTAGAGTTATATAATTTTTCAATATGATTATGATAAAGTTTTTGATAATTTGGATTAGTTGATATAAGATTATTATTATTATTATTATATGTAATACCAGATCTATTCATTTTGTTGCTAAAGTGACAACAACGACAATAACAACGACGACAACAAGAACAACAACAACGACGATAACGGCAACGACGATAACAGCAACAACGACAACAGCAGCGATGGCAACAACAGCAACGACGACGATAACAACAACAGCGACAACGACGACGATAAAAACGACAGCAACGGCAACGACAACGATAACAACAACGACAGGAACAACGACAACAGCAACGATGACAACAACAGCGGCAGCAACAACTACGACGACGATAGCAAAAACAAGGACAACAACGACGAAGACAGCAACAACAACAATAAGTTTGAATCAATAGATTTTTTTTGTAAACAAAATTCCAATTTTTTCAATAAATCAATAATGTTTTCGATTATATAATAATAATGATAACAACAATAATTAAATTGATCATTATTGATTATTTAAAATATCTTTTTTCCATTCCTTTTTATATTATTTATTCAAGCAAGATAAATGAAAGAAATAATACCATTTTGAAAAAGGAACATAAACCTAATCAAACAATCAATCGTTTGTTTCTTTGTTTGTCTGTTTGTTTGTTTGTTTTTGTTTCTGTGTTTTGTTTGTTTGTTTTTGTTTCTGTGTTTTGTTTGTTTGTTTTTGTTTCTGTGTTTTGTTTGTTTGTTTTTTGTAAATCATTGTTGAAAACAATGTGCTTATTAATCAATGAAGGTAATTTATTTTATTTTTTTTGCTTTTTACATCTATAACACTGATTGGTTAGATATATTGTGTAAACTAGTAAATATTAATAATAAACACTTAACCTATAAACTTATGTTATGATTGTCTAACTGGAAAAGTTCAGTATATTTTCTAATATAATTCAGCAGCCTTATTAGACTGAATTATCAACATCGATGACACTGTGATGGGTGTTATCGATGTCCACAGATAGAAATAGTGTGTATCATTAATAGAAATTGAAATGTCTAGCGGCAGAAGATGAGAAAGATCAAAGAAAAGAGAATGAGAACAGAGAATGATTAGTGTGGAGACAAAGGAACAATAAATTCTAAGACGAATGATTAACATATTGCAAATGAATTATTTACTTTATGATTCGCAGATTTTATAAAGATGTCCTGTAATTTTGTACTCAAATACATTCGATTGTCCCAATTAGTGTTCTCGTTCACTATAACATTGCATTAAGAAAATAAACGAGCTATCTAATTTTTTGGTTTATTTTAGCTCTAAGAAGTAACTCTAATTGCCATCTAATTATGAGCACTAAATTTTGTGAGTAATCAAACTGGCATCTTTTTGTGTAATTGGTGGAAATGAAGTTGCTGCTATTATTTTGAAACACATATAACGATTTACTAGTTGTCATTTGAAATTAGTGAAACTTTGTAATTGTAAATATATTTAACATTTAGTTACTGTTTAGTGACTTCTATTTTAAAATTACTCAATAAGTGTAGTCAATTATCCTTAGTTTAATACCAGAAGGGGTTTTTTTATGGATATTATAGTAATTTCAATAGTTGAGACCGTGAGTTAGTTGAAACTAGGCCACCATGGAAAACCTGGAGGCATTGTGGAGTTGTTTCGTCCTATTGTGAGACTCTTAAACAGTGCACATTCACGATGCCGCCCCATGGGATTCGAACCCTGAACCTATCGGTTTCGTGGGCGAACGCTCAACTTCTAAACCACTGAGCTAGCTGGCATAGAGTGGTACTATTGTCTAACTTCAACTGATCCACGAAATTCCTATAATATTGACAAAAACCCCTTCTTATATTAATCAACCTAAGTTCACTAGTGACTGGCTTCAAGAGGTATTCCCTGGAGTTCTAGTGAGAAGCCGTGGCCAATAGAGTTCAACCGAGTCTGTCGTGAGATAGTAACTCACTGAAGACAATGGTGAATATTTTGCTCAATTTCATGGATTGGTTGAAGTTAGACATTAACACCAATGAATACCGGCCGACTCAGTGGTCTAGGAATTAAGCGTTCCCCTGCGAAACTGATAGGCCCTGGGTTCGACTCTCGTGAGGCAGTATCGTGAATGCGTACTGTTGAAGAGTCCCGTACTAGAACGAAACTGCCGTCTGGTTCTTCCAGGTTTTCCATAGTGGTCTGCCTTCAGCTGACTCATGATCTCAACTATTAGGATATCCTTAGTTTAATTAAAATTACTTGATTTCTTGATTAGTTATAATTCTCAAAATTGTCTCTCGCAATGTAAAGAACAAATTTTTTATTTACGCTATAATTTTCGTATCATCAACAGAGTTTCATAAGAAATAACTGATTAGTTTTCTAACTGGGCTTCAACTGTCTGTGGTATTGATTAATTGAAGAAATGAAGGAATACTTGATCCTTTACACTCCAGCCCAGCTAATTAAAAGAAGAAGACTAGATTTATCAGGGAAAACACATAATTCCACAAGCACCCAGAGAAACAAAAAGCAAGCACTTGATTCATACGTAATACATACAATATAAAAATGTCATTAAAAAGCGTCATAAGATAGCGTACCAAAAGCGAAAATGAACCAATGACGCTTTGGATCCATCCAGATGGGAAACACGAATTGGAAGTAAGCATAGCCACTTTCGGTAGGAAATGGAAAATTCACACTTCCATGGTTAAATTACGAAAATAAGGAGTTAACTAAGTGATCTCTGATGATCTAGCATCACCAAAATTATATAAGTATTTTTTAAGAGGTCAGAAACTGTTCTTATACATTGTAGCGGTAAATAAGTCCCCAAAATAAAGAGCTCTGTAAGTTTTCGACATTAAATGCTGACCATATTAGTTTTAATGGACTCAACTAGCTAAAGGCTCTTGGTCATGCATTCGCACAAGATCACGAGTGAGAACGCCGTACTCAACATCCTCTGCAATCGCTAGTCAGGTTAGATCAGTCTATCCACGGTATATTGATAGCCTATCAAATATATCTTCGAACCTTCTCGCTTCTGTCTTTTGATTTCACTTGGTGGGTGCGATTCATAGTAGGTGTTACTTGTTAAAGCGTTGTCAAACTCCAAACACCTGTGGCATCTTCAACATGATAAATATTTCAAGTATTAAAATGAATCGTAAATGAGTGATAATACAAAACAGTTGTGGTGGTCGGTATTCAGTATAATCCTTAAACTTTGTATACAGTTCGTCTTGATAACCGTCACTAGATAACGCCCAACGGTATATTATTCAGAAGGCAAACACGAAGTGTTGATTACGTTTATTATGGGGCAACACACAGATATCCAAAATTACAGGTGCGTTAAGTAAGCATGAAAGATTTGTGCCAAAAAGCTAGCAGGTAAGCGAGCGAGCGAGCGAGCGGGTGGGTCAGAGAAAACTAGTGCGAGTAAGCGAGTACAGATAAGCGAGAGAGAGAGAGAGAGAGCAATGAACATGAATAACATAGACATATATACATAGTGAAATGAATGAATCATTGAATCAATTAAGCGATTAATAGTAAGGGTGGCAGCGTGAATAAATGAGTAGGCAGTAAATAGTGCTCAAGCATACAGGTTCATACATTCGCAACAATAATAAATACACAATGATATAGATAAGTTGTTGTTGTACGGATGACTCAGTTCGTTATTAAGTTAACGAAAAGACTTAGCCGAATTAAGTATGAAAAAACTCAATTGTACGTGAGTTTCTATACAGTGAACAAACTTGGTAACATTTAGTGGCATTGGGCCCTAACCACACAATCCTCAAAGCTGAACACAGGACAACGGGGAAAATAGATTGTAACGGAAAAAGAACGATGAAGATCCCTCCACAGCTTTTTTGTAGGACAGTACTGTCGTTTATTTGTTTCTTCTTCCTGTCGTGTATTTTAACCTTTGTCCAGATCTCGTTAACCGAACCTTTTGTTCTTTAGTCTTCTTCGTCTGAGCCGTTATTATGTGGTTTTGATTAAATATTTATCTCTTGTTTCCTAATTTTCTATTGCATGTTGCTGGAATATTGACAGTAAGGTCGTGTTTGACCAAGCTCAAGTTCATGGCGTTGTTCAGCGTGTGGCTCTTTACTTTTTGACTGTCTGCTTAGAAGGATTGCTGGAATCCCATCTGGTTGGGAATATTTTTATTGATTCTCAGGTATCGATACCCTTGGTATTAACTTTTTCTTTTATTGCTTAGCGCACTACTTTGCGTCAGAGAAACTTCTAGCTGTGTAGCACAGGCTGTACTGTTTGAGGTATTTTGTATTTTTGATATAATTTGTTCTATTCCCTAAATTAGAAACGTTTAGATTGAGCATAGAGTTTGTGTTTTGAGATAATTTAATACGAGTATTTCAAAAACGCTTGATACGCTATACAGAAGAATGTAGTGTGGCCTATTCGAATAAATTCTGGTTCGTCAGTCCTGCATTCAAACCGAATACTGGCAGTTTGGTCTTTACATAGATATTCAACGTTTAAAGCGGAGAAAAACCCAACGATAGAGAAAGCGGGAAAAATTAATTGAGTTAATTCGAATTAAACGGTTGGTATGGATCGGCCTTGCAGGCGTGGTCTTATGTAAAATTATTTTTATCCATTTTTAATATATTGCTCTATCTCTAATCTAAACGTGTTTCCACCATATATTAATAATTGTCACGATACGATAAATCAGGGTAGACAATAATGTGACTTCCATGTAAGATCTTATAGATTAGGCATTTACATCATAACAAATCTACGATTTTAAGATTAGGTCTTTTATTTGAGCAGTGCTAATATCGGAGTAGGCCATAATTCTACATCTTCTCTTTACTGACCATTTCTTTTTTAAGCTTTAGAAATGTGAAGTGAAGAATCAAGTAATGCTTAGGAACATCAATAGAATCGGATATTCAACGGAATATTCATTATATAATTACTATATTGTAGTTTGTAAAAACAAAGAGTAATTAGAATTTGTCATTGTTTACAAGTGATTAATCACTGGGTAGTGACGTGTCAATGTTCTATAAAAAAAGACGTTTACAAGTAATTTGTCCCATAGACTGGTTATATATGAATTGATTTAGTCTTTGTACTAGTTGTACTTCATCAAAAGATCTCGGATTTTTATACGTTTATTGCTTGTATCAATGGAGATATAAGAAATTTTGTAAGCGGTTAACTTAAAACTAATTATCTATGAATGATCAACAATTGAGATTGATATATCAAGCAATTTTGTTTCTGAGTTTATGTAAAAATCTTTATAGTGAATAGAATGTGGGTAACTCAGAAATAAGGAGGTCAGTCAGATTCAAGTGTATTGTGTACTTTGAAAGAATGAGATTAAAACCCACTTCACAGATATCCATACCAAAGTTGGACCTGATAGTTTCAAATAAAATGGGCATCAGCATTTGCATTGTTTACTTTTTACTATTTAAACTTGGGTTAATCTAATGTCTGGTCCACCACCGTGTTTGGATTGAACTGCACTATTCAGATTGTAGCGTTAAAGCCTATATGGTGTCTGATTCGCCTGTGAAGCAGGAATGAGCTGTACCGTTCGGGTTATAAAATGTAAGCCTGGGTGGTGTCTGGCTCTCCTGTTAAACGGGATTGAGCAGTACTTTCTTGGTTATCACGTGGAAGTGTGGATGGTGCCTGGTTCTCCTGAAAACCAATGTAAAATTACCCTGACCCACAAGGTTATATTATATAATTTATATAAATAATCTAATATCGGTTATCTATTTACTCAAAAGAAATGGCTTACATTAAGTCAGGAAACGCGAGAAATGCAATTTTGCTATTCATTGGGATATGACAAAAAATATATTTATTATTAAAGCACACTTTGTATTATAATCCGAAAATATTACTTCAACGTCGAATACCAGAGAACGTAAGGATCTAAGCTTGTCCATACTACTGATTACGAGCGTGACTATATTTCACAATAGATAATAAATAGTTTGACGGAGACAGTAGTTAAAATAAATGACCGACACATACTTAAGAACAAGAAAGTCTCGTAAGCACAGAAACACAAAGACATAGAAATAAGATGTGTGTGTTTTGAAGGGCATCGTTTTCTATGAAAACAAAAGAGGTAGTACGAAACAGAAATGACTTAATAGTCACATGGAGTTTGAGTTTCTAAAGTATGTTCAAAAACTAGGATGAATCGTTCGTGTGTAGTAGCACCAGATACACGGGTCTTCAGCACTACAATCTGCGTTGCTGCTGATTTACACAGATTGTCCTCTTTATGAAGGGCCATTCAAAAAATATAACTTTTCACTGACGTTGTATTGCATTTGAGGACAGGTTTCAATCAGAATAAAAAGTTAACCCCTCCGAAAAATCCAAATCCACCTCGAGGTAAGGTGGAAAACAGCGGATGTCTAACATATTCACCATTTTCATACACGGTGACCGGCAACAAATGAATCAAGTGAGAACTAGAATACGAATGTTCGTGAACATATGTGAAATTACATGGATCAACTAGTGTTTACATTGGTAACAAACTACCAAACTGTAATAGGACTGAGTGGACACAATTTCATCGAATTTTAGTTGTGTTTCCGCGACAATATCAGAATTACACCCTTTCACTAATGCACTGAACTTATATTGACACTGATACCATAAATCACACGCAGTTTTATTAGAATGGGAATAATACTGTTAACGTAATATCCAGCAATCGTATTGTGTGGAATAAATCCGTGACAGCTTTGGATGACTGGTCTAATCTGCAATGTGGTGAAACGAATTGAAACTATCCAGAATGTAAATTCAATAATGTGTCTCAATTATTAGTCGTTCAGTGTAATTAAAGATGCCACAAGTATTCGGAATTTCATAACACCTTGACCAGTAACATCTTTTGTAATCAAAGTATGCTAACCCAGTCAACTCAGATGTCAGAAGCGAAGAGGTTCGAAGATATAGCTGATAAGCTATCGATATATTGCGAAGTGACCAATCTAAGTTCGTTAGCGGTCGTAGAAGATGTGAAACACGACGTCTCCACTCGTGATATGTTGTGGATGCCTGACCGAGTGCCTTCAGCTTGGTGAACTCAGTAAAACTAATGCGGCCAGCAGCAAATGTCGAAGACTTACAGAGTTATTCATTTCGAGAGATTATTTACCGCCACATAATAATGGACCACGACGAACAGATGAATAACTAGATAGATAGACAAGTAAACAAGGGCATACGGTAAAGGTTCGTGTATGAGGCATTCGAATTAACCAAACACCTGAACGCAAATAAACCAATATTAACCGAACTAAGGCATTTGACAGTCACAAGTGTAATCGGATATCGTATTCCAAAATGACCTTACAGTGATGCAGATCGTATATGCTTGTGTTAAGTGCCGTAGTCAACTCCAGAGTGTATAGCATTCTATTTGAAACATGTTGCAACTATGCAATTCCCCTTTGGATAAGTTCACTAAGAACCTAGTTGTATCTGTTTCGTATCATACCAAATTATTAATATCTCTGCCTCCTACACACATAAACTCGTTAAACGTAAGTTTCATCTGTTCCGTCCAGTCATATTAACAACCAATTGGGCATTGAAAGTCCCGTACTAAAACCAAATAATGCGCTTCTAATTCAAGAGGATGGCTAATAGTTTGTTGAGATTTGACGCTCATAGCATTTTAAATTCATTTGGACATAGTACGACGTCGCTGTTCTAGATAAATAATTCTTCTGGTTGGACTGTTCTGTTATGAAGTAAGTATTGAGCGGGTGTGTTTTTTGTTGCTTAAGTGTAGTGCTCTGTTTACCATAATTTCCAGATCACTTCATATTTATAGATAAAATGTTCCAAACACCTTTAATATTCACTCCCCCAGAGTCAGCCTTATCATCCTGAATAAAGATTCAAGAAGTAATAAATCACCACGTGGTGACTCGACTGACTTTCGAATATCTATATTAGTCTTAAACAGCATTTCCAGAACGATGATATATGTAAAACGCTAACAGCCACATGTGGGTCCTAAGTATGATTGAACTATGTTTGTAATTAACTACGCAACTGCTGTCTAACGGTAGTGTCTATTTTATTGAGATGGTTAGCTTCTCCCTGCCCCAATCCCTTGATCATACTCATGTAGATCTCTGGTAATTAGAGCTGTTGTATATAGTAGGTAAGTAATTCAACATTCGTTCCCAAACTATGGTGTCTGACTGTGTGCCGTACTATTTTGATATTCCTATTTTTCGGCTGTCTCGTAGAACTGGTTAGTGTAGTCATGGAGTTTCAAGGACACTTACCACCAGCTTAACACTACCGTATGTTGTTTTATGCTATTCACAATAGCTGGCGATACTAATTTAACTGCATCCGGTGTCAACTTTTGTTGCAATCTATGGTTGTTATATGCCTGCTTCGATTTCACTGGCAGCTATAACCACCATGTTTTGTCTAAAAACATAGACGATACTGGGTGCTAGGGTTTTTAGCGACATTTGCATCTCGTACATCTCCACCTTAAGTATTTCACCCAGAAGACCTATATGACTAAGATCAAAAGTAAGTAGGAACTGTGATCAATACTGTTTATAAAATTGTCTGCTCCTAAGTTCTTCAAAACTCGATACCACACTATCCTATATCCCTCTCATGTACTGACTCGGAGGAAAGTTAAACGAAATTTTTGTAGCGCCAAGTTGTAGAGAGTGCTTGCAAACTTCAGATATTGATGTGCTCCCAATGAAAAACTAAGTTGTAATTTTATATTGCAATGATCACGTAAAGCCTAATGTCACTTTTTATGAAGTGGTACTTTTTCATAATATTTAGTAATCTAAACTTCGATGCATTCAGTAGCGAAACACGTTATGCTACGAGTAACGCATCATTTCAGGTTATTACATTCAATACAATGGCATATTGGTACTTTTCCGTTTTTTTTTTTTTGTGAAAGCCTAATAAGTCGAATTATCGTGTTGCAAAGCAGTAAGAGAAGTCATCTAAAAGTAAAGACAAGGCAAGGCAGTAGTAACTGTAAAGTGTTGGGATAGCCTTACAACAAAACTTTGTAATAAGTTTACTGCACGTGGATAATCTTTGGTTTCCTATATTTCGGCTTTTCTCTATTGATCTGTATGTATGACCGATTCTAACCAAGTAACGTCCATTTATGCTCATGTGTTTAATCAATAAATAATGACCTCACAAAGCAGGTCATTTTATATGACTGTTTTGCAGTAGTGTTTTTCCTTGGAAACTATTATCAAAATGAGAAGCGTATAATATGAATTCACTAACATCTTTTATTAAGAAAGTATGTTTAATGACCATTATTTAGTGTAACTTATTTTTTAACATGTGGTTTTGTGGTACGCACACTACCTACACTATATCTTATAGTTTACCAGAATTTATTATCATGCACATCATCCCAACAAGTAAAATTGGTATCTTATAATTAACTCTTATTCATAGCTTTTTTTTTCATTACAGCCCCTTATCACAGCAACATAGTGTAGCTAGTATTGGAAGCTTGTTGGGCAACTTGCCTTTACAAGGAGATTCAAGCTTACAACAAAAAACTCCACTTATTTCTGGGGTTCAGTCAATCTTAACTTACATGCGTCTGACAATGCCGCCAGTATTCCAGGCAGAACACCTTGTACTCCGCTCACTTTATCTACTCCGTTGCAAGACCGAGATGGTGCAATCCCGGTACCCCAATTACAGTAAGTTCAGCCAATTAAAATATTGTTTAATGATTCCAAGAAATTTCGTCTTCTATTTCTACAACAAGTAACCTGAAACTTGTGATGGTACATATGTATGTAAGAATTATTCATTAACTAGAGTATTTGTCAGTCGGTCAGCTACAACGTAGGACCAGGCACATATATGCATCGGTCCAAGTTGACACACCTCATTAGAACAATAGGATGAACACCAAATTCATATAAGTAGTTACATCAATGACAGTAATATATATAAAAAAGGATTGTGTATAAGGACATAGTACAGGAAGAAAGAATTAGTTGGCGTAAAGAAAGATAGAAAGCAATTTTGGTCTCACAGTTCAAGGAAGACAGAGTGTATACACATACACCATTGTGATCGATTCTAAGCCATGTCATCGAGGGTCTCTAACCATTGGTTGCGATAGTCATGCAGACTCCAACCAAGTAGTCTTCATATACCAACATGGTTCACATCAGAAGTCAGTGACTCCAAGGTCTGTTGCCACGTTTTGATTTGGCCGCCCCTAACTATCTTCTACCCATCCCCAACACCAGTTAGCATTGTGCTTCGTGATAATCGGTGTTTGGGCATACGTAACACGTGGCCCAACCCTCTCAGTCGATGAAGATCTACATCATCAACTGATTTACCATCATTCCCTAATACCTTGCATCTAACCTCACTATTACTTACCCAGTGATCCCAGCAGATGTGAGCAATATTTCTAGGACATCTGTGGTCAAATACTAGTAACTTACGAGTATCTTCCACCCTTATTGACCATGTTTCGCAACCTTAAAGTAGAACAGAACAAACTGTTGCGCAGTATACTCGTCCCTTAATTGATAGACGGATATCTTGTCTTCGCCATAGTTGACGTAAGTTGGTAAAAGCCAAATGAGCTTTTTGAATCTGTGCAGAGATTTTGTCAGACACCAACCCATTAGGGCTGATCAGACTTCTAAGATAAGTGAACTTGTCGATGCGTTCGACTACTTCACTCCCTATCCTTAGTTCTGGTGTTGATGCAGACTAGTCGTGAAGCAACAACTTGCATTTAGAGGGAGATAAACGCATCCCAAACATCCTGGCATTCTTGTTCAGGGCTACCAAAAGACTCTGCATTTTATCATCGTCTTCACCAAATAAGACAATATTATCTGTGTATTCCAAGTCGATAAGTGGACCTCATGGTAAGAGATCAGTGCCCGAAAATTCAGTCGACAAGAACGTTATTTCTAGCAGAAGGTCTATGATGAAATTAAACAGAAATGGAGTTAGTGGACAGCCTTGATGCACATCATTTGAGGTTGCAAAATCAGATGACAGTTCACCAAAAGCTCTGACTCGACTAGTAGTGTTCGAGTAAAGAGCCTTCACAAGGTTCATGTACTTTTGAGGTACACCTTTCAATGACAGACACTGCCACAGAACCTCTCGATCAACAGAGTCAAATGCTGCTTTTAAGTCAAGAAAAGCTGTCATTGTCGGACGCCGATAAGTATGTCTGTGTTCTAAAATCTGACGAATGGTAAATATGTGGTTGATGCAGCCACGACCAGGTCTGAAGCCAGCCTGATTTTCTCGTGTTTGCAGTTCACAATTCTTTGTTAGGCACCCACCCCCAAATGCCCTGGTACGGCCGAGAGTGGGAAAGTCCGCTCTCCCTCTCGAAATGCTCTCACATGGTCACGCGTATATAGCCTCTGCCAGGGAAGTCTTATTCACTGCCTTCTCGTGGCGGGGGTGTTGTTTACGAAAATGAGAGGACGAAAAGCGAATGTCCGGCGCTTTAACCGGATTCCAAACCAATGGTGCACATCGGCTCCAGTATCCTGCGGAAACAAATAGCGTATGAACCAATTGTTGGTCACCGGCTTCCATGGGACTGCAGCTCCTTACGATGCTCCACTGCCTTGTGGATCAAACCTTCAGGTCTAGGGCTCGGGGAGTGGCCCCCTAAGATAACCACTTGCTTCGGTTTGGGCACCCGGGCAGTATCACAGCCCTCACACATATCGAATGAGATTTGTGTGGCGCATATGTATTTGGTGCCTCCTTGTACCGATGTCTATGTGTTAAAATAATAATAATAATAATGTTAGGCACCCGATAATTATTGAGGCTAGTATGTTAGATGCTATATCAGCCAAACTAATTCGTCTATGTTTATCACAGGATGATTTTGACCCCTTATATATTGGAATAGTCAGTGATTGAGACCAGTCAGATGGAATTACGTCCAACTCCCAGATTTTAGCTAAAATATTAGTCACCCTAATCGCTAAAACTTGACCACCATTCTTAAAGACCTCTGGACCAGCTTCTTTTCCTAGTTTCAGATTAGCTATTGCCTTTGAACTTCAGCTAGAATTGAGGGACCTAACTCAATGTTCCATTCACACTGTCTAGGGATGGTGATTAGTTGTAGAGTAGCTGAAGGACAGGTGAACTGCTCCTTAAAGTGTTCCGCCCATCGTTCTAAACGTCTGGGCTGAGAGCAGATAAGTGTCGTCTTTTCCGAGATCGTCCCATCTACATTTAACTTCTTGATCCCAGTTTCTTTTATCAGTCTGGAAAGCTGTCTGGTGTTACCTACAGTCACCGCCTTCTTCATCTCTTTTGCTTTCCTTGCCCACTACTGCTCACGGTCGTTCCTTAGACTTCTGGTTAACCTAGATCTGATTTGTTTTCATTCTTCATCGTGTTCATAGCCTGATGGGATAAGTTTACAGGAATCCATCAGTGCAACAGACTTAGTAGAAATCCATTGGTTTTTTGTAACCCTTTGGTTCAAATCACTAACAGATGTCACTGCTGTTTCCACAGCTGTTCGTTTATCTTTCCAAGCAACATCTGGGTCAGACTCGTTTTCAGAACTACCTAAGTGTGACCTCAGTTGTTCCGGACTTTACTTTCCGCTTTCTCGTCATTGAGTTCAATTCTAATGGGTCTTCTTAGTGTAGTTTTTCTGCGTCCAGTGAGGCGCATGATCGGAGTTCAAACAGGTATTCCAGAACGAGTGTCAGTCTTCCGTCGATCCTTTCCAATAATGACTAATGGCAATATGGTCTATTTAAGTCCATCGTTGGTTTGGTGTAGGAGGTCACCATGTTAGACCATGCCTCTCTTTAAGCTTAAAATTAATGCTTGCTAAAAATAAACGACTGTCTGAGCACAGTTGCAGCAGACGGTCAATATTATATGTTCGGTGAGCCGGAATGCTAAAATATCCACCTAAATGTCTTTCTGCTTGGTTTAAGCTACCTACCTGGGCGTTAAAGTCCCCTGCTATGAGTACTATGCCTGAGTATATATGAAGAAGCACAGAAAGCTTTCTGTAAAAGTAATCTTTAATTTCATCCAGGTTGCAGTCAGTAGGAGCGTAGACAGAAACGACGAAAACGCAATGATGTGTGTCCCTATCCTTCCGAGTTCTTACGGAGCCATTTATCCGAACCGCACATAGGCGACTGTTAACAAGGATCCATTCTAGTAGTGCTTGTTCTGTCTTCGTACTTAATGCTATGTCTACACCTGCCAGTGCACGAGAACTAGTTATCGGGTCAACAGATGCACGGAGGGTGTATCTCGTCGGCTCTCCATTTTGGCGAGGTAAGGTCAAGTGAATGGCCACACTAGGATCCTGGATGTGTGTTTCGGAGACACAGCATACATCTATGGTACGAGATTCTAGGGTTTTAACCAAGGAGGCCTGTTGGCCGATTTCACGCAGGGTACATACGTTGAAGACTCCAATGCGCAGTTTGGAGTAATGTTTCAATAGGCCTGAGATAGTGTTTCGCGCACTAGAATCGTTGGATATGGTGGCACTTGAGGAGGAAGCGAAAAGAGGAAGTTTAGTGTTGCAAGGAGGAGGGACAACTGCTTGAGGTCGGTCACACACGACCTTTTTATGGGTAATTTCTGTGTTAGCTCCGTACTTGTTGAGACCTTACCGCCGGAGACGGATATCCGTGGGATAAGGCGAGGTGTGCATTTTTAGGGTCGACTTTTTCTAACCCCACCCCTCCTTATGGAAAGGCAGCATCGCTGTCATGCTGGATGTCTGAAGTAAACACCTTACTGCTGTCACACCTCTGTACAGTCAGCAGTACGACTTCGCCTTCGGACCTTGGGTTTGTTGCTTTTAGTTTTACCACTCTTCAACCGACCTGTCTGACATGGTAGGACCTTGAGGAACGGTTGTTCCATCCAGTATAGCTCGGTTGCCTCATCACGATAGGCAAGCCCGACCACCACGTCAAGGTAGCAACAACGGTCGAGTAGAGTAGTTGTAGTATTCATCATACTCCGCTCATAATTACGTACTGACCTCTCAAAATAATATCACTTGTTGACCTATTTTATCTACGATATACTTCTTCTGGCAACCGAGATCGATGCATATATGTATCGGGTTCTACGTTTCTTAATCACAAAAATTTAACCAGTTGGTCAATGTTTCTGTTTTCTGAACTTGGTTGATTGGGATCTTGAAGTTAGTTTATGAAAAAACTATCTGTTTAAGTGTTTCAATTATCGTTTTTATTTAATTAGATTAGCTATCTCATTATAATATTCTTATAGATTTTCCACTGTATTGTACTACATTCCTATTATGGTCAACTTAAATGTCATGTTCTTATCTGCTCAGTGACTTGAAATGATGACTAAAAATATTTGTCAAATCGACGTCGAAAATCAATCAATAGTGAACAGCTTTGTTGTCATTTCCTCAAGTTTATTATAATCCACAATCTGTAATGTCCTTATGATCTAAATATAGTCTGTTATGACATAAAATAGATCATTGAGAAAATTTTAATAATCTGTAAATTGTTCAGAATCGTTCGCCATGGTACAGGTATATTCAGTCTTTGTCTTCTCTTAGATTTTGAGTCCTGAAATCTGCTTATATTATTTTTCTTCGTCCTACGCCAAATGTTTTCTTCCACTGATACTGTTACCACTCCTGGATTTTTGATAATTATATCTCGTTGTGCCAGTGTGTTGTTGCAATTTGAGCCGACGCATATGCATGTCAAATCTTACATTGAATGTGACTGAGATAAAATATATATTATTTCAAATGCAGAACAACAAAGTTGCTCAAATATAAGAAAATATTGGGAGTAGATAATAATAATGATAATAATAACAACAAGTACTTAACTGCAATGGGTTTTCGATCGTCATACCTACACTTCTCAACTGGTATTTCCAATTAATTTACATATTTGGTGATGTCAGGGTATGCTTTGTCCATGCAACTTCAATGTAAGTGTAAATATTATCAGACTGGGTTTTGTGGAGATTTTTAGAAATTTCACGGGTTGAAATCATGAGTCAATTGGAGCTAGACCGCCATGGAAAACCTGGAAGCATGGTGGTCTAGTTTCAATTGACTCATGATTTCAACCCGTGAAATTTCTAAAAATCTCCACAAAACCCAATCTGATAATAATAATCACCTACTCACTAGTGACTGACTTCAGGAGACACTCCTAGAGTTCTAGTGAGAAGTCGTTACCAGTGAAGTTCAACCAGGTCTGTTGTGAGGTAGGAACTCACTGAAGACAATGGTGTACGGTGGCGCAACTTCGTGGATTGGTTGAAGTTAAACATTAACACTGTTGGATGCCGGCTCATTGGTCTAATGGTCAAGTGCTCGAGCGCGAAGCCAGTAGGTCCTGAGTTCGAATCCCGCGGGGGCGGGATCGTGGGTGTTCACCGCTGAGGTGTTCCATACTGGGACGAAACGGCCGTCCAGTGCTTCCAGGTTTCCCATGGTGGTCTAGCTTCAATTGACTCATGATTTCAACCAGTGAAGTAAGTGTAAATAATTTCGTTAATTCTTTTCACACTTTGTTCTGACTATATTACTTATTTTACTAAAAAAGATGGATAATATGCGAGATCAGTGATTTGATCACTTTATGGTCAATTAAGTATTATTTACCATTAATATTGATACATTTCTATCTTAGTTAATTAGTTTTTTACTTGTTCTTTGTTTTCAAATAAGGAATATTGTATGTACCGTATATTTAGGATGTAAATTAAATTTGAAGAATATAGCACTTAGTGCTCGAAATGCTGAATATAATCCAAAACGTTTTGCTGCAGTTATAATGCGTATACGTGAACCTCGAACAACTGCTTTGATTTTTTCTTCTGGTAAAATGGTGTGTACAGGTGCAAAAAGTGAAGAGCAAGCAAGACTAGCTGCAAGAAAATATGCTCGTATTATTCAAAGGCTTGGATTTGAAGTAATTCTGTCATTGTATTATCTATTGTATGCAGTGTCTTTTTTTACTATCCGTTTAAATTTATTTATCAGGTACAACTAATCACCATATACAGGATGTACCATATAAAATATGTAATTCTCAAATTGAACTAGGTGGTCTTCATAGAAGGATAATCCCTGAGCCTCTGACGTAAAGGTTTGATCCGCAAGGTAGATATTATGGCTTCCCCGAAAGTTTATAAACGTTTAGTCGTATAAAAGCATTTCGAGGAGTAAAGCGGACTCTTCTCACCCTCATCTGTTCCAGGGTGTTTCAGAGCAATTTATTACATTTCTACATATTTGAATTTTATTTGCAGTTGAGTGGATGTGTTATAAAGTCACTCTGGTGTTCGATTCGTTTTTTATTATTTTGCTGTGAAAATTGGTGTTTAAAAGTTAGCTGATCAAAGATCCTGTATAACCATTGCTTTTGCATAGTAATACCACTAACGAAATAATACCCAAGTTAAACGTAAATCACTAATTGGAAAACTATTTGTTGGAAGGTTTGTAAACCATCCTAGCTGGTTAAGCTTGTGTTACACACACTCATCCACAACTCACTCCGAGATACTATGTTGGCTAACATAGAATGTATGTCTCGAAGAGACTAGATGCCATCAAACTGAAATGTCATAAGGGTGGTGTGTGATTTATGCTCTATTAAAAACAACTTCCACAGGGTTTATGTAACTTGATATGATTTATTTTAACTGTGTTGATTAGATTGTCTGAATATCAAACATTGAAATAAATAATTCAGTAACCTAATTACTTCCATCGAATATTTTCGGTATTATTCTTTGCTAATTAATCGTAGGTTAATAATCCTGCTAATCAATTAAATGTAATGGACTAGGAAATTAGTAAAGTGAATCAATTGTAGTCGACGATTATTTCACAATTAGAAGTGACATTGAAGCTATTCACAATTAATTTAGTAGTGAAAACGGTAGTTTCGTTTTGTCATCCATCCATACCCTTTTTTTGATCTCACATAATCCTTGTACTGTCTTACTCCATAAAGTTTGCATCATGGCAATAATCAACTATAATTTATATTCGTTTATAATGTAAGTAATATGTTTCAGGCTCATTTCAAAGAGTTCAAAATTCAAAATATGGTTGGTTCATGTGATGTCCGCTTTCATATACGTCTTGAAGGTTTAGTATTGTCACAAGGTCAATTTGCAACGTAAGTTCTTAAGGTGTTTTTTCTTTTACTTAATAAGGACATTTTTGTCGCAACTCAAAGAACAATAGCTGAACTAGTAATTAAGCCTGTTTCAAGGGAGGCACCAAATACATATGCGCCACACAAATCTCATTCGATATGTGTGAGGGCTGTGATACTGCCCGGGTGCCCAAACCGAAGCAAGTGGTTATCTTAGGGGGCCACTCCCCGAGCCTTCGACCTGAAGGTTTGATCCACAAGGCAGTGGAGTATCGTAAGGAGATGCAGTCCCATGGAAGCCGGTGACCAACGATTGGTTCATAAGCCATTGTTCCGCAGGATACTGGAGCCGATGTGCACCATTGGTTTGGAATCCGGTTAAAGCGCCGGACATTCGCTTGTTTCAGTGTTTATTGAAACACTTAGTATTTTTCCGTCAATAAAAAACTAGACGATTTTCCTATCTGCAACTGTACCAAGTTTTTTCTCTATAATAGAATATTTACTACTACTCACAAAACCTTTCTATTCTCTATCGTTTTATGTTTCAAAAGACTTAAGGTTTCTCTCATTTCAAATTGAATAAAGAAACTTGTATCTGAATACAATATTTACTATTTATTAATCATTCTGAATAATAGGATGAGAGTATAGAACCTAATTCAATACTCCTAGAATCCATTATATGTGTTTCACAACATGCTATACAATTCAGAATAGCACTTCAAGTATTTGTGCTTTTACAGTTTCTTATTTGTCACTACACTTTCTCTAGGTCTTTTGGCGAACTATACCCTGATTGTTAGTCGAACGATACATAAGTAGCTGTTAAACTAATTTCCTATTTATTTATACGTCATTTTCACTAACTTGAACTTTTTATTCTGATAGTTGAAAGATGAATTAACCAATAAATTAGGGTGATCGGTTAAATAGGGTTGCAAGTAGTTGTATTTGTCAATTAATTTGGTTCCTTATTTTTATTTTCAAATACGATTCTAGGTGGTCTAAACTGCAATACTGAAAACGTTGTCTCAGTTGCTAAAGTACTTGAACAGCAGAAACGGTTGATATGGGCGGCAGTTAAGTTTTAGGTTAAAACAATCTCTGTATTGGTGTTAAATTAGCTATCCTGTTGCGGGCGAGCAAGTGGCTACTCGGTACGTTTCATCTGCCCACTTTACTTCATCTAGAAAAGAATCTTAAGTGAAGAGTCAACCTAGTATTGTGAAGTTAAATTGATATAAAGCGTGATTCTGCCCATAGTCCTGACGACTGGTGTAATTTTTCACGAGTCACTATCAGTCCGTACGTTATTCGAAGGCCTTTATCTCTAGGACTCACTGCAATTAGCTGCTTACGTTCTACTTCGCTTTTATTCGACGGAACAATGTATAGAAACTAAAATCACAAAGTGTGCTTAATCCTGATGTTACTACTTTCTAACTGCTTCCCACAGTAAAAACGTTTCCTAAACAAATCACAAATATCCAGTTGTTAATTCCTTTATCTAAACGCATTATTCTTTCCCTGTGTTCTTTATTAGTTTATTTAATTCGTAAAACGTACTACAACTAGGCACGAGAAATAGTTTGCACTACATAATATAGAGATAACTTAGTGAAGAAATGAGTTAAGGGGAATGCCAACAAAAAAATCAGTGGGCAATCATGGTACATAATGGGAGATATAGTTTGATTGAAATTACAATCAGAAGACTTCTTTCTATTAGCGAAGCTCATCTCACTCTTTTAAGAAGTTCAAAAGAAAACCACATCACGATTTCTACTGACTCGTATTTCAAAATGTCTGGTAACTCCTCAAGTCATTAATTTGCACCATCTCTAGGGCCTAAACCAATGAGGGAATCATGCTGGATCGATAGATGCACTCATATTTCTTCGGTACTACTAACAATAGCTAGTTCGACCAAACGGAAGTACAATGTTCTTGGGTTTAACGTGTATATGGTAACTCGTATTAATGTTTTATCTACCATTATCAAATGTCCTGAAGTAGTTTATGTCATGTTTGTCGTTGTAGTGAATCAATACAGTACATTTCGATCATATCTCATATGGATTGTTCTTTTCTAATTTTAGATATGAGCCAGAATTATTCCCTGGGTTAATTTATCGTATGACTAAACCAAAGATAGTCTTATTAGTCTTTGTTTCTGGGAAGATTGTTTTAACAGGTAGGAAAAGTGGATTTATTTCAGTATTACATAATAACTCAGTGGTACTATATGTTATTGTTACTACTATTAGTATTCATGAATTTGTTGATGCAAATGAATCCAGCAAGTATGGTTTGAAGATACGTTAATCTCCAGCTGAAACCATTGGTAGATAAGAAGAACCACATATGGTTTTAACGTTGTCGTATAAGTCGAAGAATTAGCATGCTAACGACGCTAAATTTTAAATTATACAAATCCTTAGTATTTTCATTAAGAGTTTGTATGGTATGGCGGACTAAGGAGCCAGTTGTTATGTTGCAGATCGGAATTCTTTAGGAGTGGTCATCCACTATGCCATAAAATTAGGACTTGTGCTCGGTAAGCTATAGTCAAACCATCGTGTCAGAATCCAGTCATCTGTATTCTCAACTTCAAACAAATTTATTCCAGAGCAGCCCATCATTATTTACTCTGACTGAAGCTACACATCTACTTACAGCTAGGGAAAGCCAAACCAAAATGTGGTATCAATGCATAAAGTCAGTGACTTCCAATCTAAGGTGTTTTCATAGATGCAGACATCTGATTGGAGTCGGTATACTTACAGTGACCAGTGACAGCACAGATCCACTTTTTTTACTCTCAGATTGTGAATGTCAAAATTATCTTGTGCCTTATTCCGCGAATCACCTTTAACACCAAAGCTTTGTACTACCACCAATAATAATACTTTAGTATTCATATTTCGGTGTTTATGTAATGTAGAGACTTCGACCAAACATGTGCTAGGTTCCACAAGCTTAGGACTGCCTGGCAGAAGCTAAAATATTACTTCAGATGAATGTGATAACAAGCATCAATATTTTATTAAATCCATAGTGCTCGTGCCTAAATCTAGCTATTTAGTGCTTCATAAATTCCAGTCATCATATTTTCAGAATTGTCCTGTTATTAATAGTGATTAAGATGGACAAATTAATGGAAGTGGATGATAGTTTTTATTAGTTTCGTGATCATCAACTAGACACAAACACTGAAGACTAGAGCACTGAGTAATTGTTGTTTCAGTTTGTGACTTCTAACCAACGACATTGTCAACATTAGTTCAATACATTTAGTATTATCCTATTTAATTCAGAATAGGAAAAAGCTAACTAAAGAAGAATGTTTGACATTAGTTTGAATAGCACTGAAAGACCAAGTTTTACTAATAACTCATTGCTATCTATAGATTTACGTACTTGGTTTCTAGCCACTTCAAGTCTAAGACCTAATGATAATACTCGATTATCCAGACCTAAGTAATTAGACTTGTGGTCAAAACTGTGGTTGGAAGTCGAACACCGTAATCACTGATCAATTACATGTTCACATAAAAGCGCTTACTGCTTAAGCTGAAATAGGTAAAGGAGTTTTTGAAACTTGCAATTCATTAGATACAGGCTAAATACTTTCACTGCTAGTTGTACGTTTATCATACACACAGTGACCCAGGGAAAACCAAGGGGTGAGAATTAAGTTATCCTACAGCTATTAGTGGTACAGTGATATACTTTACCTGTCAACCCTAAGACTATCTTACTCAATTGAATATGTGGATAATTGTCTATAAAACTACTAACATTATATGTATTTTATTTTTCTTTTTATTATTATGTAGGAGCAAAGGTTCGTGAAGAAATTTATGAAGCTTTTAATAACATTTATCCAATTTTGAAAAATTTTAAAAAATCTGACAAAGATCCTAGAGCTCTCACATCATCATCAAATTATATGCACCCATTAACTTGAACTAAATATAAATGATCAGTTGTTTTTCGCCAGGATGTTTTTTTTCTTACTGTCTTTCTTACTAAGATTTAAAGTAAACCGACATCGTAAGATACTTTTTTCTCAGCTTTTACCAATTGAATTAGTCATACTAACAGCATTAAAAACTAACTCTATGAAACAACAAATTGTATATTTTTTTCAAAATCCATGGTTTATTTGAACATTCTACACATGAAGATTTTCTGTGCATCCCTTACTATTTTTCCAAGTGTTTCTTTATTATCTGTTGACATTTAATTTTTGACGTCAATAGTTTTTGAGTATTGTATTTGCTGTCATTGTGTATATTATAAAATTAGTGGTATTATTACTACTTGTCGACTTATTTTACAGTGTATAAGTACAGTTTAATGTACTTGACCGTGAACCATACAATAAGAGCTCGTTATTTCATATAATTTTACAAGCCAAAGTCGGTGTAACAAGGCTCAAACTTATAGGCTAATGATTAGAAGTCAGGTTATGGAGCTAACAACCATTACGATAATGATAGGGAAAATAGTAAGGCGATTCCAGTGTGTAGGTTAAAGACCCTATTGTTTCGAATGATGGTATCTTACTTGCGACGTCATTAGTAAATAAAATCATTACAAAATGTCTCAAGGAATTGTCTATACAGTTAGTTATTAACAATATAAGGCTTATCAGGGATCTATATTACTTCGGCTTGAGACATCTTATATCAGCAGACAATCGGTACTATATGAGAATAAGGGTCAAGGAAACGTACGAACGGAGGTTGATCACGTAGGCCAGCAACTGACCAGTCGGTAGTCGAGGGAGCCGCCTCAGCTCCTGCCAACTTTCCGAACTTGTGGTAAAAGCGAGATATTAGTTTGCCGACCCAGGGATGTTTTCGGTATTATGGCTGTAAAGTCCACTGAGCTCACAGGACATCCACAGTTTTCTGTTACTTGATCCTAGGTGTCTTCGAAGGATTGCTCGCGTATACCTGAACGACCGATTGGGAATTATTGGCTAAGTATTAGGTCCTTTAAAATCAGGCTAGCGGCTTGAGAGATAGTCCAGATTAGCATAACCCGCCCTGACATTCCTCAAATAGGTCGATCTCATGAGACGAGCCAGCACTAGTCTTCGCAACTGCCAGGTACATTATCTTAACGACAACCGACGGTTCGACGCAAAACGTGTAGGCACATATTCGACTGTTCTCAATTTACTTATTTAGGCACAAAATACATGCAATACGGACATGTAGGAAGAAAACTAGGAATAGTAAAGTTAAAAAATACTTGCGCCTGCTGCTTCCAGTGGAGCATAGGGCAGTTAATGAGGTCACTAGCCAAACCTGCAGTTTCAGACTACTGAGTCTGGATATGCGCGACCGGTAAGCTCTAGCTAAATATTCACGAATCAACCAGTACCAAATATTCAGTCTCAATATTATGTCGTTTCTCGGACCCATTCTGTAGAATATAATTTTTGGTATGTAGATTTGGGTCTTGTTTCCAGAAATTTGTTAGCTGCTGTGTTTACGCAAACCCAAAGCCAGTACCATCAGGTAGCTTGGATATGTTTATAGGAAAGTCCTAGGGCTCGGTCTCGTGCGAACTTCAACACTGGGTTGCAGGTACATCCGCCTAATGAGTCTCCAATCAGACCGAATTCATATCGAACCCCACCATCTATCACATAAAAATACACTCAGACTTGTGGCGACCCTATGACAAAGTAGATTATTTGACATGGACACGGTGGCAGAAGGCTGTAAGTTGCAGTCCCGAATATCGACCAAATACTGTGAACCCTATCCACTAGATTTTCGTGTCTGTTTATTACTACCATTGATACTTTTGTCATCCAAAATTCCCTAGCAGTTATTTTGTTATACCACTGATGATGTTTCGCCTCGGTGATTATGGTCAACGCATAGCTGTCAGTTAAAAACCGATGGCTTTCTGCTGTTATTACTGGTTTCCACTTTTCAAACCGCTTATAGAAGACGCTTAAATTTATCTACCGATTAACGTTACCATTATTCTGAATCAACAATTGTAGTTTATTTCGACAATCAGGCCGACGATGCACACCAAATGGCTATTAATGTGCCTGATCAAAGATCAAGACAATTACCAGCAAACAGAATATTCTTGCTCTATTGTGGAGATTATCACAACGACTGTACCCCATAGACAGATCAAACTGAATTTATACCCATGTTTCAAGAGAACCCTGACCCGACATTTCAAGGTACATCAAACGCAGTATTTGAAAAAATTTATATATTAAGTACGCACAATTTTGTATCATTTTAGTTAGCTCTTAATAGATGGACAGTTTTACTCAAGTGACTAGCAATTTTACAACCGACTAACAAAAATGAACAGAGCTAACTTGGTGAGCAGCTAGAAGCAATGCTAACAGCAATATATGAGGACCATATAGATATGCCTACGTTTTGTTGTACAAATCTGGACTATGACAGATTACGTTGAACAGGGTACAACAGGCTGATTAAACCCACAAGCTGTCAACGGATACTGGCACAAACGTTCGGGAAGACATTCAAAACATAATTACCACAAAAATGTGTATTACGAATTACGACTCAATAGTTTCTTCTGTGTATTTATTTTTGTCTAGTCCAGCTAGTTTTCCAGCAGCTTTGCGTTCCAGTAATGAGCGGCGATCTTTATCCAACTTTAATTTGTGTATCACGACCTAGAGAACATGAAAATAAAATAAAAGCTTACATTAGATGGGTGGATGCCGATAGGTGCATATGCGCCATTCATTTTACGACATTGGAGCCTCTCGATATGGATTACATATTTTTTTCGGTAAACACGGATGACCTTTGCAGGATTGAGATCCTTTCGCTCGCCTCGAACAATCTGTACTTCATCCCCTTTGCGGATGGGCATACTCCGAACTTTGTACTTAGATCGAAGCTCTTTAGACAGAGGAGCGCTCATAAGCCGCCGGCGAATGTGAGAAGGGGCGTTGAAGTAACGTTTACGAGCTTTACGACGTGAGCTACTAACATGCTTATTAAACTTCATCTTCTATCAGTCACGCTCGACAGCACAAACACCCGCGTCGAACTACTAACTGTTCAATTACCAATACCTTGCTTTATCCGTCTATCGAACCAATACTTAGAAATTTTGTGATATGATAGAGGAATGTGCTTTTTATATCATTATGTACTCAACTATTTTGACTAATCACCATTTGGAAAGGTCGATAGTTTTCCAATAGGTTGAACCACGATTATCCAGTGAAGATCTGGTATTCTTCCTAAAAATGTTTACTTGTGGAATTGATGCCTTTTTTATTGGTCAAAGAGTTAGAGCTGGTAAACGATCAACGAATAAAACTAGATCACGCCCTTGAGTTATTTGATATCAGCTATAAACATTTTCTCATTAGTCTTCGTGGTTGTATATGGAGGCTTATATGGACGTCTGGCATAGGATATTTGACTACACTTGTGATTTGTCAAGTTCATTAGTTCGGTTAATATTGGTTTATTTGCATTCAGGTATTTGACTTATTTGAATTCCTCGTACATGAATCTTTTCCATGTCCCTTTTTTGATTGTCTGTCTATTTAGTCATTCATCTGTTGCTTACGTTCCATCATTATATTGAACGATAATTACCTGATAAACACTAACTGATTTACATTCCGAATAGTTTCAACACAGTGCAGATTAGACCAGTCATCCAAAGCTGTCACGGATTTATTCCACACAATACGATTGCTGGATATTACGTTGACAGTATTATTCCCATTTTAGTAAAACTGCGTGTGATTTATGGTATCAGTGTCAATATAAGTTCAGTGCATTAGTGAAAGGGTGTAATTCTGATATTGTCGCGGAAACACAACTAAAATTCGATGAAATTGTGTCCACTCAGTCCTATTACAGTTTGGTAGTTTGTTACCAATGTAAACACTATTTGATCCATATAATTTCACATATGTTCACGAACATTCGTATTCTAGTTCTCACTTGATTCATTTGTTGCCGGTCACCGTGTATGAAAATGACGAATATATTAGACATCCACTGTTTTCCACCTTACCTCGAGGTGGATTTGGATTTTTCGGAAGGGTTAACTTTTTATTCTGATCGAAACCTTTCCTCAAATGCAATAAAACGTCAGTGAAAAGTTATATTTTGGGAGGCCCTTCACAAAGAACATCATTTAACTGCGGTCGAATGGAAACAGCTTCAACTGAACGTATAGCGTTTATAAACTTGCTGGTGTAAGAGCTTAGATTCATATTCATCGACGAAGATGAGAGATCTACAAATCGTCTTGAAAGTTGGGGTGTGGTTCCGTAAACGAGTTGTGCTACAGTGTCAGCAATCGCTGCATAGTGAATACTGATTAAAACGAGCGGAAGAGCTTTGGTCCACTTTGAAACGTTTACAGCTGAGAGTGAGGCTTTTGACTGATGATAAAATCATCATACCATACAGTTAGTATGTTGGTGGTAGGCGGTCGTTCGGAATTTTAGGATCCATAATAGTATAGTCAGACAACGGAAAATTCCAGATTTGAGTTGACGTCCACAGTTTGTGATGAAAGTCGAAGGGCAGCCAAAGTTTGATACACATCGTTCGACGAAGGCGCGAGCAACTGCTTCTGAAGTAGTGTTCTTGATGTGTGCTGCTTCTGGCCATCGTATGTAACGGTCTATACAATTTGAGAATATCTTTTTGGACCCTGTAGGTTTCCTAGAAAATGAAGAAAATGGTTCGGAGTTTTGAAAGAGCTTAAGGAACAGTTTTATGTGTAATCAACCTGAATTTTTGGAGGCCTACATAGGAGCATGCCCACTACCTCACGCCTTAACTCACACTAGGAAAACAAAAATGTTCAACTGTGAGCTTGATGGCTTCACAAGCAACTGGATGTGAACGTTTGTGCAAAGTGTTGAAGACGTTGCATCAGTAATTTTTCGGCACGATTGGGCAGTTCTTCTGTGTAAATCTAAAGTAATAGTAAAGTTAGTAAATGTATTAAAGTTTCCTTATCCGTTCCCACATGCTTGATCCGTAGTTTAATTTTTTGTCAAAGATAACTTGTGCTGAAGATCTGAGTCTTCTTTTTGGAGCTGAGGGAGTTTAAGGTCGATCCTCTGGAAACTGTTCAAGGGAGTTATACGAAACAAGGCATCTGCCATTACAGTGTTTGCCCCAGAAGTGCGTTTTATATCCGAAGTAATCTGAGAAATGTAATCTAGTTGCTGAGACTCTCGAGGGAAGTACTTGTCTGAAGATGAGCTTAGAGAGAAAGTAAGAGACCCATGGTCGGTAAACCGAGTGATTTATCATCTTTCCACCGAGTAGTGAAAGGGCCGTACACCACATCGCATGTCTGGGAGTTCCCTGTCAAAAGTGTTATACCTCGATTCAATGTCTCGCAACTGTCTCCAGGGGAACCCTAAAAGTTACCAGGTGTTGTTTACTCATTGTTTTAAGACCCCTCCTATTGCCGAGTAGGATGCGTTAATTGCGATAATAATGGGTGTTTTTGTATCCTGACTTGCGAGCATGGTTGCTTGTGCAATAACTTTTTCAACTGTTGAAAATGCTTATTTCGCGTTTTCGTTCAAAATGATGGATTTCGCATTTTCACGATGTTAGTCTGTTAATGGTCTCATCAAGATCTTGCAATTCGGTATGTACCAGTTATGTTCTACCTCAGCATTAGTATATTTGTCTTTGCTATTATAATAATAGACCTAATCCCAAAAATTGTATATTTGTTATGATACTACTGCTCAATATGTAAGATCTTATATGAAAGTCGCATCATAGTCCGCTTTGACTTTTCCTATCGTGACAGTCGTAAATATGACATCCGGTACTTCTGAAGAGCACATTTATGCTGCAAGAGAGTGGTACACTTAATACAAAGTTCAAGAGGTTACATGGGGTGACCCTTCCTGCATTGCTTAGCCATATAATCTCAAAACCCTTGTTCACGCACTCACTACTGCCAACCCCCAGCACGTATTCACTGTTAAATGTGAAGTTTCTGGGTTATCTTATGTTCAGATTCGAGAATCGTATCGTTAGAAATCAATACAACCACAATCTTACCAGGCCATCAAAACTGCAAAATTGATTGATTATTGTCCATTCTAAAAAGACCAGAATGACCTCGCCTTGCTTTTCAGAAGTCTCACGCCTTGAGCATAAATTGTGTGAACTAGGATATCTGGGGGATCGGTTTGTCTGACACTTCTGAGTGTCTTTAATAACGTCGTGCTTTTGTAATCGTTCGAAAACTTGTTTCAAATTTTGGAGATCAGATTCTGTGTCTGGACGTCATCTATATTTACGTGTACGGAGTTGATTGTTCTAAACACGTTATCGATGAATGTTTGAAAAGTTGATGTGGCTTTTTTAAACCGAGAGATATGCACAAAAATAACGAGTTCAAAGAGAGTGATGATATCTGTCTTAAAAATATCGTATGTAGCAATGAAGTTTGTTTATATGTTTAAACCAGATCGATTTTCGGAGAGACGGTTGTATCTTTGGAGGTAGCTGTTAAATCGTGAATGTGTAGGAATAGGTAACGATCAAGAGTGATTTTCACATTCAGTCGCCAATAGTCACCAGTTGGGCGCCAATCATCGTTGCCCTTTTTAGGGACCATTTTAAAGGGAAATGCATACAGGCTGTTCGACAGCTGGCTAATTTATCGCGCACTCGAATTGGTCTTTTGCCAACCTTAGCTTTTGGGAGCTGATTGATGAGCTTTCGGAAATATAGGTGGTCCTGTAGTCGTGGTTTGGTGTGTAGCATTATTGGTTGCACACGGCATTTTCGGTAGCGTTTGATATGGTTGGAGTTTCACATCAAGTATTGTTGAGAGCATGGATCGATCGTGTGCTCAGCTGTGATCAGGAACAATCTGCAACCGCAAAAATAGTTACACAAACAGATAATTTAGTATTTCCATCTACTAGCCTCCACTAGAGCTTGTCGATGTATAAATTGTGATGTTGTAGCAGTTTTATACCAACGATTGGCATAGAAACATCAGCAACCAGGAAGATCCAGTGAATGGGTTTGCATAAACCCACGTTAAGATACACTTACTGCTTACCGTGTGTCATCCCATCATTGATGTGCAAATGACAGATAGGTTCGCCAGCTACAGTTGTCGTTAACGCGTGTCAGCTGGGAAGTTTCCGGAACGGGTTTTCATGTGGGTTGGTTCAGGGCTCGAGGGACTGCAGAGTTCCCCACAATTTTGAGATTATGATACCAGCACCAATCAGGGTTATCTATCTCTCGTGATCTAGAGATAGATCGTTTTTTTGAAGGACTCCTTCGAGCAGTTTGGGAGAGTCTGTAACAGCTTAGGTTGGTTGGTTAAGAGTTGACCCCAAACAACCAAGTATATGCCAAAACAGTATTGTTCAAGTATTCATTCACTTCCTTGTTTTGTATAAGCGTTATATTCCTTATCATCTTATATTGAATGTTGAGAGCCTTTGTTTGTCTGAACAGATAATCCCACGCTCCACTGTGACTGCGCGAAAATAGAAATAAAGACCTATTCACTACTTGTCTGGTTTCTTCTATCAATAGCACGAGGGTTACCTACTGACACGACATTGGTGAGCCCAACTAAAGAAGCGCAACCTATTATTGCTAATCCCTATTTCCACCTTAACCTTCTCAATCGATTTTTATTTGTGTAAACTCATTATTCTAATAGTCCTCTGATTAATGCTCACATGTATTATCGTAATGTTATATTGATTAGTTCTCATGACATACTAGCTCAGTCGATAATAAAAACTGGTCGTCTATATTAACTAATTAGCTTTGATGGTTCGTTAACAAGCTTTAATAGCATTTACATGCTTCAGCGACATAGACTTGTTTAAACATCAAGCTCTAGCAAATATGACTTGTAAATAGCGTAAATATACATTGACTATCAATGCAATCAAGGACTGAATAGTTATCTGGATCTAATTCTCAGTGTTCCTTCACTTAACACCTCATCCTGTTTTAAACTATGCACTATCCTGTAATATCTTTTCTTCCGACCACTGCCTGCCTAATTTCATATTCTCGAGTTCCATTGCCAAACAACAAGGATGACACTTCTCCAAAAAATACGGTGAGTTTCAGCTATAAGTTTTCTGCAATCATAAGGTCATTTTAGATGACTCGTTCAATAACAACACACAATTATCTGGATTCATTCAACTGTTCTGATCCGAGCGAGTGGCAAAAACGTCAACAGCATCAAGCACCCTGGAATTAATTGCCATACTGCATGTTTTATTCTGGATACTTTTGGATCATTACTACTCACGAATGGCGTTATATATGTCGTCCACTGAATAATCTAATTTTCAAAAATAATCCAGGCGAGTTCAACTATTTTACTTAATGATATTTTTGTACTTAACATGTATATATTTTCCAGTTACTTCTGCCACATATTTGTAATTGTCCCTAGGCTAAATGCACTGTTTTTTGGAAAATTTATAATTCATCATATTCGTGCCTGAAGTTTCACAAGCAGTCTTAACTTTAAAATTATTTTCTGGTCATGTTCATTATTTTTAAATTGCCATATACGTCAACAACCTGCATGTTAACCTGGCCCGTACATACGTTTACTATATCTTCATGTCTTCTAAATTTAGAAATCATCTGAATCGCCTTTAACATTTATCAATAAACCCATCATAGTCGTTGTTGCTAATCGTATTTGGGTTTATGGATTGGTTTATCATATTAGCAGCCTAAAATGCGAACATAGTTTAGATAATAAGATTAAAAATTTAGGTACTATCAACTGCACTAGTAAAATAACTAAATCCCAGGTAGCTGTTGGCTAAACAAACGTTTAAAATCAAAACTCCGTAGCCTACTAGAATTAACACTAAACGAATATTTCTGAATTGAAATTTATAATTAAATTAGGCGTCTCGGATTCTTTAACGTTATAAATTTCTGATAATTTCGAATCACCTAAAGCAACAATACCTATTTTTCCACTGACTAATCCTCATCAACACTATAACTAGTTAAACATAATAGTTTCAGGATATCGTCATAAAGCATTGTCATGACTTGACAATCACGTAATATGATTGATAAAATTAATGAAACTATTAACAAAATCGGTCAGCAAATTGACTTATAATTATCACTAGTGTTGTTTTTCTTTTATCTTCATCCACTACAGATGATTACAGTATGTTTCTCTATCAGTTGCTCATTCAGTAAATATCTCAAAACCTTGTCAGTCTAATTGATGGTTTAGCGACACAATCATGCATGCAAATAATCAGTATAAGCAGTCGAGCAAATCTCCTGCAAACTGAAAACATCAATGTCGAATTTACCCCAACACTGACTAAGGTTCAAGCCATTATCATAGACATGAGTTGGGAGTGTACTCCCCTTGGTTACAACTTATGTTCTCCCTGATAATCACATGAGCATCACTCACTATTAATCATCTTGTAAAAACTTATTTAGCCAAATACATCTTGCAGCACCACATCACTTCGTAATATGACACATAGGCTAACTGATTTCAATAACTTATAACCACTATATCTCAATTAAATCGTATTCCGCCTTATGATAAACTGCATACTTGCAACTAACTTGTATGCCCAATCAGCCGGCAAGTATAAATATAAATAAATAGTCTGCCGCAGATCAGAACATTGAGTCTAGAGCATGTCTCTTACGAATACACTCATGTTTAACGATTTGTTCCTAGCTATCTGTCCAAAATTCATATAATTATCACTCACGTATTTAAATTTTGTTTTGATAACCATTCATGTGTATTAGTAGTATTACTAAATTCTATCACGGTCAAGTAAAAATGAGGTTGAGAAAATCTCCCCGTAACTAAATAAACCGTATCAAACTAACTGGAACACTAGTTGGAATTCTTCTCCACGGTATACTTTTGTTCCTTCAGTTAGCCTACTAATACAGATGCAATTGGAATCAACTCATATGGACAACTTACCGGCATAATCGTTATTTGATTTCATAATTTAAACCAAAACTAATACCAATATTAACATTTCTACAATATTCATCACTTTAATATTTCTAAACACAAAATACTTACTACCTATACGTTAAGTTATTAACCAACGGCTATTAACACGCATCGTTTTATTATTATTATTATTATTATTGTAACCCCATTTTTTATAGCTCAAATAATCTTCACCCAAATTTTCATTTCAAGCGTTTTAAGCATGAAGGCAGATATTTTAAAATTATTACATGTATTTCCCGACCAGATGCTGCCGCCTTCTTTTTGATTTACCTTCCAGCTTATCATTACCCCGGGGGACTCTTCCTAGTCTTGGTAACCTTCGGCGCACGACAATCCCATCCAATTTGGTATCGAACCAACATCACGTTGATTCTGGTGGGAGAGTAGTGTAGTGGCATTGGACAATAACCGCACAATCCACAAAGCTGAACACGAGACTACTCGGAAAATAGATATTCAATATTTAACGCAGAGAAATACCTAACGATGGAGAAGGCGCGAACAATGAATTGAATGGACTGGGTTTGATCGAATGGCATGGCTCGGCCATGCAGGCGTGGTCCATCTGAATGTTACCTTATATCTTCTATTCATATTAAATATATTGTTCCTTCTCTAGCCTAACCTTGTTCTACATCATGTATTGGTAATTGATACGATACAGTGAGTTGGTGTAGTCGATGGTGTGACTTCCACGTAAGATCTTATAGATTAGGCAGTTATATCATGACAAATCTACAAATTTAGGATTAGGTCTATTATTAGAGCAGCACTAATATCATAGTAGACCATAATTCTACAAGTCTACGGTAATGACGAATACTAAGGTAACGTTTCAGAGTATGACAGAGTTCTGTAATGTCACTTAGTGTTGTTTGGGATTTTTCTTTGAGTGAATAGACCTCGACCTTCGAAGTTTTGGTGATCTCCAAAATTCGGTCGGCACTCGCAGTCAGTTCGTCCACGGCGTTGTCTTTAAATGAAACAAACACTACCTGCACCTGCTGGCGAAGCTCAGACAGGAAACGCTGTCTAAGCAGGCCATCGCCAAAGGTCCGTTGACTAACCACCTCTTTCACACGTAGCAACATTTCTGTTGCTGGACGTATTGCAAATCGGTGTTGTGGAAGAGTTGGTTCAGTTTTGTCAGTCGATTAGTTCTCCGTGTTTAAGGATAGCCCTCTGTAATGTGTCGTAAGGCTCAGAAACATCACCATTAGATATGCTAGGTGTGACGCACCTGTTAAAATCACGAGGCAGTATCTTCTCTGCTTCGAGGAATTGTGGACATGGGTTCGTCACGCGGTTCTTGTGGAAGTCATCTTTTGAGTAGAAGCGCCAGGATTTTACGTTGTAGGTCCTGACTTGATAGGTGGAAGGCGAAAGAGCCTTAATATTAAACAGCTTAAGTGTCTGTTCCTTAGCGATGAAGATAAATTATACAAGGGGGTGGGAAAAAGCATCTGAAAATATGGAAACGATATCACATTTTAAAGTAAAATTTAGAAAATGATATGTTCTGTTACAACAAGGAGTAGACTCACAGTTTACTGTTTCGCCCACCAGATCACGCCGATTTCATCACTAAATATGCTACGGGTATTTGAAGTGTGGCAACGCCTTTACACGTAACATTTTTATGACCGAAGAGTACCGACCCAGTCAAATGGTATAGTTGGAAGACATGTTTGGAAGTCTATCGGCATACCAAGAAACGTTTGGTCTAATTTGTTTAGAATTTGCAGGAGATGCGTAGCATGTTGTAATCACTCGTGATATGGTGCGGCTGCATGACCGAGCTCCTTCAGTTAGGGTGTGTCCAGTAAGACTAATGAGGTCAGTATCACTTTCGAACTATTTATTTTGGACTTATTAACTGTTATATTCTAAATACACTGGTTGCATGAATGCAACTTATACTGGACGATTATGTCAGCACCGGTGTGTCTTATCTTGTACTCGATTGTAGTATTGATCGAATGAGAGTACACTATAAGGAGGTTCAAGTTCGGGACCGAATTGTTTACATCATGAGTCCGTTTCTCACACCTTATAGGGAGTTACTGGAGTTCGTTACTAGGACATATAACACCAGCACTTTTCGTTGATACATGCAAAGCGAGGCTGGATCTTCATGGTACTACGAACTGTATGGATTGGTATAGGTAGATAGATCTCCTATCTTTGCTATTGAAATTGGATTGAACTAGCGGTACTTTCGGACTATACGTAGCGATGCAGCACATGCCGTTGTCAGAGTTAAGTTATCACCTTACGCGGGATCCGCTATCATACAGAACAGACGTAAGATAAAAAATCACGTAATTTTCTTCAGTTTGAGGAACAACTCGAAAACTTTAGCACACTAAAGCAGTCATTTTCTTCTGCCCCTTCTCAATATATAAGTAGACTAGAAGAACTTTTGTCATTCTTATCTCAAGTAACACATTTCGAGTCTTTTTAAACTCACAAAGGTTGTAAGGTATTATCCTGAGCATGTTGCAGAGTTTACTACCAGTGTTATTCAAATACTGTTGTCGCGTTCATTTGGTATGCACCCTGAAATGCGTATGGTAAATTTCAACCCAAAATATAACAGTTCTCAGGCTTTTTTAAGAGCATTCATGAGACTTCGAACTAAAAACTTGATTCCAGCTACACAAGCAGTTGATATCGCATTTAAGTTGTATAGATGTCGAGATAAACAAGTTCGAAAAACATTACGTCACTTCCTCGTAAGTGACATAAAACGAATGAATAAATGTCAAAAGCAGACAAAAGCTAATGCCGTAGGTTTGGCTTCTCCTCTGACATGCTGTTCAGGTCATATTATCGTTTCTTTCGAAGATGATCAAAGATAACAGTTCAACTGTTGCTCGTGAAGCTGTCCTAATTTTACTGTGCTTGTTCAAGAAAAATGTGTGGAATGATGCGCGGACTGCCAACGTCATTGCGGACTCGTGTCTTATATGCAACAAGAAAGTAGGTTTTTGCTTTCCTAAATCATTTCTCCAGGTTTATGTTCCTGCTATTCAATTTTTCTTGGGAAAGTCAAAGGCCCTTGACGAGATGGAAACAAGCAGTGACTCAGAATCAGATGTAAGTCGTGTTGTTCTTAATTCGAACGACTTCCAGTTTATTGTGCTTTTTGGTTAATTTACAACGTTATTCATTCACTTAAGGTTTTATAGAGGTAGGTTTCGCTGCCCAATATATTATTATTGAGATAATCTGCAATGAGATGTCAGGAATGAAAACTAGACTGAATTGTTGGTCAAAGTTGCCCCTGTCCGACATTTTATTCACACCATTTATTTCTTAATTATTTTAGGTAACCCTTACACGAAATATTTGTCTGGGAGTTTCGTACGGAATTTCCAAAAGGAATTTAACCTTCATCGGTAGCGCTAAATGACTTTGTCTTTAACACTTAATTTAATAGAGGAAAACAAGTTCGATGCATAAAATGGATTCATCATTTATTTTAAAGCTTCTAATCAGTTACACATAGTCTAATAAATTTGCTAGTAATATGGGAGAAAACGAAATGTCGATACCCTTTCGTTAATCTAAGTAAAATAGGAGTTCTTAAAAAGGTATATCAAAAGGAAAATATTCGATAAAAAAAGATATTACTGTCGTAAGTGTGAGTGATGGGTCTTTCTGTTTAGGAAAGTAGTATATTTGTATGAAGGAACTATGTGTTCATAATAATAAGTGACTGGATAATTGACCGTGACAATCACGATTTAATTTTATTATTATTATTATTATTATTTGAACACATGAATATTGGTACAGGAGAGCGCCAATATATATGCTTCGGTTTGGGCACCCGGGCAGTATCACAGCCCACACACACAAATGATGAACTCTTATTTAATTTAAACTATATAGCTTATATCCTTACTCTCTTTTGTTATCACAGGATGAAGAAACCAAAATAAAACAATTACGCTTGGGACATCGGGTTGGTGTTAAAACAAAAAGTCGACAAAAACGTCTTGAACGGTCAATAAAACATGTAAATAAAGAAAAAGAACGTAAAATGAAAAAGCGTACAGAATTGACTAATTTCCATGCTTTAAATATGCTACATGATCCACAAACATTTGCTGAAAAACTTTTCCGAAAATTGGAACGATGCTCAGATCGCTTTGAAATTCGTCTCTTAATTCTCGATCTGATAAGCAGATTGATTGGATTAAATAAATTAGTTCTTCTTAATTTTTACCCATTTATTCAGCGTTTTTTACGTCCACAACAAAGAGGTTAGAAGATAGTTTTAATATATGTTATTTTAAATTGCAGTTTATAGGTTATAATGTGATTAGTCATATGATTGATTTGTGTTGCATATTTTTCTAGCTATTCTTTGTATTATAAACAAATATTCACAACTACATTCAATTATGATATTTTCGAACGACTGAAATCGGATTGATGTTTCACGTTTATTCAGTTATTTATTTATTCGAACATATAGATATAGGTACAAGGGGGCACTAGATACATATGCGCCACACAAGTCTCATTTGATTTGTGTGAGGGCTGTGATACTACCCAGGTGCCCAAACCGAAGCAACTGGTTCTCTTAGGGGGCCACACCTGGAGCCTTTGACCTAAAGGTCTGATCCACAAGGCAATAGAGCAACATCAGGAGATGCGTTCCCATGGTAGCCGGTGACCAATAATTGATTCATACGCCATTTGTTCCCTCAAGATACTGAAGCCTATGTGTACCATTGTTTTGGAATCATGGTTTTCCAACTCCCCTAGGTGGCTCCTCCATATCCACCAACACGGTTAAAGAGCCGGACATTCGCTTTTCATTCAATTTCGTAAACAACACCCCCGCTACGAGAATGTAGGGAGTATGATTTCCCTGTCAATTGTTGTATACGCGTGGCCATGTGAGAGCATTTCAAGAGGGATAACGAACTCTCCCCACTATCGGCCGTACCAAGGAGTTTGAGGGCACGTTTATTTAGTAAGTACAATCAAGAAATGATTTTTATGTAAAACATATTTTCCACTTGCGAAACATTTGCTTGTTGACTAAAGGACTCTATGAGAAGCTAGTTCAAATCCAACTGTAGCTATTTGTTTTAGAGTAGTCAGGTAGCATTCTCAAATTTCACGTACAAAACTTTTGGCTTCAAAGTTAAGTAGAGTAACCCATACTTATTTACTGAGTTTCATTAAAGTTAGCTGCCACAGGAGGACACAAATGATTAAATAATGATTAATTTATGTTTTTGAATTATTTTCAATATATCTGGGATATGTAAAACTATGTTAAAAATTTGTCCCTTTTTACTTGTTTAATGGTTATATCAGACTTTCATACTCGTGGAAATCCGTGGGTACGAATCTGACCCTACTTTGATATGAGGAGCTGAGTAGTATCATTAGCTAGTAAATAGAAGCAAACGTAGCTTTAAGATCCAAACACTCATTTTTGATTCATTCTATAGGTTTAGTGTTCATATTGTTCAACAGGCATTTCGCGCATCAATCTAATATTCTCATGGTAACTGTTATGACAAGAATGCTTATTATTTAAACCTTTGCTGTTAAAGTAGAACAATTATCTGGTATATTTGCATAAAAAACGATGTCCAGATTTGTTGGGTTAGATTTAACTTTTTTTTCATTTTCTGTGTTAGAATTTAGACTTATTCATCGGAATTCAGGTTTGAATCTTATTACAACTGCCTAGTTGTATTATTGATACATTTATAAACGTCTGCTTGGTTATTGATTTACAGTAACTATGATTTGTGAAAAATTAGTTTCCTGCTAAGAATTTATTTGATTTATACTAGTTAGATCCATATATTTCCAGCTAAATTCCTTATTAATATTTGGTAGAATTTATTGTCGGTACTGTCAATTGATTTTTCACCTATTCCTTCTTTGGTTTGTTTAGATGTGACTCATTTATTACTGTTCTCAGCACAGGCTAGTCATGATCAAGTTCCACCTGATGTAAGTTCTTGATTGAGTTTTATTATCTATAATATGTCAGCCAGTCAATCAGTCAGTTATCGGTAAAATAGGATCTGAGATATACATGTGCCTCTATTTAAATATGATATGGCTTTTTAAATTATTAACTTACTGTACAAACCATTAATTTCGTTTATTGGTATTATGATAGTGTTGTTAGCGAAATGTCTTTAAAGTTGTTAGAAGTAAAAATTCGTGAATGATGATTGTGTTCAACTATCTTATAAGTGATACAATTTTCACTAATTGCATTGAATAATAACAGTTTCAGAGCTTATCATTAATTGACTGAAATTAGAAATTGGTTGTTGTAATAAGTATTGATCATCTTTGTGAAACCTAAAAATTTCGGGTTTGATCTGGTATATGTATAGGGTCGATGTAAGCATCATGTATGAATTTCCAGATTAGATATTCGAATAATCTTTTTCATTCACTAAGGACCAATTGTATTTTGAAAATATAGCTACTATCTCAGTTCGACACTGTGGTGTATCTGAGAAAATCGTCAACATCATACGGAATTCATACGACGGACTACACTGCAAAGTTGTACATGGAAGACTGCTAACAGATGCATTCTAAGTGACGACCGGAGTCAGATGAAGCTGCATACTCTCCCACTTTCTCTTTATTCTGGTGGTTGGCTGGACTATGAAAACCTCCATGTCTCAGCAGAAGCACGGAGTACAATGGATAGCATGGATACAACTAGATGAGTTGGACTTTGCAGATGACCTAGCTCATCTATCCCATACACATCAACAAATGCTGGTCAAGACAATTAGTGTGTCAACAGCCTCTTCATCAGTAGGCCTCAACATACACAAGCAACATCCTCAAATTCAACACAGAGAACATCAACACAATTATGCTTGATGGAGAAACTCTGGAAGAAGTGGATAGTTTCACGTACCTGGTCAGCATCATCGATGAACAAGGAAAATCTGATGCTGACGTAAAGGCAAAGTAACGGCAGCATTCGTACAGTTGAAAAACATGTGGAACTCAAAACAACTGTCAACCAATATCAAAGTCACAATCTTCAGTGCGAATGTCAAGACAGTTCCACTGTACTCAGTTAAAACTTCGACAACTACCACAACCATCATCAAAAAAACAACAAGTATTTGTAAACAATTATCTACGCAAAATGCTCAATGTTCGTTGACTAGATACCATCAGTAACAACAGCCTACTGTGGGAGAGAAGAAACCAGATTCCAAATGAAGAGCAGAATAGGGAAAGATGCTGCAGGTGGATAGGATGTACATTTCTGAAATAATCAAACTGAATCAAGAGACAAGCACTCACTTTGAATTCTGAAGGGAAAAGGAAATGGGGAAGACGAAAGAGCCCATTGGATTAGGGATTGGAAGCAGATATCAAAGGAATGAATAGCCACTGGGAACAAGTAGAAAGGACTGTTCAGGATAGAGTTGGATGGGGAATACTGGTGGACGGCCTATGCTCCTCGACAAGGCGTAACATGCGTAAGTAAAATTATGTACATGACAAAGTTATGTAGCGTTGGGAAAGCGGATATTCTCGACGAAGACCACTTGAGGTAACCAATCCCGATCACTATCCGCCATTGTTGGACCGATATTATATTGATAAACTCTGACAATTTCTATGGTGTTCATTGTCTTATTTGATCCATCTATCCAATTCTTAATAATATTTCCGGTCAGTCATATGCAGTGCATGATACGGCGTCCATTCACGTTACCATGCTTCATCATCACAAATGGAATGTTCAAGACAAACGTCAGGGTAGTAATTGAAGTAGTCTCAATACCATTGGCAGTAGAAGACACTAGAATGTATTAATCTGAAGTTGGAGGAATGGATTTATAGAATATAAATTGTAGCATCATTTCAAAACCCAAAGTTTGGGGGAGAATACAGAAAGTGAGTACGTGCATGCTATTGAGTTCGATTTTGAACTTTTTCATCAGGTCTGCCAACAATGATGACGATTATTGCGCAGATCTCAACCAAGTAGGATGCATTTACTGACATGGCTCACACCATCGATCTATGTTTTCACTAGTTGCTGTTACGTCTTGCTCTGACCATCCTTAGCTTTTTTTCATTGCTCATCAAGACAGACTGGTTGCCTAGAAATTATCATATTAAAAAGAACGATTAAACGATCGGTAGGAAGTATTATTGAACACGGGAAAATGCATTGTTTCAGGGCCTTCAGCGGGCCAAGCAAACTCAAATCTTAACGAGTAGAATATAATGTATAATATGTAATAGATATATAAGCTAATTTATCAAGGAATGATTACTCAAGTTTCGTATTTTTTTCCTTATCTCTTCCCAACAATAAATATATTTTTTGCTTTAGGTCATGGAACCCTTAATACGAGTAATCGCTGATAATTTTATTACAGAACGTGCATCATCTGAAGCAATAGCGATTGGATTAAACTCAGTACGTGAGATATGTTTACGTTGTCCTTATGCAGTCACGAAAGATTTATTATCTGATTTAATTCAGTATCGATCATATCGAAATAAAAATGTGGTCGCTGCAGCACGATCAATTATACGCCTTTATCGACAAGTGAGTTTGTATGAAATTGTGAATTAGTATTTTATTTATATGGTAGATGGAAAAGGATTGGAGGCTTGATAACGGAGTACAAACATGTGTACTCGGCTTTAAGTCATACTTTTCTGTATTTGAGGGCTAGTAAAGCTACATAGTTGTTCAAACCCGTAAAAATGGAGCAACATCCGAAACTGTTACTTGGTGAATGAAAGTTGAGTGCTCTAGTCACTGTTACCGCTGCTGTTTTGTTGTTATAGTTCTAAGTTCTTTGCTTTTAATAATAAGTATTAAATTGATCAGTCCTTGCTGGCGTTTTAGTCCTAGCGGTGGCTCGATAAATAAGGCTTTTGAATTACAATCATCAAGTCGTAGGTTCCAAATCCGATTCACTTACTTCGGTTCAGGCGAAGGATTATCATCACTGTTCTTCGCACTTAGAGCGTGGCTGAAAGCTAAGTGCACCAATATGTTCCTGAAAATAAGTTTAATGGGGTATAATAGTTTCATAAACTGATGGCTGCATTAATGTGTTGATCGTCTACAAGGGGAAAGTTCGAAACATTGTAAAAAGTAATGTAACTCACGAAGTGCAGGTGTATGTTACCCGGACAGTCAGACCCAAAATGTATGAAACTTGGCTTGAACATCTCACATACTGGTTAAAAACATAGGGCTCTAAAACCACTAATATACCACCACTTCGCTGCAATATACTGATTACATCATTGGTGATTGACTGTTGTATAACTTGGTAACTATTTTCAGTCGGATTTTAATTTCGCAACTCAAATTATTGCTACTTTCAGCTAAAATTTTCTCCATAATTTCTCAAACTACATTCGCATTTTTTCCTCTCTCTTACATCAATTGTTTGGTGTTTCTGGTGGTTTTTCTTTTTTTTTTGTGGTTCTGAGTCAACTACCAACTATTCATGCATATATATTGTGCTTTTTTCTTAAGTCACTAATGAGATGTCTTGCATAAAACTAACCATCCTTATTTGTGGCATGCAATGCATCATTAGAAATGGGGATTTTTGTCTCCTTGCACTCCATCAAATTGGTAATGATAGTTTTAGTCATGTACCTATCTTAGTGTAGATGCTTAGTTTCTTATTAATTATAAAAGTCATCAGTAGCTCACCTGATGATGATTTGTCGTTTTTAGTGGATAGATTCGAGTTCAACGGTAAGGTTATCAACAGCCATCAATTGAAATTCAAATGTATCAAGTCGATGAAGTAACAAAACCTATTAGTATAAAAAATTGTTTCATCCAATGCAGATTTATGACAGGACGATAGTTTTTGTTTATATGTGACACGATCCCTCTCGAAATGCACTTATATGGCCACACATATACAACCACTGCCAGGGAAGTTCTACTCATTGCCTTTTCGTGGCACAGTTGTTGTTTACGAAATCGAGAGGACGAAAGCGAGTGTCCAACACTTTAACCGGGTTGGTGGATACAAAAGGTCCACCTAGGGGAGTTGAAAAATTTTGATTCCAAACCAGTGGTACATGAACTCCAGGATCCTGAAGGGGACAAATGGCGTATGAACCAATCGTTGGTTACCTGTCACATTGGAACTGCATCTCCTGACGTTGCTCCATTGCCTTGTGAATCAGACCTTTAGGTCGAAGTCGCGGGATGTGACCGCCTAAGAAAACCTTCACTCGGGCAGTATCATAGCCCACACACACACACAAATCAAGTGACTTGTGTGGGGCTTATGTATTCAATGCCCCTTTGTACCAATATTTATGTGTTCACGTAAATAGTCTTGGAATAAATTTTCTTATTATTACTTTTTTTGTTGCAGAAAGATTTCGAAAAAAGCATTCATCATGCCTTATATCAAGTGACTTATTTTTGTGGTTTTATATTTAATTGTTTACATTAGATAAATCCTGAATTATTACCACGTAAAGAATGCGGACGTCTAACAGAATCACAATTAGACGTATTAAAATATGATATACCTCAAAATGTTGCAATTAATTATGGTCAATGTACTACATCTTCAACTATTCCTGGAGCTGAAATAGTTGTTCTGGCTTCAGAGAAATTGAATGGTAAAAAGAAAGGATCCTCTGAAAAATCTAATAAAAGTTTGGATGATTCAGAGAAATGCTTAAATAATGAAGGTAAGAGTGTTGAACAAATAAATGTTTAACTTGATTTTTTAAAGAGTATATATGATACATAAATACATACATACTTACTCCTGTTACCCCTCGTCGAGGAGCATAGGCCGTTCACTAACATTCTCCATCCAACTCTGTCTTGAACAATCCCTTCCACTTGTTTCCAGTTGCTATTCATTCCTTTGATATCTGCTTCCAATTCCTAATGCAATGTGTGCCTTCATCTTCCTCACTTCCTTTTCCCTTCAGAATTCAAAGTGAGTGCTTGTCTCGTGATGTAGTTTGATTATTTCAGAAATGTACGTCCTATCCACCTACAGCATCTTTCCCTATTCTGCTCTTCATTTGGAATCTTGTTTGTTCTCTCCCACAGTAGGCTGTTGTTACTGATGGTGTCCAGTCAACGAACATTGAGCATTTTGCGTAGACAATTGTTTACAAATACTTGTTGTTTTTTTGATGATGGTTGTGGTAGTTGTCGAAGTTTTAACTGAGTACAGTGGAACTGTCTTGACATTCGCACTGAAGATTGTGACTTTGATATTGGTTGACAGTTGTTTTTAGTTCCATATGTTCTTCACTCCTAAGAATGCGGCCCTTGTATGTTTCGGTAACTCACTATTGAAAAATCGCCAATTATTCCCTGATATTCCGAGCAGATCTAGTAATAAACAATGCGTCGTTGTTAATTATACTCGAGATTATCGTTCACTCCTTATATAAGATCCTGATCTATTATTATATATTAGTCTCAATTCACCTAATACGAGCAAGATCGTTGGGTAAACCCTTTTGTTAAGTGTTTTATAATATAATTTTAAGCTACTTATAAGTAATGTGAAATTCTGACAAGGAATAGTTGAAGCAAATTTAGTGTTTATTTTTACTTTTTCATGTTTTATCAATGACAAAGAAAATGATTCATGGGAATCGTGTTCTGAGGTTCAAGAGTCCGAGGATAAAACATGTCATGACAGTCAAACAGATGAATCAGATGATGAATGGGTAAATTTACCGAATTCCTCAGAAGAAGATGATGAACAAGATAATGTTGACATGGAAATAGATGAATCTAATATGAATGTCTCTTCAAAGAAAACTAAAATAGATCCAAGTGTTTTGAAAGAAAAGGCTTTAGAGATAGCATCATCACGTATATTTACTCAAGAGGAATTTGAAGCAATGCGTAAATATCAACAAACAAAACAGGTATTTTCAGTTAAAAGTTCATTTGCCATTATATTCATGTTTACAAGTCTTCAAATTTATAATCTGATTCTTCTTAATACATTGGTTATAATAAATAGCACTTTTTTTGTGGGAATATTTCTCATATTGGGTTCAAATATTTGACAAACACCAACGTTGAATGTGTAGACACTTCAGATCTATTCTTCTTTACTCAAATGACATAGTCCTGCCGGTGAAGATGCTGATAAAATGCAGAGTCTTTTGGCTGCGAAATGTCGCCATGAATGGTTGTAGATAGTCGTAGGTTACTAGTATTTGATGACAGATGTCTTAGAAATGTTGCTCGCATCAGCTGGGATCACCGGGTAAGTAATAGTGAGGTTAGACGCGAGGTATTAGAGAATGATGGTAAATCAGTTGATGAGGTTGTGAATCTTCATCGACTGAGATGGTTGAGCCACGTGTTACGTATGCCTGAACACCGATTACCACGACGTGCAATGCTAATCGGTGTTCGGGATGGTTGGAAGAAAGTTAGGGGCGAGCAAACCAAAACGTGGCATCAGTCCACAAAGTCACTAACTTCTAGTCTGAGCCATGTTGGTAGGTGCAGACTACTTGGTTGGGGTCCACATGATTATCGTAACCAATGGTTGGAGTCTGTGGGTGACATGGCTCAGAATCGATCACAATGGCGTCGGTGTATACACTCTGTCTTCTCTTAAACTAAGAGATTAAAATCGCGTATTGGAACGCTTCAATAATGATGTTGTGTTTAATGAGCAATTATAATCTCATATAAATATGCCTTAATACAAAAAGTGTAATATATATTAAGAAAATTGATAAATCAGTAGGGTAAAGAGTTTTTATGCATATCAACACATGTAAGACATGACATTTGTGTTGGGGACACTAGATCCCCAGAACTCACTTGGTAAATGTCTTATTTTTGCAATTTTATTTTGGAAATTTAAAATTCTTTTTTTCGTGTTAGAAGTGCCCATTTTCACTTTCATCTCGTATTTCTCACTTTGGAAGAACTTAACTATCATTGATTCGTTGTCTCTTTTAATATGCTATTTTATAACGCTTCCTAAGGACATTTTTATACTGTATGTGTTTACTTGAGTTGTGCTTGTTGTTACTAATGATTCTGGTTGCTTATGGAATACGTTTTCCCTCTTCTGAACTTGAACTTCTCTCTTTAGTTAGCTGGATTAGGACACATCGGTATAGTTAGCTTATTTAGTCATTATGTCGCTGAGTCTTTGTTTCATTCTCAGATTTAAGTGAACTTGTAATCTCTTCAAACATGGCAATTTGGGTAAACGCGGAAAATTCGATTTTACGTTAGAACATTATTAAAATATTCAGTAATTTTTTGAGTCATATTACAGAGTTGGGTGAGACTATAATTTATGGACGACCTATGAGCGACGTTAAACTGACCTTGAGAGTGTTCACCTACTAATAACTAGGATCAAATGAGGATTATAAACTAATGTGAAGAATTACAATTATGATTTACAGTTGATGATTAAGCTTAGGAATCAGATTTCGAGTTTTCATCATGAACTGACATTGGCTATAATGTTAAGACTTTATTTATCCAAAATGGATGAGTGAATTTCGCTCCCAAATCCGAGACCTGTTATCTTATACGTGATTGGTTCGTCTATAAATCATGGTCTCGCCCAAAGTCTTTTTATGAAAAGTCTTTCTTATTTGTATAGAATTCATTTCATTATTGACATAACTTCGACTATTATTATTATTTCAAATCCTCATTTAGAAACGTTTTGCATCCTACAGTTCTTTACGAAATAAAGATAAAATCGATAATTCTGATTCATATTTTATTGTGGATACTGATGATGAAGATGGTGAAAACACTGGTGTTGGTATTCAAAATAAAGATGGTAGTTTAGGAAATCTTGTTAGTATGAGTGCAATTACACGTCTAGTAAAACGTCCACATCAAACAAAAGCTGATCGAATGGAATCAATTGAAGAAGGTCGAATCGGACGAGAAAAATATGGTTTCAAGGTAATAAATATGTTTTTTCTTCATTGTTTTACAGTAACAATTATTTTGCGTGTGTGTACTTCATTATTTAACGATACTCATCGAATATTCAATAACTTTGTTCTCTTTTCGCCCCCAAATGCCCTTGTACGGTCGAGAGTGGGGAGAGTCCGCTCTCCCTTTCGAAATGCTCTCACATGGCTACGCGTATATAGCATCTGCCAAGGAAGTCCTACTCACTGCCTTCTCGTGGCGGTGGTGTTGTTTACGAAATTGAGAGGACGAAAAGCGGATGTCCGGCTCTTTAACCGTGTTGGTGGATATGGAGGAGCCACCTAGGGAGTTGGAAAACCATGATTCCAAAACAACGGTACACATAGGCTTCAGTATCCTGAGAGAACAAATGGCGTATAAATCACTTATTGGTCACCGGCTACCATGTGAATGCATCTCCTGATGTTGCTCCATTGCCTTTTGTATCAGACCTTTAGGTCGAAGGCTGGAAGAGTGACTCCCCAAGGGAACCACTTGCTTCGGTTTGGGCACCCGGGTAGTATCACAGCCCTCACACAAGTCGAATGAGACTTGTGTGGCGCATATGTATTTGGTGCCCCATTGTGCCAATATCTATGTGTTAAAATAAATAAATAAAAATTTCGTCTTCTGAATTTCATAAACAACACCGCCTCGAGAATGTAGTGAGTAGGACTTTTTTGTTAGTAGCTGTATACGCGTGACCAAGTGAAAGCATTTCGAGATTGTGGGCTGACTCTCCCCACATCCTTTGCCGTATCAGTTATATAATATACCCTTGTGGGTCAGGGTAATTTGACATCGCGTTTCAGGAGGATCGAACACCATCCAGACTTTCTTGTGACAACCCAAACAGTACAGCTCAATCCCGTTTGCTTAGTAATATATCATGATCTTAGGCTATGGCTAATAATGAAACTGATGGATTGTCGTAACTGCGCTTTTCATGTAGATAATCAACTGCATATCTTTTCATCTACACCTGAGATAATATTTACATCAGAGCTCGTCATTAATGAGGATTGTGATCATGAATAGAATTTTCCTCAAGTGTGTTTTGAGTTGCGTGCAAAATAAACTGACGTGATCAAAACAAATGTTCGTTAATAAAATTAAATAATTGTCACGTTATATTATAAATAGCTTATCATATGAATCGGTACATTCTAAGTCGTTTTCCGTACGAAACATAAATCCCCTGTTTGAAGATATGTGTAGTCTTAGATGCATTCTAATTAAGCGTGGTAAACTAGACAGCAACAGCTGTTCAGTTTTAATTTTAAGATTATTTTTAGTGTCTGTTCATGATAAAAATTGTCTTCGAACATCAGTTTCTTGTACTTGAGTCCAGAGAAACTTATATATTCACCTTTAACAGTTTTTGGATCATTCAAGATATTTTATTATTAACGAAATGCAAATGTGCTCACTAGTGACTAGCTTCGTGAGCGAATTCTCGGAGTTCTAGTGAGAAGCCGTGACCAGTGGAGCTAATCCATATCGGGTAGAGACAGGTATCTACCTCAGTACAACGGAAGTTGGTCGCGCAATTTCGTGGATTGGTTGATGTTAGACACTATCACCATTGGATGCCGGCTCAGTGGTCCATTTGGTTGAGCATTCGCGCGCGAGACCGAAGGCCCTGGGTTGGAATCCTGCGAGCGGGATCGTGGATGCGCACTGCTAAGGAGTCCCACAATAGGACGAAACGGCCTTCCAGTGCTTCCAGGTTTCCAAAGGTGGTCTAACATCAATTGATACATGATCTCAATCAAGAAATGCAAAGGACTTATTTTATGAGTTGAATGACATGTTCACGTATTGCATCCGTTGCCGAATCATATGCGAGACCACAAGTCTTGGATTCATGTCCAGCATGTGGGATTATGCATGTGAACTGTTGAATAGTGTCCCATACTGGAATGAAACAGTCATCCAATACTTTCATTGGCTTTTTTTTTCTTCTTTTATTTAGGTGAATCGATTAAATGCATATGCCAGTACAACAAATCGTGAAAAATTAAAAAATAAAACATTTCAAATGATTAAACATAAAATTCGAGGTAAAGCAAAACGTAGTTTTCAACAAAAACAAATTGCATTAAGAGATCATTTAAAGAAGTTAATGAAACGTTCACGATAATCAAAAGAAGAAAAAAAAGAAACAAACACAACAACTCATTCTCTCTTGTATAGTAAATCAATTAATTTATATTCTTTTAATAAAGAAAAGTAATATATATTTCAATTGAGTTTTTATTTGTTAGTTTTCTATATGTTTAAACTTACTTACGCCTGTTACTCCTCATGGAGGAGCATAAGTCATCTATCAACACTCTCTATCCAACCTTGTCCTGAGCACTCCTTTACAGTTCTTTACGGTTGTGTTATTCATCCTTTTCATATTTGCTTACAATTCTCGACGTAATGTGTTCTTCGGCCTTTCACTTTTCCGCTTTCCTTCATCAGTTGAGATGGTTGGGACACGTGTTACGTATGCCCAACGACCGACTGCCTCGACGTGCTATGTTCATTGATATAGGAGTAGGTTGGAAGAAAGCTAGAGGCGGTCAGACCAAACCACGGCGCAAGTTCATGAAGTCACTGACGAGTGGAGTGAGTCATGTTGGTAGATGTATACTACCTGGTTGGGACCGCGAGATGATAGCAACCGATGGTTAGAGACGTTGAATGACATGGCTCAAAATCGTTTGCAATGGTGTGCGCAGGTGCATCCACTCTTTGTGTTCTCCCAAATTCTAATCTTCTGAATTCTTCATGTCCCTTTTTTCCTCTTTCCAAATTTATTTCACTGGATTATACTCCTTGAATAACATCTTCAAATCCTAATGTTTCCGATTACTGCTTATAATCTTACTACCTCTACCACTATGGGATTTGAATCGACAAGTGCATCTCTGTGCTAATGTGGTGTGGCAACTCGAACTGATGTACGTAGGTATGAAGTTCTACGTTGTTACTGACTGACTAACTTCCCTTCAGGATTCCAAGTTAGGGCTTGTTTCGCGATGCAGTTTGATGATTTGCATAATGTGTGTCTTATCCATTTCCATCGTCTCTTAATTTTCTCTTCAACTGGAGGCTGGTTTGTTCTCTCCGACAGAAGGCTATTACTGATAGTATTGGTATCCGGTCAACGGATATTTAGTATTTTACATAGACAACTATTTATTAATACTTGTACCTTCTTGATGATGGTTGTAGTAGTCCTCCAAGTTTCAGCTCCGTACAGTAGAACTGTCTTGACGTTGATATTGAAGATTGTGACTTTGATATTGGTTGACAGTTGTTTTGAGTTCCATATGTTCTCAACTGTAGGAGTGCTGCCATTACTTTGCCAATCCTTGTCTTTATGTCTGTATCAGATCCTCCTTCTTCATCGATGATGCTTCCCAGGTACGTGACGGATCCCACTCCTAGCAGACCTGCGCCATCAAGTGTAATTGTGTTAGTGCTCTCCGTGTGTTTATTTCATGGTGTAAGTAACCGGAAAGTGGAAATCGTCGTTACACTTCTAACAGAACTATCCATTTAAGTTTGATGAACCAGGGAGTATTTCTATCTTACATATACTCAGCACGTGAATTTGTTGATGATTAATTTATCGGGTTACATAATGTATATTCGTTTGTTCTTTGAGCCTTTAAAAATAAGTGTCGGAATGCTAGTTAAACTGAATGTTCTTAGTCAGTCATGAAAGTTGATAGATTTAAAGTCAGGTTCACTTCGTTTAGTATGCTATAGGTGTAAGTCTTATAATTCAGACTTCAGGTTTATTGTATCTAATAAACTTCGACTTCAGTAAGGACACCTGATAATCAAGTCACATGCACCGGATAATTTGTTTCATTAGAGTTACATCTAGAAGTTGAGCTGACACTGTAAATAACAAGCTAATATACACCGTAGCAAATAATTTATGTGGTGTTGTTGATCATTCTGTCCGATTTTCATACTTATTTATCTGATGCATGGTTATATTCTGTTAACTGTCTTGCAATAACTCCAAACGTCGCATGACAGACAGAGTGATCTTCATTTTGTCATACGATATTTTTGTATATCCTAGGACCGATCGGTCATGGAGTTGAATGTCGCGAGGCAGGATTGTAGATGCGCACTGCTGAGGAGTCTCATACTAAGATAAGACAACTATCCGAAGATTCCAGGTTATTAATGGTGGTCTAGCTTCAATTGACTCATTAATTCGACTATTAAAATTACTATACTATCCACAAAAACCCCTACTGATATTAATAAGGATAGATCATTGTTACTGAATTCTAAAATTCACCGTATTAATTAAGAGTAGACTCTTCATTAAAAGTAAGAAAACTTTAATTGATCGTTGAGATGAAGGGAAAGATGTTAAATCACATACTAAGAAGTTTTATTCGTTTTGATGCTTACTTTTTCGATGATCGTCTTCATCAATCCTCGCCCTTATTGATAAGCTTCACACATCTCATCATGCCCTTTTTTTCTCTCTCTTTTTGGTTCTCGCCCTTATTATAGTTTTACCATCCAGCTAATGATGCTTATCGATATTATTTTCTTCAGATGAATTAATAATTTGTAAAGAATATCTTTCAATCAATCTTATTAAAGCAACAAGAACAGAATCAGTTGAAAACTCAATAATGTGTAATTGCATCTAATCTGTGAATTGTAGATTATTTTATTGAGATCATGAACCGATCAATGTCAGACCACATTTGAAAACCTAGAAGTACTGGATAACTGTTTCGTCCTAGTATAAGGCTCTTCAACAGTGCTCATCCACGATGACCCACAAAAGGGAATCGAGCCCAAAACATTTGGTCTCATGCGAACGCCTAACCTCTAGATCACTGATCCGGGATTTAACTGTATTAACGTCCAACTTAAACCAGTTCACGATTAGTTCATGGTCTCGGTGAAAACTCAACAATCTCTATGACTCGATACTGATATTCGAATATTCTTTCTTTAAAGTGGAACTTCAAAGTTTCATTGATTGATAAGTGACTTACGAAACTTGGATCACAAAATCCTATACTCGATTTCCAACAGGGTTTACTTCAAAAATTATTTTTGTTGTTGTACATCAGTATCATTTTATTACAATGACCTATACTTTTATACTGACTGGTTTTTAGGTATTTTAATGTGGGGGGGGGACGAAATTTGTGTAGTACTCAAAATGTTTAGTACCCTGTCAAATCACTTGATCAAATTGACTGTAGTTAAGTGCTGTTAAACAGTTTTTTTCTTTTTGTATGATTTTTACGGAGCTATTGGAAGTGAATTTTAGATTTCCATGGCTAGTGAGTAAAGGTCCAAAATTTTGTAGCTGTTACCTTAATTATTGTGACTTTATGTCCGGCTTTTTATCACGTGATTTATCCAACAATCAAAATACGACTTATACAATCTTAGCAGTGTGCCAAAACCAATGACGTTCGACCGGTATGAGCAGCCTAGCGTCCTTATTAGTGTTATATCCGCCTAGCCCGTCCACTTGAGTCCAGAACACCAATACCAGCTTCCACTATACGAATCGAATCGAATCATTTATTTTAGATATACTGGGTTTATACATCAATCAGACAGACCGCAACGTACCATAAAATAGGAAATAATATTTGTACACAATAAAGCCAAAATGTGGCTGTAAACGTGAGAGGCAGTAGTCAATAAACGGAACATAGATTAAGAACCGTAAATCGTACAATAATGAATTATAGATCAAAATAAAGCTTATAATAAGAGGAATATAAATATACATAATCTAATTATTGAATAGTTATACCATAAGAATGTATAGATAAGATTAGTCAATGAATATGTCTTAGAAGTTACTCGTGATTTATTCTTCGCTCGGATATAACATTAACTGCGTATGATAAGTCTAAAACTGTTAGTAGATCGTTTCATATGTTGGATATCTTTTATTTTCATAAAGCAAGGAAAAGAGCTCTGGATCATGAAGACATCAACATCTGAAGGAAAACACGGGATACAATGAACATCTAGGATGCGATTGGACGATCTAGACTTCGCAGATGATCTGGCCCTTCTATCCCAAACGCAACAACAAATGCAGGAGAAGACGACCAGTGTAGCAGCAGCCTCAGCAGCAGTAGGTCTCAATATACACAAAGGGGAAAGCAAGATTCTCCGATACAACACAGCATGCACCAATCCAATCAAAGTTGACGGAGACGATTTGGAAAATGTGAAAACCTTTACATATTTGGGCAGCATCATTGATGAACATGGTGGATCTGATGCAGATGTGAAGGCGCGGATCGGAAAAGCAAGAGCAGCATATCTACAACTAAAAACCATCTGGAAGTCAAAACAACTGTCAACCAACACCAAAATCAGAATTTTTAATATAAATGTTAAGACAGTTCTACTGTATGGCGCAGAAACCTGGAGAACTACGAAAGCCATCATCCAGAAAATACAGGTGTTTATTAACAGTTGTCTACGCAAAATACTTCAGATCCGTTGGCCGGACACTATTAGCAACAACGTACTGTGGGAGAGAACAAACCAGATCCTAGCGGAAGAAGAAATCAGGAAGAAGCGCTGGAAGTGGATAAGACACATTGAGGAAAGCAACCAACTGCGTCACAAGACAAGCCCTCACATGGAATCCTCAAGGCCAAAGGAAAAGAGGAAGACAAAAAAAGAACACATTACGCCGGGTAATGGAGGTAGACATGAGGAAAATGAACAAGAATTGAATGGGACTAGAAAAGAAGGCCCAGGACAGAGTGGGTTGTAGAATGCTGGTCGGCGGCCTATGCTCTATTAGGAGTAACAGGCGTAAGTAAGTAAGGAAAAGAGCTATAAAATAGGTTGAACTTTACGGTGGGAAACGTTTTTACAACTATTATGATGTTCGTTTCTTGTTATGTCTTATGACTCTGCTACCTTGACGCGGTGGTCGGGCTTGCCTATCGTGATGACCCAACCGAGCTATATTGGCTGGAACATATGTTCCTGTAGGTTCTACCATGCCAGGCAGGTCGATTGGAGAACGGTAAGACTAAAAGCAGCAACTCAAGGTCTGAGGGCGAAGTCGTACTGCTGACTGTAGAGGGGTGTGACAGCAGTAAGGTGTTTCCTTCGGACAACCAGCATGACAGCGATGCTGCCTTCCCACAAGGAGGGGTGGGGTTAGAAAAGGTCGACCCTAAAAATGTCACACCTCACCTTACCTCACGGATTTCCGTCTCCGGCGGTAAGGCCCTTTGAAGAACGGAGCTAACACGTCAAAAACCTTCCACAAAAAGGCCGTGCGCGACCGGCCTCAAGCAGTTGTCCCTTGGGCTCTGCGGTCACGCTCCCAGGTCGTCAAGACCAACACTAATCCAATTTCCTTTTCAGGTTCCTCAAGAAATACCCTTCCACGGTGTGGGCAGCCGGGAAGTGACATCAGCCCTCATACCCGTAACAGCACAAGAGACCAAGGTGGTCACATTCAAATCCTTCCTACACCTCCTAATACCTCTCTTATCTCCATGACTAACCCTCCTCACGTCTCTTTATCACCTCGCACCGCTAGGGCAAACGATTCGAGTACGTGGAACGCCATTCCTGGTCTCCTGAAACCACGCTCTAAACTACACGTAGGAGCTTTTAACGTACGAACACTTTGCCAAATAGGACAGCAGGCTTCCTTAGCTAAAACTTTAGAATCTCGCGCCATCGATGTGTGCTGCGTCTCCGAAACGCGCATACAGGATCCGAGTAGCGTCATTCATTTGACCTCACCATGCCAAAATAAAGAACCGACTCGATTTACGCTTCGTGTATCTGGAAGCCCTGATTCTGCTTCCCGTGGCCTCGCCGGCGTAGGTATAGCATTGAGTCCTAGGGCAGAACTAGCTCTCTTAGAGTGGATCCCAGTAGACAGTCGTTTGTGCGCTGTCCGACTGAACGGAACAGTAAGAATCCGGAAAGATAGGGACACTCGTCGTTGCCTCTTCGTCGTCTCTGCCTATTCTCCCACTGACTGCAGCTCAGATGATGTAAAAGATGAGTTTTACAGAAAGCTTTCGGACCTTCTCCGAAAAGCTAGCGCTCGGATGTAGTAATAGTGGCCGGTGACTTTAATGCTCAAGTAGGTAAACTAAGCGATAGGGAAAGACACCTAGGTGGATCTTATGGTGTCGTGGCTCAAAGAACAGATAATGGCGACCGTCTGTTGCAGCTATGCTCAGATAACCGCCTGTTCCTTGCAAATACTAACTTTAAGCATAAGGAAAAACATCTTTTAACATGGCGACCCCCTAATTCGTCCCAACGTTGGACCCAAATAGATCACATCGCTATCAGCCACCGATGGAGGGGCTCGATAGAAGACTGTCGCTCATTCTGGAGCACATGCCTAGATTCAGATCATGCTCTAGTGCGAGCGCGTATTTGCTTGCGTCTTACTGGACGTAGGAAAGACGCTGCAAGGAAACCTCTTAGGGCCTACTTAATGATAGTCAAGCTAAGAGTATATTTCAGGAACAACTAGGAAAACAGTTAGGCAGCCATGTATGTGATGCCCACCCCGATGCAGCATGGAATGATATCCGAAAAGCTGTGGAAACAGCAGTGATATCTGCTAGTAAGGTAAACCAGAAGGTTAGGGAGCAACACTGGATCTCAGCAGCATCTATCGCACTGATAGATGCTCGGAAACTCATTCCACCTGGCTCTGAACATAATGAAGAGCGGAGTCAGCTTAAGCGCAAGCTGACAAGAAGTCTACGCAATGATCGCGAACAGTGGTGGGTAGCGAAAGCAAGAGAGATGGAAAAGGCAGCGGCAATAGGTAATAGCAGACAATTGTTCAGACTCGTTAAGGAAACCGGAATTAGGAACCCGACCGTTAGCGAAACAATCTCAGAGAAAGATGGACATATTATTCATTCTCAATCCAGGAGATTGGATCGATGGGCAGAACACTTTAGGGATCAGTTCAACTGGCCTTCAGCCACACTTCGGTTTCCCACGATCTCCAGTCAACCTGAATGGCAAGTTAATGTAGGTCCTCCGTCCCTTTACGAAGTTGAAAAAGCCATAGGAAATCTGAAACGAGGGAGAGCAGCAGGCCCTGACAGGTTTACTCCTGAGATTTTTAAGGATGGTGGTCCAGTATTAGCAATGAGATTAACTGAGGTCTTAGGTAGAATTTGGGAACTGGACGTAATCCCATCTGACTGGTCTCAATCACTGATTGTGCCAGTTTTAAGAAAGGACAAAAGTCCTCTTGTGACAATCACAGAGGAATCAGTTTGACTAATATAGTGTCTAAAATATTAGCTTCAATAATACTTCGACGCCTAATCAAAGCTCGTGAAGAGCAGATTAGAGAAAACCAGGCTGGTTTTCGACCTGGACGTGGTTGTATAGATCAGATATTCACACTACGTCAGGTTCTAGAACACAGACACACATTCAGACGCCCCACAATGGTAGTATTTCTCGACCTTAAGGCGGCATTCGACTCTGTTGATCGTGAGGTTCTATGGCAGTGTTTGTCACTGAAAGGAGTACCAAAGAAGTACATTAACCTTATAAAGGCTCTCTACTCGAACACAACTGGTAGAGTGAGAGCTTATGGCGAACTGTCATCAGAATTGATTACCTCAAGTGGTGTTCGTCAGGGCTGTCCACTCTCCCCATTCTTGTTCAACTTTGTCTGACGTACTTTTAGAGATAACACTCTCCTCATCTAAATTTACAGGGGTTGAACTTCTACCGGGAGGTTCACTTGTTGACTTAGAATATGCTGATGACATAGTTTTATTTGGTGAAGACGCTGACAAAATGCAGAGTCTTCTGACCACTCTAAGCAACAATGCAAGCATGTTCGGGATGCGATTCTCCCCCTCGAAATGCAAAATGTTGCTTCAGGATTGGGTTACATCGACACCCGAACTAGTGATAGGGAGTGAAGTAGTTGAGTGTGTCGACCGCTTCACTTATCTTGGAAGTCTCATCAGCCCTTGTGGTTTAGTGTGTGACGAAATCTCAGCACGGATACAGAAGGCTCGACTAGCTTTTGCCAACTTGCGTCATTTATGGCGTAGGCGAGATATCCGTCTATCAACCAAAGGACGTGTTTACTGCGCAGCAGTTCGTTCCGTCCTACTTTATGGCAGTGAAACATGGCCGGTAAGAGTAGAGGATATCCGTAGGTTACTAGTATTTGATCATAGGTGTCTTCGAAACATTGCTCGTATATCATGGGACCATCGAGTAAGTAACACAGTTGTTAGGAAACGGGTACTAGGTAAGGATGGCAAATCAATTGATGAAGTAGTGAAACTTCATCAGTTGAGATGGCTGGGACACGTGTTACGTATGCCCAACGACCGACTGCCTCGACGTGCTATGTTCAGTGGTATAGGAGTAGGTTGGAAGAAAGCTAGGGGCGGCCAAACCAAAACATGGCACAAGTCCATGAAGTCACTGACAAGTGAACTGAGTCATGTTGGTAGGTGTAGACTACCTGGTTGGGGACCGCGAGATGATAGCAACCGATGGTTAGAGACCCTGAATGACATGGCTCAAAATCGTTTGCAATGGCGCAGGTGCATCCACTCTCTGTGTTCTCCCAAATTCTAATCTTCTGAATTCTTCATGTCCCTTTTTTCCTCTTTCCAAATTTATTTCACTGGATTATACTCTTTAAATAACATCTCCAAACCCTAATCTTCCCGATTACTGCTTATACTCTTATTACCTCTACCACTACGGGATTTGAATCGACAACTGCATCTCTGTGCTAATGTGGTGTGGCAACTCGAACTGATGTACGTACGTACGAAGTTCTACGTTGTTACTGACTGACTGACTGACTGTCAGATATTAGGTGATAAGATCACCAATCAAGATGCAGTCTTATGGCCATATCCTTGTGCTAAATCAATGATGCGTTAGCCAACACTATCAAACTTACACCAACTCTGGGTCCTTACTGGTCCTCTGTATAGCAATTTATCACCTAACCCAGCCCGTTCAGTCCAGAACGCAAATATTAATTTCCACTGTATGGATCGTATATTTCATACGTACGTAGTTTATATACAGGAAAAGCAGACGGCATTACATCATAAAATGAAAAAAATTAATTATTACACACGATCAAGCCAAAAGTGGGTATGAGTGTGTTATAACTTGTAGCCTGTGTGCCATGTTAATGTATAACGTAACAATACCGTCAACTAGAGAAGTGATTTATCGATCGGACAAATGACGCGCAAAATACGTACGAGCAGTCTAGAATGTTCATCGGTCCTACTTCATGACTAGCCCTACCTGTTACAGTCCAGAACACCAATCTCAGCCTGTGATATGAATCATTTATTTCAAACATACTCGGTTTATATACAAACCAAACACACCACATCGTACCCTAAAACAGCAAACAACATTTAAACAAGATTTGGCCAAATGTGGCTATGAATGTGGAAGATAGTAATTAATAGACAGGGCATAATCCAAGAATGGTAAATCGTATAATAATAGTTCTTAGGTCAAATTAAAGCTCATAATAAGTGGGACACGAATATGAACAGTTTAGTTACATAACAATTATACGATAAAAATATGCGTATAGTATTGATCCATCAATAGATCCCAAAAGTTACCATTCATTATGCATATCGGGACATAATAGAGTGTGAGAGACCGTAGCAAATAAATTGGGTATAAATTAAGGATGGTAAATCGTATAACCGTAGCCAATAGGTCAAATGAAAGCTAATGATATAAGGAATATGAATATACATATATAATCTAGTTAATTAATACTTATCCAATAAGAATATATATATAATAATAGTCCAGAAATAATTATCAGCAGTTACCATCCATTTATTCTTCCTTTGAATATAACATTTTTGATTCACCAAACTGTTGTTAATGTTTTACATATTAGAAGGAATTTTTGTGGATATTATAGTAATTTAAATAGTTGAATTAATGAGTCAGTTGAAGCTAGACCACCATGGGAAACCTAGAAACACTGGACGGCTGTTTCCTCCTATTGTGGGACTCCACAGTGGTGTGCATCCACGATCCCGCATCGCGAGATTTGAACCTGGGATCTACCGGTCTCGCACGCGAGCTCTAAACCTCTAGACCACTGAGCCGGCCGGCATCCAACGGTGTTAATCTGTAACTTCAACCAAACCACGAAATTGTGTTACCATTCACGATTGTCATAAGTGAGTTACTATTTCACAACAGACCCGGTTGAACTCCATTGGTCATGGCTTCTCACTAGAACTCTAGGAAATAACTCTTGAAGCCAGTCACTAGTGAGCATATACTGATTAGTATCAGGAGGGGTTTTGTGGATATTATAGTAATTTCAATAGCTAAGATCATGAGTCAGTTGAAGCTAGATCACGATGAAAAACCTGGAAGCACTGGACTTATCACCGTCAAAATATGTATAAGTTAATAATTCTCTCAACGGATTCATACAATTATTACAAGTCTTTATGATATTCTATAGTTCATTTGGTTCGTTTTAACAAAACGTCTGAACTTGCTAGCAAGTTAATTATTTTGAAAAAAGCAGGGGACTGTTTAACTGTTCAATAAGAAATCTTCATGGATAATGAACTTGATTACTTATTGTTTATATAACTTCATTGATACTACTATTAAATTGACAGTAGTTGAATAAATGTAAATCATAAGACTCACTTGGTATTGTTTTGCTTGTATCTTCCCATTGAGGTTTAAGACTGCAATTGATCAGTCTGTTATTGACATATGTACACTCTGTGCGTATGCCTTGATAATGCTCTAATTGACAAGCTTTTATAAACAAAGATGGATAGTGGCTAGCAGTGAATCCAGGATGCCCGTTTCGTCCTATCTGGGACTCGTCAGATGGATTTATCTGCATCTCAGATTTGATGTTCACTCTGGGACTCGGACCCATTACCGTTCACTTCAAATGCCATCGTGTTATCTACTCAGCTACTGAGTCCTGATAGCCACTTGCTTGTGCAATCGGGTGAATTTAAATTCACTTGATATTGTTTTGCTTGTATCTTCCCATAGGACGAAATGCGCGTCCTGGATTCCACTGCTAGCCACTATCCATCTTTAGATGGTGGTTGGAGGTAGTCAACAGGAAACCCTGGACCCGGGTTTCGTGCTACTTGGCACTCGTCAGCAAGGTGTACCTGTAATCTTGAGGAACTGGTGCTCCCTGGCGGATTCGATCTCGTGTCACCCAGCTGCACAGTCAGAGACGTTACCACTGAGCTATCCAAGCCGTAACTAACCTCCTGTAGGACTGAGATGTAATCACAATTGATTGATCACTGGGTGGTGATCAATCTCATGCTTGTCTAGTCTTTATTAGTGCAGATCGAATGCTATCGATCATGTTGCAATGTGGCCACCAGTCTAGGTGACTCGACATTGCGGGCACTATGGGTGACACGAGATCGAATCCGCCAGGGAGCACCAGTTCCCTCAAGATTACAGGTACACCTTGCTGACGAGTGCCAAGTAGCACGAAACCCGGGTCCAGGGTTTCCTGTTGACTACCGCCAACCACCATCTAATCTCAATACATAGTGCCCGCAGTGTCGAGTCACCTAGACTGGTGGCCACATTGCAACATGGTCGATAGCATTCGATCTGCACTAATAAGGACTAGACAAGCATGAGATTGATCACCTCCCAGTGATCAATCAATTGTGACTATCCATCTTTGCTTATAAATCATAAGATTTCAATTTTATGGCGTGGATGTATCAAACTTACTGACAAACATGATGTTTGTATGTACAAACTTGTATTTTCATGAAAACTTTAAATTTGAATGTAATTTGCTCATTTCTTTCTGACTCAAAAGTTTTTCTCTTTTTTTTAACGACTGAATTCATGAGTCGATCTAAGTTAAACCACCATTAACAACCTGAAAGCATTGGATAGTTGTCTTATCTTAGTATGGAACTTCTCAACAATACGCATCCATGATCTTGAATGCAAGGCTCTAACTTTTGTCAGTTTATGATGAAAATTTACTTTCACAGTGTGTTTTTATTCTTTCCTGGTATATTTTGTAGACTAATATATAGGTGAATGCAACAAAAAACTCGTACACAAGTTATGAATCATTTAGGTTCAATCCCTGACAGAACCACACATTGGTACTTTCTTACTTACTTACTTACGCTTGTTACTGCTCTTGGAGGAGCATAGGCTACCTACCAGGATTCTCCATCCAACCCTGTCCTGGGCAGTCCTTTCCAGCTGTTTCCAGTTGATATTCATCGTTTTCATATCCGCTTCTATTTCCCGAAATAATTTATTAAAAATCTCATTCTAGGATCAAAACAGTTATCCAATTTTATCTGATTTCCAATTATTCCTCTATTTGAGTTCAGTTCATGATGAAAGCTATCAACTCATTTATCTAATTAATATCAACCTTATATATATACATAATGACTATACATTCACTCAGAATTATCATACAAATCAGCTTGCTTTTAACTCCGTCTGGAGCTCCTTTGATGTTACTACCAATCTCAAGCACAGATAAAACAGGAGGGTTGGGTATAGGGTTAATGATCCTATCCCGTAAAAAACTAACTCTTTATAAAGACATTAACCAGAAAAACTAATTTAAACTCTGTTCATGATCTCAGTCAAAAACTTAATAATCTCCACAACCCCTTTACTAGTAATCAACATGTGCTCACTAGTGACTAGCTTCGTGAGAGAATTCTCGGAGTTCTAGTGAGAAGCCGTGACCAGTGGAGCTAATCCATGTCGGGTAGAGACAGGTATCTACCTCAGTACAACGGAAGTTGGTCGCGCAATTTCGTGGATTGGTTGATGTTAGACATTATCACCATTGGATGCCGGCTCAGTGGTCCAGTTTGTTAAGCGTTCGCGCGCGAGACCGAAGGCGCTGAGTTGGAATCTTGCGAGCGAGATCGTGGATGTGCACTGCTGAGGAGTCCCACAATAGGACGAAACGGCCGTCCAGTGCTTCCAGGTTTCCAAAGGTGGTGGTCTAACATCAATCGGTTCATGATCTCAATCTGTCCTAGAAGTTAGAACATCTTCATTTAGAAGAGTTACGACATCTTATGATGAAAACCCAGTTTCAACATTATTTTAATTCAAAAACAAACATACAAACAAACAAAACAACATTATCAAAGATACACTAAAAAGGAAAGTATTAGTTCACAAAATGAGTATATATATATATATATATATTTGACAACATCTAAATATAATGAATGATATATTAGGTGTGCATGTGTATGTATGTATGTATGTATGTATGTATATGTGTGTGTGTAAGTAAGTAAGTAACTAAGTAAGTACGTCTATATAGACAAATATGCTTGTATCAGTGGAAGGGAGTTCATTATGACGACAAAACAATCCTCATATATATCTATATAATGAATATACACATTTATATTGTTAACAATTATCAATGATGTTAATATCATGGTTAGAAACAAAACGAGTCACAATCACATTACATAAAATACAAAAAAAACATAAAAATTTCAAAAAAAAGAGGCGGGAAAAATGATTTGGAAAAAAAAGAATTTAAATACAACAATAAAATTGTTATGTAATCTTTTAAATAATAATATTGAATATCATTTATCAAGAAAAAACAAAACAAAAAAATAATCGATTTTTTGTGTATCACCATGAGTGCTGTTGTTGTTGTTATGGTGGTGGCGGTGATGGTTGTTTTGTTTTTTTTGAATCCCTATTTCTAGTTTTTTTTACTTTGAAAGATTCTCTTTGTGTTTTTCTTTTCTTTTTCTTTTTCTCTTTTTTTTGTACATATTTATTAATAAATTAAAACAACAACAACAACAAAAATACTTCACAATTAATGTGTAAGTATTAAATAAGGATTAATTGTATAGATTTAATAGGATAATTCAAATCTTAATTCATCTTGAATACTTTCCCATAAATCTTGATCGACTTTGATTTCTGTTTCAAATATCTAAAAAGAGAGAAATTTTTGAAAGAGAAATAAATAGGTTAACGTATATTGAACTGTTATTACAATTAGATATAAAACTATTCGAATTGAGATGGAGTCAGTTGCCAAATGCCTTGAGACGATCAAGGGTTGAGGGAGTTCACTCTGTCGCCTGAAGTGTTCTCATATGACTGTGCCTATCCAGCCACTTCATTCTCGAGGTGGAGATGTTGTTTACGAAACTGAGAGGACGAAAATCTAATGTCCGGTGCTTTAACCGTGTTGTTAGATACGAAGGGTTCACCTAAGTGAGTTGGAAAACCTTGATTCAAAGCCAATTGTACGCACAAACACCATGATCCTGAGCAACCTACTGTAGGTTACCGACTACCAAGGGACTGCATCACTCGGCGTTACTCCACTGCCATGTGGATTAGACCTTTAGGTCGAAGGTTTGAGGTGTGGCCCATTATGAAAGCCAACTATTTCAGTCTAGTCACCCGGGGAATACCAAAGCCCACACACACACACAAAAATCAGGTGACGTGTGGGGCATATGTATTTGGTGCCCCTTTATAACAATATTTATGTGTTCAAATAAATAAACAACATTGTTGAGGAATAGCCTTATCAGTGAAATACAAAAAAATGTCATGCCGGTGCTTCGTTATTTTTATTATTCTTTTCGAGCTGACTGCAATCACTACCGTCAAATTATATGAAAATCTTAACTAAACCCTTTAACATATACAATTGAGATTGAGGAGATTTAACAAGTGGCTTTGATAACTGATATCAGGTGAAATCTTTACAAATAATATTGATAATGATAAGAAAAACAAAAGTCAATATCGATTATCATAATAAATAAATTGTGGTGAACAGTGAAATTTAGGACTTGCATTCCAACCTCATTTGGATATATCTGTATTTCAAAGTAATTCATATTCATTACTGAATATGTACAATGAAATGGATTTAAACGCTTATTAATGATAAGGATAATTCTAGTTTGTATTTAGAATGAACTTTAATAAAATCATTAATATATAAAGGAATATATTATGATGTACATGTTATAGGAAGCTATTCATACTTTCCATAGAAACTATACAAACTCATACAATTTCTATTATATAATTTCAATAGTTGAGATCATAAGTTAATTGAAGTTAGACAATCATAGAAGATCTGAAAGCACTGAATGACCGTTTCGTCTAATTGTGGGACTTCTTAGCAGTGCTCAGGAGATTCGAACTCAGGACCTATCAGTCTAACTTCAATTGACTCATGATCTCAACTATTGAAATTACTATACTACCTAGAAAACCCTCCCCTTCTATTATATACGTTAATCTTTTATTGAAACACTATGTCTCTTTGATAAATTTAAGTAATGCAATAAGAAAATGAAGTTAATCAGCCATATGTAATAGATATTGACACAGTACGTTTCACAGGTTGAAATCATGAGTCAGTTGAAGCTAATCAACTGCTCATTAGTGACTGACTTCAAGAAAAACTCCTGGAGTTCTAGTGAGAAGTCGTTACCAGTGGAGTTCAACCAGGTCTGTTGTGAGATAACAACTCACTGAAGACAATGGTGTACGGTGGCGCAACTTCGTGGATTGGTTGAAGTTAGACATTAACATCCGTTGGATGCCGGCTCAGTGGTCTAGTGGTTAAGTGCTCGCGCGCGAAGCCGGTGGGTCCCGGGTTCGAGCCCCGCGTGGTGCGGGATCGTGGACGCGCACTGCTGGGGAGTCCCATGCCAGGGCGAAACGGCCGTCCAGTGATTCCAGGTTTTCAATGGTGGTCTAGCTTCAACTGACTCATGATTTCAACCTGTGAAATTTCTAAAACTCTCCACAAATCCCATTCTGACAGTATGTTTCATTATCATAAACTGATTATACATTTACTTATTAAGACATTTATATTATTATATAGATGAACTTAGACAGATTAAAAGATATGTAAAACATGAATTACACTATTTAGAACATGAATTCAATATAATCAGGATAGTTTCATACACATAGTTTCCTTTATCATTTTGAAAAGAGCAAGAACAACGATTCTAATCGAATAGCTAGAATTCATTTCTATTTCGTTTGATTGTCATCAGTTGCTTACAACCTTTGATATTTAAAAACTCATCATTACATAATAGGTTTTAATTACTTAGATGAAAGGGTTTGGTTGAAAGTTATATTAAAGATACTTTAGTAAAGTATAGTAAGGGTGTAAATAAAAATTAATAGACTGAATATGTGAAAGAATATTCTACCATATTGGTTATGACAACAGTTCAAATAGCCAGAAATCAATGATTACATAATGAGTAAACATTGATAGGAATATAGTGAGTAGAGCTCAATTGATAAAATAAGATTAATAATCTGGAAGAGAGTTAAAATAAAACCCAATGAGGTAATAAATGTGAGGAAGAGTTTAAAGAAAAAGAAAAAAAAAGAAATTTAAGATGCAACGAAGGTATATTTGTCACCAGGGCAACAAAAGATTAATAACCGTCTCATTTTGAGCATATAGATCAAGTTTTTAACGCCTGATAACAACGGCTTCAGAAAATTGGAGTTTGGCTGCTTACTAATCACCTTGAAGGATTGCAAGGTATCTACCTGATTTCCTGTATCAAGGAGATGTTTGATGACTGCAATGTTTAAAGTCTTTCTTTCTCTTGTTCGGAGACTTTTTGAAACATGTTCAAAAAATCTAAGATATGCCCTCCTTTCTGTTCGGCCTATCTAACTGCTTTAGCAGGTACATGTGAATTTATAAATACAGTTGGCGGTAACATGAAAGGGGTAGATTAAAAGTTAGAACAAAATGTTTTTTGATAGAATAAATAGAATTTGAATATTCATATATGTAAGATTTCAAGGAATTTTCAGTCAGCTACTACGTAGGACCAGGTACATATATGCATCGGTCCAAGTTGCCATACCTCATTAACACAACAAGATGCACAACGGATTCATAAAAGTAGTTAATTCAGAGGTGGTAGTTTAGGCTTATCCCATCTGGGTACTTCTTTACAACTCCACAATGTCTGATTTCATACTAACTCTATAGATCTCAACTAAATATTTATCAGTGTACGAAGATATTCATTGATTATATGGGTTGTATTGGATCATTAAAATTGGTTTGTTTAAGTATACAGATCTTGTGTTTTATCAAATTCTTTGGTCAGAAAGTTGATACATATTCTTCACTTTAACTTTTAAAAAATTGTATATTCTTTAGAATTAATTCATCAGTTGATGAAGCTGTAAATATTCGTCGACTAAGATGGTTGTGCTATGTATTACGTATGTCTGAACACCGATTACCACGACACACAATGCTAACCGGTGTTGGAGATGGTTGGAAGAAAGTTAAGGGCGACCAAACCAAAATGTGGCATCAGTACTTGAACTCACTAACTTCTAGTCTGAGCCATGTTGGGAGATGCTGACTACTTGGTTGAGGTTCACATGATTATCGTAACCAATGATTGGAGACCGTGGGTGACACGGCTCAGAATCGATCACAATGGCGTCGGTGTATACACTCTCTGTCTTCCTTTAAACTAAGAGATTAAAATCGCTTCATATCTTTCTTTCTACGAATTAATTCCTTCTTCCTGTATTATATCCTTATATGCAATCTTTCTTTTATATACTACTACCATTGAATTAACTACTTTTACGAATCCGGTGTTCATCTTGTTGTGTTAATGAGGTATGGCAACTTGGACTGATGTATATATGTGATTGGTCTTACGTTGTAGCTGACTGATAACTGACGATAGAATTTATTTTTGTTAGGTATTTTTAATTTCTTGTTGTTGATAGTCAAGACTACAATTCTTCAACTTCTGAATATCAATAATGAAAGATTACAATACCATATTAAAATCTTTATACCTGTTAAACCATCTAGTTATTATGTAAACTCAGCAGGTCAATCAATGTTAGTTTAATCTTTTAGACAATAAGTATCGAGTTTAAGTTTCAATGTGGACATCAACACGGATTTAAATCCGTTCAATCGAGTAGTAAAGAGAAAGAAATATGCCTCTTGAATTCTAGTACTAACCAAATATCATATAAATTAAGAATTTTCTTTTGAACCAAAAATTCCTCATTATGATTTAGTGTATGGTTTGCACTGATTTACAATTAATTTTCACCAGTATTTAATCGTGATTAGAAAAACAGTTCTACTGTATGGGGCGGAAAGTTGAAGAACTACATAAGCCATCATCCACAGGATACAGATGTTTATTAACAGTTGTCTACATAAAATACTTCGGATCTGTTTGTCAGACATTATCAGCAACAACCTACTATAGGAGGGAACAAGCCATATTCTGGCAAAGGAAGAAGTCAAGAAGAAGCTATGGAAGTGGATAGGACACGTATTGATGAAAGCACCCAAATATATCACATGCCAATTCCTCACCTAGAATCCTCAAGGCCAAAGGAAAAGTGGAAGATTAAAGAACAGGTTACACCGAGAAATGGATACAGATATATGAAGAATGAACAACAATTGAACAGAACAAGAAAGGGAGGCCGAATACAGAGTGTGTTGGAGAATGCTGGTTGGCGGCCTATGCTTCATTGGGAGAAACAGGCGTAAGTAAGTAAGTAAGTAAGTAAGTAAGTGTTGAAGTAAGTAAGTAAGTGTTGAAGTAAGTAGGTAAGTAAGTAAGTAAGTAAGTAAGTAAGTGTTGAAGTAAGTAAGTAAGTAAGTAAGTAAGTAAGTAAGTAAGTAAGTAAGTAAGTAAGTGTTGAAGTAAGTAAGTAAGTAAGTAAGTAGGTAAGTGTTGATGTAAGTAAGTAAGTAGGTAAGTAAGTAAGAGAAAATGGAATACTTCAAAATGATTTGAATTACAATTATAAATTATGATTCCATTTTATGATAGATTCATATTATCACTTTGTACCGTTGTAACTAAGACAATAATTCCGCTAGTTAAGAGCTATTCAATTTATTGTCTATTTGCCATCATAGTAACTTTTTTAGCGGTTTTTAAAAAAAATTTTCATGTCAATCATCTTAACCTTGATAGTTGTTGACTTTGTGTTAACAATGTATCAGTTAGTATGATATACATTTATATATTAACAATATATTACTTCACTTTCATTGATTTATTTGTTTTAATGGTATTAGTACTAGTATTATTATTAGTAGTAATAGTAGTATTAGTAGTAGTAGTAGTAGTAGTGGTAGTAGTAGTGTTCTTAGTAGTAGTAGTAGTGGTAGTAGTATTCTTAGTAGTAGTAGTAGTGGTAGTAGTAGTATTCTTAGTAGTAGTAGTAGTGGTAGTAGTAGTAGTAGTAGTAGTATTCTTAGTAGTAGTAGTAGTAGTAGTAGTAGTAGTACAATAAAGTGAAAATTAGCTGTGTTTTTTTTAACATCTTATATTATTTAATCTGAAGTATACTTCACTAATGGTGTAACATCCGGTGAATTTAAAGTATTTCTTAACAGAGAAATGTACATTTGTTAAATATAACTATTTTAATATTGTATTCTTTGTAGATTGACTTTAATTAGGATACTAGTGAAAATCAAAGCTCACTAAAAATATTCTTTATCCCAATATTCGAGTCTTTAACAATGTACAAGTATGACTAACTTAGGATTCAAATCCGAAAACCTCAAGTTTGATGGAGAATAATTACCCATTAGAATTTGTGAGTCGATATCCCCGGGTATAATTACATACTTAATCGATTTGTGATACAACATAATAAATTAACCGATATGAATTGATTGTTCAATAAATTTTACATAAACCTCCCTAGAAGGAAGGTTTTGTGGAGATTTATAGTAATTTTATAATTGAATTCATGAGTCAATTAGAGCTAGACTACCATGGAAAACTTGGAAGCATTGGATGGTCGTTTCGTCTTATTACGGGATTACTCAGCAGTGCATACCTAAGATCCTGCCTCACTTAACTCCTAGACCATTAATCCGGACGGCATTCAACGGTGTTGATGTCTAACATGAGCCACTGTCCATCATCATTAGTTTTCACAATGTTTTTTAAATGTTTTACAACATTCAGATCATTGTTGAATTTATTCCACTATTTTTGACATGATATCAGTTATAATTGTAATTCTTAAATGAAACTGACAGTTTGAATGAATCCTTAAAACATGAAATACTGGTTAAATTCTATCTACCATTAATAGTTGATAGCTTTATGTGAACTTCAGTAAGTTTCAGTTTAATTCTCAAGTAACATATATAAATATTATTAATTGAATTAATGAGTCAATCTAAGCTAGACCACAAACGAATATTTGGAAGCACTGTTTTAGGGCCTTTTCCTTCTAGTATGGGACACCTCAACTCCGCCTGTAGCTCTAACAGGGTTACTGCCGGTCCCAAGCCCGGATAAAGGAGGAGGGTTGGGCATGGGGTTAGCGTCCCCATCCCGTAGAAAACTAACTCGCTAAAAAAACGCTTACCAGAAAAAATTATTCAAACCATTTAAACTCTGCCCTGGGAGTTAGAAGGTCTTCAGTTAGAAGAATTATGACGCTTCATGGTGAAAGCCGAGTTCCTTCGGAAGCCACGAGGCCGATGCCCCTTCTAACAACCAGAGCAAAAATTTTTATAGGTACATGGAACGTTCGAACAATGTGGGAAACCGGGAAGACCAGTCAAATAGCAATGGAAATGAGGAGATACAACTTAGCAGTACTGGGAATCAGCGAAACCCACTGGACCCAAGCTGGACAGAAAAGGCTAGCTACGGGAGAGATGCTGCTATACTCCGGTCACGAGGAGGACAATGCTCCACACACTCAGGGAGTCGCTCTTATGCTGTCCAAAGTAGCACGAAATGCACTTGTAGGATGGGAGTCTCACGGATCCAGAATCATCAAAGCATCATTCAAAACAAAGAAGGAGGGGATCTTAATGAATATTATCCAATGTTATGCACCCACCAATGATAGCAACGACGACATTAAAGATCAGTTCTACGAGCGGCTGCAGTCAATCATTGAGAAATGCCGAAGAAAGGACCTAACTATTCTGATGGGAGATCTAAATGCCAAAGTCGGAATAGACAACACTGGATATGAAGATATTATGGGACGACATGGACTGGGAGAAAGAAACGAAAATGGAGAAAGATTTGCAAATTTGTGTGCATTCAACAAATTGGTCATAGGAGGCACAATATTTCCACACAAGCGTATACACAAGGCTACATGGATCTCACCGGACCACACTACAGAGAACCAAATAGATCATATTTGCATCAACAAAAAATTCCGAAGGACAATGGAAGATGTGAGAACCAGGAGAGGTGCTGACGTAGCTTCAGATCACCACCTAGTTGTAGCCAATTTAAAACTGAAGCTAAAAAGAACTGGACAAGTGGACAAACAGCACTACAAAGGTTCAATACAGCCTTCCTTCGAGATACTGACAAACTCAATGAATTCAAGATAGCTCTCAACAACAGGTTCCAAGCCTTACAAGATCTACTGAATGAAGAAGAAACTACTATGGAGGACAACTGGAAAGGCATCAAGGAAGCATTAACTTCAACGTGTCAAGAGGTTCTGGGCCTAAAGAAACACCATCATAAGGAATGGATCTCTATAGAAACACTGGACAAGATCAAAGAAAGGAAGAACAAGAAGGCAGCAATTAACAACAGCCGAACACGAGCAGAGAAAGTCCAAGCACAAGCTGAATACATAGAAGCAAACAAACAAGTGAAGAGGAGCATTAGAGCCGACAAGAAGAAATACGTGGAAGAACTAGCAACGACGGCAGAAAAAGCTGCTAGAGAAGGAAATATGAAACAGCTTCACGATACAACGAAGAAACTAGCAGGGAAATACAGTAAACCAGAGAGGCCGGTCAAAGACAAAGAAGGCAAGCCAATCACCGAAATTCAACAACAGCGTAACAGATGGGTAGAATACTTCGAGGAACTCCTGAATAGGCCGGCTCCAATGAATCCACCGGACATCGAAGCAGCACACATAGATCTTCCTATAGATGTCAACCCACCAACGACGGAAGAAATTAGAATGGCCGTCAGACAAATCAAGAACGGGAAAGCAGCAGGACCCGACAACATACCAGCTGAAGCACTGAAATCAGACATCGAAGCAACCACAAGCATGCTTACCTTCTATTCAAAAAGATTTGGGAGGAGGAACAAGTGCCGATGGACTGGAAAGAAGGACACCTCGTCAAGATTCCAAAGAAAGGAGATCTGAGCAAATGTGAAAACTACAGAGGCATTACACTACTGTCAATACCAGGGAAAGTCTTCAACAGAGTGTTGCTGAACCGGATGAAGGATGCAGTAGACGCCCAACTTCGAGATCAACAAGCTGGATTCCGTAAGGATCGGTCGTGCACAGACCAAATTGCAACACTACGGATCATCGTCGAACAATCAGTGGAGTGGAACTCATCACTATACATCAACTTCATTGATTATGAAAAGGCATTCGACAGTGTAGATAGGAGGACATTATGGAAACTTCTTCGACACTACGGAGTTCCTGAGAAGATTGTCAACATTATCCGGAACTCATACGACGGACTACAGTGCAAAGTAGTGCATGGAGGACAGCTGACAGATGCATTCCAAGTAAGGACTGGAGTCAGACAAGGCTGTTTACTCTCTCCCTTCCTCTTTCTTCTGGTGGTCGACTGGATTATGAAGACCTCGACATCTGAAGGAAAACACGGAATACAATGGACAGCTCAGAATCAATTAGACGATTTGGACTTCGCAGACGACCTAGCCCTCCTATCACGTACACACGAACAGATGCAGATGAAGACAGCCAGTGTAGCAGCAGTCTCTGCATCAGTAGGCCTCAGCATACACAAAGGGAAAACCAAGGTCCTCAAATTCAAGCGGAGAACAGCAATCCAATCACTCTTGATGGCGAAACTCTGGAAGATGTAGAGTCCTTCACATACCTAGGAAGCATCATCGATGAACAAGGAGGTTCAGATGCAGACGTAAAGGCGAGGATCGGCAAAGCAAGGGTCGCATTCCTACAATTGAAGAACATATGGAACTCAAAACAACTTTCAACCAATATCAAAGTGAGAATCTTCAATACGAACGTCAAGGCAGTTCTACTGTATGGAGCTGAAACTTGGAGAACTACAACAACCACCATCAAGAAAGTACAAGTATTTATAAATAGCTGTCTACGCAAGATACTCAACATCCACTGGCCGGATACCATCAGCAATAGCCTTCTGTGGGAGAGAACAAACCAACTTCCAGCTGAAGAAGAAATTAGGAAAAGACGATGGAAATGGATAGGACATACATTACGCAAATCGTCAAACTGCATCACGAGGCAAGCCCTAACTTGGAACCCTGAAGGGAAGCGAAAAAGAGGAAGGCCAAAGAACACATTGCGTCGGATAATAGAAGCAGATATGAAAAGGATGAATTACAACTGGACGGAGCTAGAAAGGATTGCCCAGGACAGGGTTGGATGGAGAATGCTGGTGAGTGGCCTATGCTCCTTCACGAGGAGTAACAGGCATAAGTAAGTAGTAAGTATGGGACACCTCATTAATGCACATCCACGATTCCGCACCAAAGAGACTGCAATATAGGATCCTTGGTCTCAAGTGAGAACGCTTAATATCTAGACCACTGAGTTGAAATCAATCAATGTTAACCTCTAACTTCAATCAATCCATAATCTTGCGCAACTCTTCATCCATTGTCTGAGGTGGATAACTCTCTGACACGTAACATGGATTAAGTTTCAATGGTCAACTGTTAAACTTAGTATAATCTCCACAAATCCCTATTCTGATAGTAATCATGCACTCAATAGTGACTAGTTTCAAGATGTAACTCCTGAAGATCTAATGAGAAGCCATGGCTAGTTCAGTTCAACTCATGTTGAATGTGAAATAGTTATTTACCTTAGACAATGGATGAATGTTTGCACAAGATCATGGATTGATTGAAGTTAGAGTCTACTACCGATGGATGCCGACTCTGTGATCTAGATATTAAATGTTCTCTCGCAAGACCGAGGGTACTTAGTCCGAGTCTCTTTGCTGTGGGATCACGAATGGGTATTGATGAGAAGTCCCATAATAGGACGAAGCTATCGTCCACTGGTTCCAGGTTTCCGATAATGATCTAGCTTCGACTGATTCATTAATTCAACTGTTACAATACTACAATCTCTACAATTCGTCATTTCTTAAATACAAACCTAACGATCACTCTTTTTTAAGTTACAAATTAAAGGAAACATGTATACACAGTTTCTTATTGAGATAATGAGTCAATCGAAGCTAGACAACCAGTAAAAACCTAGACGCACTAGACGACCATTTCATCCTATTGTAGAACTCCTCAGCACTGCTCATTCACGATTGCTCTCACAGTTTTTCGGTCTTGCGCGCCAACACTTAACCTCTCGACCACTGAACCGGCTGACATTCAACGGTATTAATATCTAACTTCAACTAATCTATGAAATTGCATGATCATCTTCCATTGTACCGTGATAGGTACCTGTCGCTCTCCCGGTTTTTTTAATGGTAAATTAAAAGAAAAATCTACACACAATTTTATTTATTATCAGAAGGGGTTTGTGGAGGTTTTAGAAATTGCATAGATTGAAATAATGAGTCAACTGAAGCTAGACCACCATGAGAAACCTGGAAGCACTAGATGGCCGTTTCGTCTTAGTACGGGACTCCCCAGCAATGCGCATCGACGATCCCGCACCCCGCGAGATTCGAACTCAGGACCTATCAGACTCGCGCCAAGCGCTTAACCAAATAGACCACTGAGCCGGAATCCAATGGTGTTAATGTTTAACTTCAACTAATCCACGAAGTTGCGCCACCGTATACCATTATCTTCAGTGAGTTGATATCTCACAACAGATCTGGTTGAACAATTTTATTTATCTCAACTGCATCATATGTATATATAAATTTAATAAAAAAAACACAACTCTTATTACATAACTTACTTGTGATAATACAAACCAATTTAAAAATTCAATTAAATGTTCTGTAACACGTTGTCTAAGTAATTGTGTTGTATTCATAATCGATTGTTGACAATTTAATTGATCTTCTTGTTCATTCATTTTATTGGATATTGATTTTTCATTATTATTATTATTACTACTATTATCATTAGTAGTAGTAGTAGTAGTAGTAGTAGTAGTAGTAGTATGATTTGTTTGATTTTGTTGATTCAATTCTCTATTTGTATTTGATGTTAATTTACAATCTGTTATATTATGATTACTAATATTTTGATTAGTAGTAGTATTTGTTGTAGACTTATTATTATTATCATGAATGAAATCTCTTCCTAATTTATCAATCATATTATGTGTTAAATCACATTTTATATGACCTGGTATACTTTCTAATAAACGATGTCGACATGTTTCTAATTCAGCTCGTAATAATTGAGCTTCTTTAATTTGTATAATTAAACGTTTTTGTTGTTCAATAATTTGTGACTAAATAGAAGAGAAAAAAAATAATAAAAAGAAAAAAAAGTTATAATAAAATTGATTTTTATATTGATTTATTGAATCTTCATTATTGATGTTTAGGTTTGTAATTGATCAGTCTCTTATTATTGGTAATATATGGATCCTGTGTGAACTGCATCGATATTGCTTCAAGTCTGAAGATGGATAATGGTTAGTAATGGAATTCAGAAAGCGTATTTTGTCCTATTTGCGATTCATCATTTGGATGTATCTTAGAGGTGTTGTTCACTCTGGGACTTGAACATAGTATTGTTCATTTTAATTTCAATATAATTTATCACTGTCAAACATTGAATATTAAGAAATTAGAATCAAGCAGTGTGTATACATTGAAGGGATCCATATAAATATGTGAAACATTTCTACACATTCCCTAAAAGAAATTAATTGTATATATTTTGGCAAAAGTATACTTCTTTCTTTTGGAAAGTGTTATGACTTGTGGCCCGTGTGCCCTGTTAATGTATAACGTAACGATGCCACCAGTTAGAGAGTAGTGAATTATTGATCGGACCAATGACACGTAAAACCCGTACGACCAGTCATGAATACTTATTGGTCTAACTTCCTGTCTAGCCCACCCAGTTAAGGCAAGAACACTAATCTCAGCCTCTGTAATATGAATCATGTATCTCAAGCATACTAGGGTTTATATACCAATCAAACAGACCACATCGTACCATAAAATAGAAAATAACATTTGTACAAGATTTAGCCAAATGTAATTAATAGACAGGGCATAATCCAAGAATGGTAAATCGTATAATAATAGTTCATAGGTCAAAAGAAAGCCCATAATAAGAGAGATATGAATATGAATCGTTTAGTTACATAACAATTATACAATAAAAATATACGTGTAGTATTGGTCCATAAATGGATCCAAAAAGTTACCATTCATTATTCTCATTGGGACATAACGCAAAGAAATATAATTCAGTATGGTGTTTAAAGCGCTTTTGTTTTGCTTAAATTTTATATAGATTAAGTAAGTTTGTTTAAAAAGTTTCATTTGTTTATTAAGTATTAATCCCGTAGTTACATCTTAGATGTTCAGTTCAGGACTCAGTAGCTAAGGAGATAACGCGATGGTGTTTCAAGCGAACGGTAATAGGTTCGAGTCCCCGAGTGAACATCAACTCTAAGATGCAAGTAAATCCAATTGACGAGTCCCAAATAGTACGAAATACATGTCCTGGATTCCACTGCTAGCCACTATCCATCTTTGTTTATAATGTTTGTGAATTAAGGCAATATATCGAAGCAATACGCAAAGTACGCACAAATGCCAATAATAAGAGACTGATCAATTACAGTCCTAAACATTAATGGGAAGATTCAAATAAACAATACCAAGTGATTGATTGTTCAGTAACAATAAAATAAATTTCGTGTTTATTTTCTCCTTTGAAATAATTCATTATTTATGATTGTCTTAATTTAGATTGCATTTTTGTGTTATATCATTATATACAAAGCATTTAATTAAATGCTAACTATTTAGACATACCCTTACTTGAGATATTTCAATAATTTACCCTATCAATGTTGTTAACGTGATATTTCAGCATTAGTAACTGTGATCACAAGCACTTAATAATTCAGTAGTTAAAAAAACTGATTAATTAATTGATATGACATAATTGCACCCAAATGCCCTGGTATGGCCGAGAGTGGGGTGGGTCCGCCCTCCCTCTCGAAATGCTCTCACACGGCCACGCATATACAGCCTCTACCAGGGAAGTCCTACTCACTGCCTTCTCGTAGCGGGGGTGTTGTTTACGAAACTGAGAGGATGAAAAGCGAATGTCCGGCGCTTTAATCGGATTCCAAACCAATGGTGCACATGTGCTCCAGTATCCTGCGGGAACAAATGGCGTATGAACAAATTGTTGGTCACCGGCTTCCATGGGAATGCATCTCCTTACGATGCTCCACTGCCTTGTGGATCAGACCTTCAGGTGGAAGGCTCGGGGAGTGGCCCCCTAAGAAAACCACCTGCATCTGTCTGGGCATCTGGGCAGTATCACAGCCCACACACAAATCGGATGATTTATGTGGCGCATATCTACTTGGTGCCTTCTTGTACCAATGTTTATGTGTTTAAATAATAATAATAATAATAATACATTTATGTGAAGGGCTGTTAACTCACATTAAGTATCACTTATTTACTGTTTCATTGCGGTTAGATGGCTACTAGTAGTCGGGGCGAAACATTGTCTTAATTGTTTTTCATACTAAGTTAGACTCATCAACAAAGAGCACTTACAATTTCGCCCTCAGTGGGATTGAAACCTAAGCAACGTAGTTTCATGATATGAAATGTTACAACTGAGCTATTCAGATAGAGACTAACAATGGACTGGCCTCAGAATAGTGACTAATGTCATGTGGATGTAAATGAACTAGTCTTATAGTCCTACAAATAATTCAGTGGTAAAGTTCTAGACAGTGTAGCCAGGTAACGCGTATTCGAACCCAGGAAGTAGAACCAGTTCTTTTAAGATTGTAGGTTAGCCTTGCCAATGAGTGTTAATCAGCATAAAAAATAAGTTAAACAGGGTTTACTGTCAACTAACTCTAACAACCTAACATCTCAATATGACAAACTCTATGTCATACCACTTTGCAACTTGATCGATAGCATTTGATCAGTAATAAAGGACTGTATAAACATTATATAAGCCAATCGAGTACTGTTAGAGGTACCGTTGAAGTAACTACTTCTATGAATTTGGTGTTCATCTTGTTGTGCTAATGAGGTATGGCAACTTGGATCGCTGCATATATGTACCTGGTCCTACGTTGTGTCTGACTGACTGATATGGTCCACTACTCAATGGTTATTCATGTGCAAGAATTACAAATTCGTATTTTTTGAAGCCACATTATTATGTTGAGCTTCGAAACTTACTACTGCAATAAATCATCCTAACAATAATCACTGTAAGATGTTAACATACTTATTATTGATCAGAAGTAATGATATATGCAAATTATTCAGTGAGTTAAATTGAAAGTGTGCATAAATGCACACATTGAGGAAAGCATCCAACTACACCATACGACAATCCCTCACCTGGAATCCTAAATGCCCAAAGAGAAGAGGAAGACCAAAGAACACATTACACTGAGAAACAGAGACAGATATGTGAAGAATGAACAACAATTGGATAGAACTAGTAAGAAAGGTTCAAGATAGAGCGGGTTGGAGAATACTGGTAGGTGGCCTATGCTCCATTGGGAGTAACAGGCGTATGTAAGTAAGTAAAGAAATTATTCAATATATATATATATGTCCATATATCGATAAATAACAAGTGTTTTTTAAAATCTTGATTACGCTATTATCTAAATGTGTTGGTAGATTAAAGATTGAATACATTGTAAGGCGATCAATCTCAGTGATAGATTTAACATATGACATATATATTACCATTCTCACAGTTAGGTATTTATGTTTATTTCCATGGGAAAAATCCTTCATTATATTATGAATATGTCAATTAAATCGTTAAGTGGCATATAAAAGAAGTTAAAATTCAATGTTCACTTAATTTTAAAGTAAACTTTTTGCTTTGTATTACGTAATCCTAACAATTACATTGATTCATTTGGTATTGTTTGGCTTATATCTTCCCATTGAGGTTTAAGACTGCAATTGATCAGTCTGTTATTGGCATATGCCTTAATTCACAAGCTTTTTGTAAGCAATAATGGATAGTGGTTAGCAGTGCAATTCTATTTGGGATTCGTCAGCTGGACATACCTGCATCTCAGAGTTGATGTTTACTCTGGGACTCGAACCCAGTACTATTCGCTTCAAACGGCATCGCGACATCCACTCAGCTACTGATTGATTTTTTGTTAAATGAGTTTCATTATTCAGGTTGCCTAATTTTTTATCAGAAAAACTGTAAATTTATTATCGAATAGATGAAATATGGCTAACAATGGAATCGAAGACGCATGTTTGGTCCTATTTTGGGACTTGTTAGCTAGATACACCTTTATCTGAGAGTTGATGTTCACTTAGGGAATTGGACTTAGTACCATTCGCTTCAAACACTATCACACTATCCATTTAGATACTAAATCTACATAGCAACTGGATTGATCTATAGGATGAAGTCTTTAATTCATTTCTGTATTGTTTGTTTGAATTTTCTCATTGACATTTAGAATTGTAATCAATCAATCTCTTATTGGCAAATGCCAATTTACATATTCTACCCTTAGTGATAATCAAATTATTTCATAACTTATTTAGTTGTTTAACCGTTTGACTCTAAGCATGATATTCTATGTATTTGTATTCTAATGAGTCGTTTTGAACCTTTCTATCACATATGATATTCAATTATCAGATCTAATTCATTTTATTAAACTTTCAATATGCTCTTGCAGTTCTTAATATACTAATGATGATATATGGTTTATTCTCCATGTGAATATGAATCAAATTCGGTTCTATGCAATTAGATATTCAAGTCAAAATATTCTTTATTATAAGCAGATGATAGTGAACTCTAGCAAAATAAAATGTCAGTCAGCTAGTCAGTTATAAATAAAGTAAATCCAAACACAGGTTTATCCGTCCAGTATATTATATCACATCAGCAAAGCCAGAAAAAGTTGTCAAGATGAATAGCAAGACAGTAGTGATAGTAGTAAGTGATAGCAAAAAAACAGCATTAGTAGTACACCACATAATTTAAAAAAAGAAGAATGGATTCAAAAAATGTAAGAGAAGCCGAAAAACAACTGATTTTAAGCCGTGTTTCCCAACATCTCTAAACTCTAATTACAATAGCGGTGCTGGTAGACTATTCAATAGAAATGTCAAGACAGTTCTGTTGTACGAGGAAGAAACTTAGAGAACTGCAAAAGCCATCATCCCGAACATACAAGTATTCATTAACGGTTGTCTACACAAAATACTTCGGATTCGTTTGTTAAACATTATCAGCAACAACCTACCGTGAAAGAGAACAAATCAGATTCCAGTGAAGAAAGAAATCAGGAATAAGTGTTAGAAGTGGATAAGACAAACATTGATGAAAGCATCCAACTACATCATACGACAATCCCTCACCTGGAATCCTCAAGGCCAAAGGAAAAATGGAAGATTAAAGAACACATTACACTGAGAAATGGAAACAGATATGTGAAGAATAAACAACAATTGAATTAGTTGAAGTTAAACATTAACACCGTTGAATACCGACTCAGTGGTCTACTGGTTAAGTGCTCACGCACGAAACCAGTAGGTCCCGGGTTCGAATCTCACTGGGGGCGAGGTTGTGGATGTGCACTGCTGAGGAGTCCCACAATGGGACGAAACGGCCGTCCAGTGCTTCCAGGTTTTCTATGGTGGTCTAGCTTCAACTGACTCATGATCTTAACCATTGAAATTGAATAGAACTTGAAAGGAAGGTCGAAGATAGAGTGTGTTGGAGAATGCTGGTCGGTGACCTATGTCTCATTGAAAGTATGAGGCGTAAGTAAGTAAGTAAGTAATTCATGTTCATCAAATAAATTAATGATGAGCATAATAAATAAACTATATATATATATATATATACTATACTACATTTTCTTATTATTGAGCTTACCAATTCACAGTTACTATTCCGATTGGTATTACTATTATTCTTGTTGAAATCATTCAAGAAGTGATTTGATAGAATTGATGATGTACCAGAGGTTAATGATGTCACATGATTATAGGATAATAATGATGAATTATCATTATTATTATTATTATTACTATTATTACATAATAATACAACATTATCATTATATTTATTTTTATTTAAATAATATAATTGTCCATCTAATATAGCTAAACGTCTTGCTAATTGACATAATAATTGAATAACAGCAATTGTATTATTATGTAATCGATCAAATCGATTCACAATTGTACCATGATTGATTTCAATTGAATTTAATGAATTCCAACTATTCATTATATTATCATGATGATAATAATAATCAATATTTAATTCACTTAATCTAGAACGTAACTAGAATGAAATCAGAAAGAGAAAAAGGAAGTAAATCAAAGTTGAGTATATATATATACAACAATTGGAATAATGACAAAAACAATAATCATAATGATATCATAATCAATTAATCAGTCAGTCAGTCAGTCAGTTACAACGTAGGATCACGTACATATATACATCTGTTCAAGTTGCCATACCTCATTAACACAACAAGACGGACACCGGATTCATAGAAGCAGTTAACTCAATGAGTAATATGTAAAGGAAAGAATGCATGTAAGCATATAATACAGGAAGAAAGAATTAGTTCGTAGAAAGAAAGATATGGAGTGATTTTAATCTCTTAGTTTAAGGGAAGACAGAGAGTGTATACACCGACGCCATTGTGATCGATTCTGAGTCATGTCGCCCACAGACTACAATCATTGGTTATGATAGTCACGCAGACTCCAACCAAGTAGTCTGCATCTATCAACATGGCTCAGACTAGAAGTTAGTGACTTTGTGGACTGATGCCACATTTTGGTTTGGTCGCCCCTAACTTTATTCTATCATCAACACTAGTTAGCATTGTGCGTTGTGGTAATTGGTGTTTAGGAATACGTAGCACGTAACCTAACCATCTCAATCGATGAAGATTCACAATCTCATCAACTGATTTGCCATCATCCCTTAATATCTTGTGTCTAAACTCACTATTACTTACCCAGTGATCCCAGCTGATACAAACAATATTTCTAAGACATCTGGCATCAAATAATAGTAAATTACAAGAATCCTCTAACTTTAACGGCCACGTTTCTCATCCGTAAAGTAGTACAGAACGAACTACTGCGCAGTATATTCGTCCTTTAATTCATAGAGGGATATCTTGCCTTTGTCATAGGTGACGTAAGTCCACAACCCTACACTGATAATTTTTCCTTGCATGGGAACAGTTGTCTTTTGTTTTTGTTTTAAAACTCACAGGTATTACAAACACATGATATTCCATACTGAATCAAACCTCAAACTCTCAGGTTTTGCCTAAAGAATGATACATTTTATTAACTAAGTGTTTTCAACATTAATCGATTCAAAGTTTAGTTCAATCATGATTTGAAATCACCAGTAATTCAGTACTTCACTTTCGACATGGCTAAATGGATTTCGGAAAAATGTCTAATATAATAATATTTATACCATCATTAGTGATTAATTGTGAAACATGTTCGACAAAGTTCAGGTACTTTCAGAATATCATAATAATATATGAATGTTTACATTGAAACTGGATAGTAGTAATAATGACTTTATACATAGTAATACATTATACATTAAACTACTGAGTTACAGTAGTTACCAACTTGTATAATGAATAGAATACTTATTTTTATTGGTATGGTTTTGTTTCCCTATTCTTTCCGTAATAATATCATGAGTTGCATTTAGTCAGCGCTTAACTTGTTTGTCTAAAAAAAATAAAAGGATGAAATGCTTGTGTAGAAGTTTACTACTAGTTAGTATTTAAGATCTACACTTGTAGGTAAATGTAATATTGAGAAATCCATTTAATAATCCCACTTTCATAAACATTAACAACGGAAAACGTACAACTGTTTACAAAATATAACAGGATTTGATTATATGTTGGATATATATGTTGGGCCACGTGTTACGTATGCCTGGTTGGAAGAAAGTTCGGGGCGGCCAAACCAAAATGTGGCATCAGTGCTTGAACTCACTAACTTCTAGTCTGAGCCATGTTGATAGATGCAGACTACTTGGTTGGGTCCGCGTGACTATCGTAACCAATGGTTAGAGACTCTTGGTAACATGGCTGAGAATCGATCACAATGGTGTCGGTGTATACACTCTCTGTCTTCCCTTAAACTAATAGATTAAAATCACTTCATATCTTTCTTTCTACGAACTAATTCCTTCTTCATGTACTATATCCTTATTGCAATCTTCCTTTTATATATTACCACCTCTGAATTAACTACTTCTATGAATCCGGTGTTCATCTTGTTGTGTTAATGAGGTATGGTAACTTGGACCGATGCATATATTTGCCTGGTCGTACGTTGTAGCTGACTGACTGACTGACTGATATGTTGGATAGTTCATGGGGGTGGAATGCAAGAATTATGTTTCACATAAAGGTGATATATGCTGTATTCTACGTATTTCTCAACATATGATAGTTATCACTTATTTTAAGAAGGAAATATGTGACTTTCTGTAATTTAGCATTCAACTCAATGAAGAGTTTTGATTAGGGAAAAAACTCACATTCTAAATCTCCCCCCCTACTAGCTACTATCCAGTAATTGAAAATAATTAACGGATACGAAGATCGTCAAAGCATTTCTTATAGTAGCTCATTTATCAACAAAATTTGATTAATGTACATCCACGACATCACCATTAAGGGTCGAACCTTGGGCTTTCAATTTTGCATAGGAACGATGAATCTAGTCTGAAATGTGAACTATCAAAATAAGTTACAAATCTGCATAAACCCTCCTTTCTCTTTGAATTACAACGATTATTCCCATGTATTAAACTACTAAAAGCTTGTTGTTTAGGGATTATATTCATCATAGTTTTCTGAATGATGTGGTAGAAAAAAAGAGTCATTCATGAGGTACATTGTGTTCGACTCTTCAACTATCATTAACACTAATTGAGAATCATATCATTTGACAAATGAAATAGATTAAAATGAGTGGATATACATTCATGTCATGTTGTTCATTATTCTTTAATAGTTATCTTCCTTTCATTATAAAAATGACAAACTCCTTACTCTAGTTACTTAATTAATGAGAAAACAGAAAATGTAAATAAAATATTATAATAGACTACTTACAAGTTTTTCTTCAATGGCATTTCTTGCAACATGTTGATTTGCTGTAGCTAGACTATGACGTTTATTTGCTATCCGTAAAGCTAAATATCTTGCTAATCGTCTTAATATTGTAATTACATTTGGTTTGTGTACTTCAGTAGTATGACTAAGATCATTAGTAGTATATTTCATATCATTTAAGCTTAAAGAATTTCCAATCATTGATGTTGATGTTTCGTCTAATGTATCTGGATCTATTCCAGATTCACGACCATCTTCTTTAGGTGATTCTTTAGCAAAGTTGGTTGATGATTTTTTGGATTCACTGACATTTCTAGGAAACAACATAGAGAAGTTAGAAACAGTATTTAGAATAGTTTCCTATAGGATTCACATGCCCATGTTTTAAATGAAATCATGTATACATATATGAAGTTTGACATCAGTGGCTGATTTCAGTTAGAGACCGTTAAAAAACTCGAAGGCATCAGACAGGTGTTTCCTCCTGGTATGGGGGCTCCTCACAGGCTGTACTCATCTATAACCACACAAAAGATCGAAATTACGACGTTCAAGCCTCGACAATACCGTTCACTTTCTCTAGTCGGTGTTTTGTTAGCCATCAACCCATCAGTGTCAATGAGATAAAGAGAAGTAGAATAGTCAACTCATGTTAATATTTCGATCTCTGTGATCGATCTAGGTGATAATACAGAGAGAAGGAAATGCACCCTAAATATTCTTGTATTGTTGATAGAGACAGTCTGAAGATTTTGTATTTTCTTACATTTTACTGCATAGGATTATATCATCTACATATTATACGTTAACAAGTTAACTTCTTGATAGGAGATCAATCTTTAGAAAGACGAAATGAGAAAATATTATCTCAAAAGGGTTCTCTTTGGTGAAGATGAATAAAAGTGAGGATAGTAAGCAATTATGGAGAACGCTGCAGTGGGTTACTAATTCCAATGATCACTTCCCATAAATTCTAGTCCAAACACTGGTTTTTCAGTAAAGAATCTTCTCAAACTTTATGTATTTTTACGATAGACTCTTTAGTGACAAACAATTTTTATTTATTTATTTTAACACATAGATATTGGTACAAGGAGGCACCAAATACATATGCACCACACAAACCTCATTTTATATGTGTGAGGGCTGTGATATTACCTGGGTGCCCGAACCGAAGCAAGTGGTTTTCTTAGGGAACCACACCCCGAGCCTTCGACCTGGACATCTGATCCACTAGGCAGTGGAGCAACGTAAGGAGATGCAGTCTCATGGTAGACGGTGACCAACAATTGGTTCATACGCCATGTGTTCCTTCAGGATATTGGAGCCTATGTGCACCATTGGCTTGTAACCAGGGTTTTCGAACTCCTCTAGGTAGACCCTTCGTATCCACCAACCCGGTTGAAGCGCCGGACATTCGCTTTTCGTTTTCTCAATTTAGTAAACAACACTCCTGGTGTGAGAATGCAATGAGTAGGACTTCCTTGGCAGAGGCTATATACGCATGGTCATGTGAGAGTACTTCGAGAGGGAGAGCGGACTCTCCGCAATCTCGGTCGTACCAGGGTAAATAGTTGTAAAGAATACCACAATCAGTGGAGTTGAACACAGTCAAGAAATATTGTAGTGAACATGAAAACATGTGGGGAAAATAGAATGTAATTGAATACAAAATTACCGAACATCTTAATACAATCTGAGAACCACATAGTAAGTACTTCATTTACAAAATATCAATCAGTTGTCTCAAACTTGACTGTTTCCTTTTGCAAATCTCAGTCTATCGTCTCAGATTTCATTGTTTATTCATTTTCAGACTAATTGCTTTCTGTTCCTATTGTTTCCTCCTTAATCTTCTACTGAAATACATTGTATTCTTAAATATCGTTATATACTACTTATATGGATGGATCATTGTGTTCGACGTTTAGCCATATTGCCTATATTCAACAAGTTTCTCTGATTTATATACAGAAAAAGTGTATACAACTCGTTTCTTATCACAACGGGTTTTGTGGAGATTTTAGAAATTTAAATAGTTTAGATCATGAGTCAATTAAAGCTAGACTGCCATGGAAAACCTAAGAGCACTGAACGGTCGTTTCGTTCTCGTATGGGATCATAGATGCTCACCTCTGAGGAATCCCATACTAAGACGAAACAGCCGTTCAGTGCTTCCAGGTTTCAATCGATTCATGATTTCAACTATTGAAACTAATTCCTTGACTAACTATCATATATGTCTGTTTTATTTATTTTAAATGTGTCACTGAAGTTTTTCTCTTTTTTTTGAAAAAAAAGAAAAAGAAAAAGAAAAGAAAATATGCATATTTATGAACAGAAGTTGTGTATACACTTCAATTTTAATGACATAATTCATTTGTACACTTCATATTGTACTTTTGTTGTTGTTGTTGTTGATGGGTTTCACATTTAATCTATTACAAAGAAATAATGCAAACTGTTTAGAAGGGTAAGTATTACTAAAGTACATCATGTATATATATATATATATATGATGGAAATGTATGATGATTTCAATCATTCAAGACATTATTGTTGACATGAAAATACATTACAAAGTCAATGTAGTTTTATCATTTAGAGAAAAAAACGGGTAAAAAATAATAATATTCTCATGTTGTAAAACAATGTTTAAGAAAACAAAACATTTTAAATCAATGAGGAAATAGAGATGGAAATTGATGAATTTACAGTTAATTACTTTAATATTGGTTGAAATCATGAGTCAATTGAAACTAGACCACCATGGGAAACTTGGAATCACTGGACGGCCGTTTCGTCCTAGTATGATGATCCTCAGCAGTGCGCATCCACGATCCCGCCCCTCGCGAGATTCGAACCCGAGACTTACCGCTCTCGCACCAGGCGCTTAACCAACTAGACCACTGAGCCGGCATCCAACGGTGTTAATGTCTAACTTCAACCAATCCACGAAGTTGCGCCACTGTATACCATTATCTTCAGTGAGTTGATATCTCACAACAGACCTGGATGAACTCCACTGGTAACGACTTCTCACTGGAACTCCGGGAAATGTCTCTTGAAGTCAGTCACTAGTGAGCAGATGATTACTATCAGAAGGGGTTTTGTGGACATTTTAGAAATTTCACCGATTGGAATAATGAGTCAATTGGAGCTAGACCACAATGGATGCACACTCCTGAGGAGTCCCACACTAAGACGAAACGGCCGTCCAGTGTTTCCAGGTTTTCGGTGGTGATCTAGCCTCAATTGACTCGTGATTTCAACCAGTGAAATTTCTAAAATCTCCACAAAACCCCTTCTGATAATTATTTTATTAGTTGAATTCGTAAGTTCATTGAAGCTAGACTATCATTGAAAACCTAAAAGCACTGGACAGCCGTTTTGTCCTAGTGTGAGAATCCTCAGTAGTGTGCATCCATGATACTGCCTCAGGAGATTCAAACCCAAGATCTATCGGTCTCGCACTTGAACACTTAACCTCTAGACCATTGAGCCGGCCGACATCCTAAGTAGAATGAAACGCGTGTCCTGAATTCCACTAGTAGCCATTCTCTATCTTTACAATTGATTAATCACTGAGTGGTGACCAATATCATGTATGTCAGGTCCTATTTTGTGTAGATCAAATTCTATCGACCAAGTTGCAATGTCGCCACCAGTTTAGATGAGTCGACATTACGTGGACTATGTCGAGATAAGATGGTGGTTGGAATTAGTCAACAGGGAACCCTGGACCTAGGTTTCGTGCTACTTAGCACATGTCATCAATGTGTACCTGTTATCTTGAGGGAAATGATGCTGTCTGACGGGTTCATGTTATATATAGATTTCAGCTTCTTGCTATGCCGTGTATAACTTGAGCACTCGACGCTAATGAAAAGACAGAAGACAAGTGAAAGGAATGTTATTCCTAACAATGTCAATTATGATACAAAACTGTCAGGTATTTATAGTTTTTAATAAAAACAAAATCATCATTACAAAATTATCCAATCCAATAGGAAAGCTACACGTAGAGATTATGCAATATTCTTCCGAAAAAATGATTAGGCAGAATATCTTCAGCTCTTTTTAAGCTCCTTAGAGCTTCCTTAAATTCACCCATGAATCGTCTTCACATCTCGATTCTGCGTCAATCGAACTCACAGTCAAAGACATTACCATTGACTGTGAATCTGGATAACATGGGTACACCATATGAGTGTGTCAAATAGTATAAAAACCTAAGTCCATAGTTTCTTGTTAACTATTTTATTAGCATTCTAAAGACCCCATATACAAACACCTCAGGTAGAGTGAGGGCATACAACCACCTCTCTCCATTGTTCCATTCGAGCAGTGGGGTTAGGCAGGGTTGCCCAATCTCACCATTCCTCTTCAACTTTGCCATCGATGACATTCTGGAAACAGCTCTGATGGATGTAAGTAATGGTGGTGTGGATCTGTTGCCTGGAGAAAGACTTCTCGACCTTGAGTATGCGGATGACATTGTCTTACTATGCGATAATGCCCAAGGCATGCAATCCGCACTTAATCAGTTGGCAATCAGTGTCCGTAGGTATGGTATGTGCTTTGCACCTTCGAAGTGCAAATTACTTCTTCATGACTGGCAGGATCCTAATCCTGTACTCACCCTGGATGGTGAGAAAATAGAAATAGTCGAGAAGTTCGTGTATCTAGGTAGCTGCATAAGTGTTGGTGGGGGTGTGAGTGATGAAATCAGTGTACGTATAGTGAAAGCCAGAGCGGCTTATGCCAATCTTGGCCACCTTTGGCGCCTTCGTGATGTTAGTCTGGCCGTAAAAGGTCGGATTTACAACGCGTCAGTGAGAGCAGTTTTGCTCCATGCTTGTGAAACCTGGCCTCTCTTAGTTGAGGATGTTAGACGACTCTCTGTGTTCGATCATCGCTGTCTGCGAAGGATTGCTGACATTCAGTGGCAACACCATGTCAGTAATGCAGAGGTTTAGCATCGTGTGTTCGGGCACAGAGACGATAATGCAATTGGTGTCACCATCTCGAAACACCGACTTCGGTGTCTTGGACATGTTCTACGAATGTCATCTCGGGGGATTCCACGTCGTGCATTAGTTGACGATTCTGGGGCTGATTGGAAAAAGCGGAGAGGTGGTCAGTGTATGACATGGTGTCGTGGTATGAAAGAGAGCTACAAAAGGCTGTCTTCTATTGGTTCTTCACGACTCCCTGGTCAGGGTCCGAGAGATGGTGCAACACAGTGGCTAGAGACGTTATCAGATATGGCTCAGAATAGAAGCCAGTGGCAATCCTGCTGTAACCTTCTTTTACTTTCTTCATAAAAAGTGATTGCTTCTTCCTTAACTGAAAAATTCCTTCTGGCTGTACCTTTCCGTCCTCCCTTCCCATTATTATTATTATAATTTTTATTACTGTTACACTACTTCACAGTAATCTGTTCGTTATTGTTCTTTTTATTACACTCCTCACCTTTTTTTCCTTTTTCTCTTCAAATCCTCATTGTTTTGTATAGCGCATATATCTCTGGTGCCCCCCCCCTTGTACCAATATTTATGTGTTGAAATAAAATAAATAATTAACTAACTATCTCTAATCACTAATGATACCCCTTTTATCTTTCTTTCAAATGAAACAAATTAAAATATAAAAAAATATCATACATTACACTATTCATCACTTACTTCCTACTTCGAACATCAATAATTTTATTTAAATCTATTTTATTTAATTCATTTATTGTTCTATAATGACAATAATCAAATTCATTCATTAATTTATTATTTGGTTCCACTAATTGTAATGCTTCACGTAGACGATATTCTAAACCACCAATGAATATATCTGAATAATTACCAGTATTATTACTGTTACTATGACTACTAGTATTATTATTACTATTACCATTATGATTATGATTAATATTGGGTGGATTATGTATAGAATTACATAATTTCACATCCATTGTTAATAATATTAAACCAATTGAATTTTGTTTATTACATGGTAATTGTTCAATTAATTTTAATAATTTTTTATTATAATAATTTTCTTTTGAATTTTTTATACGCCATGTTATATTTGGTGTAATTAATTGAGATGATGTTAATGGAATATAAGGATATTGGTGTTGTTGTTGGTGGTGGTGACGATGGTTGTGGTTGTTGTTGTTGTTGTTGTGGTGGTGGTGGTGGTGGTGTTGATATTCATTTGAATTAGGTAATAATGGTAATGTACGATGTTTATAACATACATTATTATTATTGGTAGTGATAATATTAGTATGATGATCTTTTCTTTTATCTCTATTTAATGATAATGATAATGAATGACTTGGATAGGAATAATTTATACCATTAGTAGTATGATCTGATAATGATGAATTTGTTGAACATATATCACTTATTGAATGATCTAATTCATATTGATTTAATTGTTTATTATTTTGTTGAATTTTAATTGAAATTGGTGTTAATGATTTGATAGAATTGATTGTATTCATAGTTATAGGACATGATAAACTACTGATATTATTGTTAGTAGTATTAGTAGTAGTAGTAGTGGTAGCAGTAGTAGTAATGGTTGTATTTAAATTGTATTCTGTAGAACTATGTTGTAAATTTATTAAATCATTTAATCTATGATATGTTTCATTATAATTAGATTTATATTTTCGTTTATTAGCAATATATGAATCTGGATGAAAGCTATTTCATTGAAATTATAAAAAAAAAAGAAAAAAAAAGAAAAAAAATTATTTTAATTAAATAAACATAATAAAGAAAATCAATATTTGTCATTGATAAACATCAGTGATAACATGAATAAGGTTTATTTTATTCTACATATCACATTTTAATTATTTTTTATGTATTTAAGCATATAAACATTGGTACAAAGGAGGCATCAAATATATATGAGGTTCACTCATTTTGTCATTTGGTCTGCGCACATAACCTTTAACCTGAAGGTCTAGTCTACAAAACAGTGAAGAAACGTTGGAAGATGCAGTACTATGGTAATTGGTCACCAAGAATAGGTTCATACATCATTTATTTCCTTAGGATCCTGAAGCCCATATGCACTATCAGTTTGAAATCATGGTTTTCCAACCCTAACCCCCGAAATGAATCCTCTATATCCATCAACCTTGTTAAAGCGTCATACATTCGCATTTCGTCCCTTGAATTTCGTAAACAACACTCTCACCATAAGATGTTATTATGTAGAATTTCCATGATAGTGACTGTAAATGTCTGACTATTTGAGAGCATTTGAAGAGGGAGAGCTGACTCTCTTTACCTTCATGTCAAATGAGTTTACATTATAAATTGTTTCGTTATTTCATCAGTAAATCAATATTTTTAATAGTGCTTTTATTCACATGTTCAGAGTAAAACATTTTCTCTATTGACAACACATGAATCTTGATTAATTAATATAATGAATTGACTGAAATTGGATTAATAAACCATTGAATTTTGTCCGAATACTAGAAACGAATTTTGCCAATTATAAAAGATGAATGAATATTGTGTGTGTGTGTGTGTGTGTGCGAGATCATCACCTTGATCATAGGTATGTTGTACTAAGCAGTTATAAGTAAGCATGAAATATCTATGGGTTGTTTACTGTTTTACATTTATTATTGAAAATCCCTATAAATTATTTTTTTTCTGAATAGATGGTGGATATGTCGTTCAATTTCGTGGATTAGTTGAAATTAGAAATTAACAACTTTGAATGCCGGTCGGTTCAGTGGTCTAGAGATTAAGTATTCGTACGCAACATTGATTGATCCTGGATTCGAATCTCTTCAGGCGGGATCGTGGATGCGCACTACTGAGGAGTCCCACACTAGGACGAAATGACCGTCCAATGCTTCCATGATTCACTCATGATCTCATCTATTGTTTTAAAGTAATAATTTGTCAAGAATTAACTTACTAGCGTTTGAAATCAACGATTGTATTAGACATACACTTTTTTTTATTTACTTATCACTAAAGACTGGTGTTAGGCAAGGTTGCTTACTCTCACCCTTTCTCTTTCTCCTGGTGATCGACTGGATCATGAAGACGTCAACGTCTGAAAGGAAACACGGGATACAATGAACATCTAGGATGCGATTGGACGATCTAGACTTCGTAGATGATCTGACCCTTCAATCCCAAACGCAACAACAAATGCAGGAGAAGACGAACAGTGTGGCAGCTGCCTCGGCAGCAGTAGGTCTCAATATACACAAAGGGGAAAGCAAGATTCTCCGATACAACACGGTATGCACCAATCCAATCACACTTGACGGAGACGATTTGGAAGATGTAAAAACCTTTACATATTTAGGCAGCATCATTGATGAACAGGATGGATCCGATGCAGATGTAAAGGCGCAGATCGGCAAAGCAAGAGCACCATATTTACAGCTAAGGAACATCTGGAACTCAAAGCAACTGTCAACCAACACCAAAATCAGAATTTTTAATACAAATGTTAAGACAGTTCTACTGTATGGCGCAGAAACCTGGAGAACTACGAAAGCCATCATCCAGAAAATACAGGTGTTTATTAACAGTTGTCTACGCAAAATACTTCAGATCCGTTGGCCGGACACTATTAGCAACAACGTACTGTGGGAGAGAACAAACCAGATCCTAGCGGAGGAAGAAATCAGGAAGAAGCGCTGGAAGTGGAGAGGACACATATTGAGGAAAGCACCCAACTGCGTCACAAGACAAGCCCTCACAAGGAATTCTGAAGGCCAAAGGAAAAGAGGAAAACCAAAGAAGAACACATTACACAGGGAAATGGAAATAGACATGAGAAAAATGAACAAGAATTGGAGGGAACTAGAAAAGAAGGCCCAGGGCAGAGTGGGTTGAAGAATACTGGTCGGCGGCACATTCTCCATTAGGAGTAACAGGCGTAAGTAAGTAAGTAAGTAAAGCAGTACGTAGTTATAAGCTTTCATAGTAGTCGATTGTCATGTGAATTCCTGTGTGATTGGACAGATCACTTCGGATCAATATCTAAAATGATAGATCATTCATTTACATTAAAATTTGACCAGAATCTTAGAGATAAAAAAAAAAACAAGAAGCAAAAGATTTTCATAGTTACCTAAGTGATCTGACAAAAGTTAATGAGTTATTTAAATGTCAGCAATTTGACTATGTCGGACAATTGATTAGATACAACAAATGTTTTAAATATTATTAATGATGTAACATGAATAAAACATAAAAAGTTAAATAAATGAAAAAAATTGAATACGGAAAGGAGATAATCCATTCAATCAACGAAAATAAACGAAAAAAAGAAACCCCAAAAATTTAGTACATTATCTTCATTTATTGTGTGAGGTATGTTTTGTCTGTAATAATGTGTTACTGAAGATCTTATACATATATATAATGAATCATTAAAAGTTGTGTTGATATCCGCTTTTAGAACAATATATACAAGCAAACAATATTGTTTCGGATTAGATCATCATCAGGCTATATTAGAGTAAAACCTGATATATGTTGTTCTAAATCACAATATCTACTTTTGTCGAATGAATCCAAAGTCTAATAATAATAAATATATCTATCATACCTAACCACTTCAAGTGCTTCTGGAAGTAGATAGAACACAAATTGAGGAAAGCATCCAACTGTGTCATAAAGCAAGACCTCACATAGAATCCTCAATGCCAAAGGAAAAGAAGAGGACCCAAAGAACACATCACGCCGAAAAATGGAGATAAACATGAGAAGAATGAACAGCAATTAGACAGAACTTGAAAGGAAGGTCCAGGACAGAGTGTGTTCGAGAATGGTGGTTGGTGGACTCTGCTCCATTGGGAGTAGAAAGCGTCAGTAAGTAAGTAAGTAAGCTATCAGGGATTCATAACCTTGTAGATAATCACTTGGTATTAAATTTGAGTTCTAACACTGAGATGTTACCTCATTATTTCAAGAATTCTCATAAACCAGTAAGCAGTCATATTGTATTATACTACTAACAGTCATTAAAAATCACAGAATAGCTACGTAGAATACTATTCGCTTTTACAATTAATAAGTACAGTATACAAATGAGAGAGTGATAAATGTTAAAATTAACATTTTTGTCTTGTTAACTCACCCTGGAGCCCCTATGGGGCCACTGCCGGTCCCAGGCACGAATAAAGGAAGAGATTTGAGCATGGGGTTAGTGATCCCATCCCGTAAAAAACTAACTCGCTAAAAAACGCTAACCAGAAAAAAATAATTCAAACCATTTCAATTCTGCCCTGGAAGTTAGAAGGTCTTCACTAAGAAGAGTTATGACGTCTCATGTTGAAAGCCGAATTCCTTCAGAATTCACGAGACTGATGCTCTTTCTAACAATCAGATCAACTATTAATTTAGATACATGGAATACTCATACAATATGGAAGACCGTAAGAGTCATTCAAGTTGGTGTTGTCTTACCATCACTATACTTTTCCATCCTATTTTGGACTCATCAACTGAATATACTTGTATCTGAGAGTTGATGTTCACTCTAAGACTTGAACCCAATACCATTCACTTCAAACCCATATCACATTATCCACTTAGCAACTAAATCCTAATAGACAAATACCTTACTGATAGATAAAACATAAGTAAAAAAAAGAAGGAAAAAATAAAATTTGAATGGACAAAAGGAAGAAGAAATTGCATAAATGAAAATATTATTTTTCACAGATTGAAATCATGAGTCAATTATATATAGACCACCATGGAAAACCTGAAAGCACCCAACGGCTGTTTCGTCCTATTGAGGGACTCCTCAGCAGTGCGCATCCACGATCCCGCACCACGCGGGGTTCGAACCCAGGACCTACTGGCTTCGCGCGCGAGCACTTGACCACTAGATAACTGAGCCGGCATCCAACGGTGTTAATGTCTAACTTCAACCAATCCACGAAGTTGCTCCACCGTGCACCATTATCTTCAGTGATTTGCTATCTCCCAACAGACCTGGTTGAACTCCACTGGTAACGACTTCTCACTAGAACTCCAGGAGTATCTCCTGAAGTCAGTCACTAGTGAGCAGTTGATTATTACCAGAAGGGGCTTGTGGAGATTTTTATAAATTTCACAGATTGAAATCATGAGTTAATTGAAGCTAGACGACCATGGAAAACCTGGTGGTGCGTGGTGCGTAATCGTGAATGCGCACTGCTGAGGAGTCCCATACTAGAACGAAACGGCCGTCCAGTGCTTTCATATATTCCATGGTGGTCTAGCTTCAATTGACTCATGATTTCCATCTGTGAAATTTGTAAAAATCTCCATAAACCCCTTCTGATATTATTTTTCATTTGAAGTCTTATTGATTTCAATTTCAGAAATGTCATTATACCGAGAAAAATATATTTTTTTGTTTTTGCTGTTTTCGTTGTTGTTGTTGTTGTTGGTTACATGTATTATTATGATATAAAACAAAAGACAATATATCATTATTTTTTTCTTTTTTTTATTTAAAAATGTTTTTCTCTCTTTTTTTTCTTTTTTTCTTTTGTTTGTTTGTTTGTCGTCATACAAATATTTTCTAAATTCTGTAAAAAAATCTTTAAATGGTAATATCATATATTACTTATAAGTTTCATAGAACAAAAAAAAGATCTTTTAAAATTTATGTTACTGTCGAAATAGAAATAGAAATCACTCATAGAAATGCATGTATGTTAACATTAATAATAGAATTACGTAAGTGATAATTTAAAGTCAGTTAGCCAACTAGTCAGTCTGCTGAAATGTTATTTAACAGTTGAATTCATAAGTTGATGTAAGCTAGATCATTGTTGAAAACCTGGAGATACTAGATGATAGTTTCTAGGTTTTCAATGACTGTCTAGCTTAAGGTGACTCGTGAATTTAAATGTTAAAATACTACAATCTCCACAAATCCTCCATACTTAAAATGTTATTTAGATGTCTAAGACGGATTATATTTATCAGTCACTCAGCTACAACGAAGGACCAGGCACATATATACATCTGTTCAAGTTGCCATACCTCATAAACACAACAAAATGAACACCGGATTCATAATAGTAGTTAGTTCAGTGGTGGTGGTGGTGGTAGTAGTAGTATATAAAAGAAAGATTGCATGTAAGCATATAATACAGGAAGAAGGAATTAATTCGTAGAAAGAAACATATAAAGCAATTTTAATCTCATAGTTTAAAGGGAGATAGAGAGTGTATACACCTACACCATTGTGATCGATTCTGAGCCATGTCACCCACAGACTCCAACCATCGGTTACGATAGTCACGTGGACCCCAACCAAGTAGTCTGCATCTACCATCATGGTTAACAGCAGAAGTCAGTGACTTTGTGGACTGATGTCACGTTTTATTTTGACCACCCCTAACTTTCTTCCAAATATCACCAACACTAGTTAGTATTGTGCGTCGTAGTAATCGGTGCTCAGGCATACGTAACTCGTGGCCGAACCATCTTGATTTAAAATGATTACAAATAAATCTAAATGGTCAAAGGTAGTCAATAGGAAACCTTGAATGTACATCAACAAAGCATACATTTATTTATAAGGTAACTGATATGACTGTCATCAATAATCAAGTATTTCAATAAAGTGCACATGATATCAAGTCACTGAAACGAGTAGTCTCAATACGTTTTGAACTAATGGATTATAAAAACATGACATCACTCACTACTCAATGATTAATCAATTGTACTAACGAACTTGCTGAAAAGAATGAGGATTTGTTTTACATTTAAACAAAAAAATATATAAAATGAATATTTCATTTGATTCTTTCCATGTAATAAACTTAAAATTCTAATTACTATTAATGAACACAACACACACCGAGATAAGTATTTTAACATGGAGTCATAAGCATTATAAACCGAGAAGCAAACAGAACTGGATTCGAGTCCCAGAGTGAACATCCATTCTAGAAGGCAAATACATCCAGCTGACAAGTCTCAAATAAGAGAAAACGTGTGTCCTACACCCCGATGCTAGCCACCATCCATTTTTATTGTAATGTTTGTGACTTAATTCAATATCGAGGCAATCTGCAAAGGATGCACATTTACCAATATAAGAGTCATCAATTGCATTCCTTAACATCAATAAGAAGATTCAAGTAACCAACATAAAAGTGTCTTATAAATGTTTGACAGCAACCATTGAATCTCGGCTTTGTATGCTATGGTTTGGGTGTTCAGTTAAGAGTCGGAAGTCTCTGAGTTCCATCTTCGGTTTAAAGGTTGTGAATGAAAGCTGCCGATTCTAATATAAGGACTAAAGAGCTAGCCAATTCTACTAGGTTTCCTAGGTTGCATAACTTCGATTGATTCATGATTTTAATGAAATTCAACAATCTACACCTCACAAAATGACATTTATCCCAACAATTTTCAACACTGTAACCATTATATGAAGGTACTCTCTTTAATAAAAAAACAATTCACACAGTGAATACCATGTGACATTATGATTTATATGATTTATAAACTCTCTATTATCATTGAGATTGGTTCAATATTTAATATATTTTTATCCATTCATTTTAGTAAGATGAGTGGATATACAAAGAAAACGGTTATTATATTATCATTTCAGATTGACTCTATGAATAATACGGTGGATAAATACATACATAGATACATCCATTACACTATTTTCATTAATAATCTTCACAACTCTATACTGATAATTACCATGTGCTCATTAGTGACTAGCTTCTTGAGGGAATTGTCAGAGTTCTAGTGAGAAGCCATGACCAATGGAGTTAATTCGTGTCAGGTAGAAATAGGTATCTACGTCAGCACAATAGAAGACGGTCGTGCAATCTCGTGGATTAGTTGACGTTAGACATTAACACCGTTGGATGCTGGTCAGTTCAATGGTCTAGAGGTTAAGCATTCGTACATGAAACTGAATGCTCTGGGTTCAAATCCCGAAAGCGGGATCGTGGATGTGTACTGCTGAGGTAGTCCCACAATAGGATGAAACGGCCATCATCAATCGGTTCATGATCGCAATCAAAAATAAAAATAGACAGATATCAATAAATTTACGCTTATTTAATCGCATTAATTGGTTATACAGCTGGGATCAGTAGGAGGTCTAGTTAATTTTGACAATTCATGGAATGTGCCTATCTATAATCTGATGTTTGTTTGTTTGTTTTTACTTAACGACTATTTTTTCAATACTTAAATACTGACAGAAAATGATATCTTTTCTATAATAGATAGAAGATTATTATTTAATTCAAAACAAACAAACAAAAAAGAAACCTTTTAGTCATTTCTTCAAATACAACTATCATGTTTTACAGATTGGTGACTAATTTCAATGGGGGAATTTATTGGAGTTTTGATGATCAAATTATTAACAGTAAAGTTTAACCAACTTCAATGAAGCGATTTCAAGATGGTTTCTAATTCAACAGTTCAAAGGTTAAACACTTTCTGAGAAGTCTAAAAGCTTTCCATTCAATTCTTGATGAGGTCGTCGATTTGCACTACAAAGTTATATATTAGAAATAAATGATTGATTAGTACTTTCTGGTTTATAGTAGTTTTCCCGATTTAAATCAGTTCACAGTGTAAAGTCGTATAAGTAAGAATCACCACAAATCTTTTACACTAATAGAGGATTTTTAGTGTTTTATCCTTAAGTAGAATAAATAGTCAATTGAAGCTAGACCATCATGGAAAACCTGAAAGCACTGGACGGCCGTTTCGTCCTAGTATGAGACTCCGAATTGGACTTCGAATCTCGCAGGGTGCGCGATCGTGGATGCACACTGAGTAGTCTCATACTAGGACAAAACGGCCGTCCATTGCTTCCAGGTATTCCATTGTGGTCTAGCTTCAATTGACTCATGATTTCAACCAGTGAAATTACTGAAAATCTCCACAAAACCCATTCTGATAAGAATAAATAGTACCAATTATTATTCATTATATAAACATGTAAATCAGTTTTTATGGTGATAATAATCTACTTTGAGTTTATAAGAAGTTTTGGAAAAGTCTATAAGCCACCTAAAGCCAAAGTAAACATGCAAAGTTCATCACGGTTCTATAGACATTTCCTTAGATTTAAAAGTCAGTATACATACGGTACTTCCTGAGGTTCTCACATTAGACAATGAAATACAATTTCATCACAAGAATAACATCTATCTCTCTAAAACAAAACATATTTCGACTTTCATTGTTCATCGTCTATATCATGAAATATTTTAAATCTTGTCATTTACATTATTCTATTAACTGGTATTTGCTTTATTCATTATTCATTTGTTAAAATTTCTTTATTCATCTTATGAGAAGAATTGAAAAATTGGATTTATGCATTCACCGTATACCTGTCACTAATAAGACAGTTTACAGTGCAATCACCATTTTGTGGAGTTCATTGATTTCTGATATTGATAAAAAGTCAACTAGATATACTAATTAGAATGTGGGTTTGTGCAGATTGTAGTGATGTTAATAGTTGAATTCATGAGTCGATGTAAGATAGACCACTATTGAAAATCGAGAAACACTGTTGTGAGGACGTTTCTTTCTAATATCGAACTCCTCACCAGTGCATATTCTAGATATAATACCAAAAGTACTCCAATCTCCAGCGAGAATGCTTAACCTGTTAACTATTGTGCTGGCCGGTATCGAACTGTGTTAATGTCTAACTTCAATCGATTCATGATATTAAGCAATCATTCATCGATTGTCTGAGGTAGATATTTATCTTTACCTCCACTGGTCCCCGCTTCTCACTAGAACTATGAGAATTCCATGAAGAATTTAGTCACTAACGTGTACATAGTAATTATCAGTATGGATAGTGGAGATTGTTAAGTTTTTGATTGAGATCGTGAATGGATTGATGTTAGACCACCATTGAAAAACTGGAGGAGCAATTTCGTGGATTGGTTTAAATTAAACATTGACACATTTGGATGCTGTCCAGCTAAATAGTCTGGAGGTTAATTGTTCTCTTCCAAAACCGAAGGTTCTACGTTCAAATCCTACATAAAGAATAATAGATGCCCACTGGTGAGAAGTCCTATAATAGGAGAAAACAGAGTTAAAACAGTTTTTCCAAATTTTCAATAATGGTCTAACATCCATCGATTCATGATCTCAATCAAAACCTTAAAAAACATAGACCTATTTCGTGATCTATAAAAATTTATAACATTTTGAATGATTCAACGAACCACATGGAAGCTTAATTCAATTATTGCAGATCATAGAACAAAATATTTTGAAATATCCAGTAATTTTAAGTACATTAAATAAGTTGTATACATAATGACTGGAAGGATAGATTGTTTTTCTGCTGATCAACTATTGACATATATATTTATATTCATCATTCATGATGGTCTGAACATAATCAGTAGAGTGATGCTAAGTAGGGGACAAATAAGTAAAGTGCATGAAAAAAGAAGAAAATACTTTCATAGATGTAGATATAAAGATATATCATAATTAATATAATAGATATATTTTTATATAATGATATTCATCAATTTCTTCATATTATGCACACAATACATCCTTAAGTGAAATTATAGATATAATCTTTTTGTTATATCCTTAAAAAAAATGAGTAGTATATTTGTATTTCTAATATTTTGTGACTTCATGTAATATACTTATTTAGAGAAGATTAATCATTCATTTATTCTGAAGAAGTAGATTAAATCAAGTAACGAAATGTCAGAAATACAATTTTACAACTCATTTGGGGTAACAACAAAAAACCCAACATATTTATTATTAACTAAGATTATCAATGGTATGAATCAAAACAACAAATAAGTAAAACAATATTCATTATAAATAGAAGACAAATATTCTATGTATGTGTAATTAATCATATCAGGATGTAAATTGAGTTCACTAAAGTAACTGTTCATCATTTGTATGATTGACCTCAAAAAATTATGAACCTTCATACAATAATAATAATAATAATCATCGTGAGTTTATATAAATCATCCTATACAGAATAAAATATTAGGCTTTATTACGAAAGACTAATGATTTAAGATTAATTCTAATGTTTCATCTCATCATTAAAATGATAGGCTTTTGGTGGATCCTACCGATATTGACATATGTAAGTAATATTTATCATTAATTGAAAGTGAAATACCTGATGACAAAAAGTTAAGAAGATCAAATAGAAGAGAATAAGAACAGGAGGTAATTGATATACATGGTATGTGTTCTTCTTTATTACAGGCTTCATTCATTAACTAGACAATAATATTCAAATAATATAATGACGCGAGTCTGATAGGTCGTGGTTTCGAATCCCGCGGGGTGCGGGATCGCCGATAAGCACTGCTGAGGAGTCCCATACTAGAATGAAACGGCCGTCCAGTGCTTTCAGGTTTTCCATGGTGGTCTAGCTTCAATTGACTCATGATTTCAATCTGTGAAATAATATTTATTATGTATGTTAAGTTTTTATACTACTAACTTGATTGTTTACAGTTTTACTCTATATAAAAAATGATATGCAATGAATATCACAAATAAAGTCTACATTATCTGGATAAGATTGTCAAATTTCTAGATAAGAATATATTAAGTATAATCTAAACACTAATTCACATAATGAAAATAATTCAATGCATCTATACAATTGTAACCAGTGACAATTAACACTATTTATTTCTCATTAATTATCTTACACTAGTTTGTGGATGAAATTTAATTTGATTAGAAACAATACAAAGGATCCATTGAAGGTTCAAGAATTCAGTCAATTATTCCGTTATCACTGAGACGTTGAATAACTAGATGTTTTTTTATTGGGGGAGGGGAATTTGAATTACGAAGACCTAGTAAACATTGTTCATAGTATCAGTAGAAAGTAAACTCACACTTCTACAGATATATAATTTTAATAGTTAAAATCATCAGCCAATGGAACCATGGAAAACCTGGAAGCACTGTACGACCGTTTGGTCGTATTATGAGACTCCTCAAAAGTGTTCATTCACGATCCTGCCTCACAAGGTTCGAACCCAGGACTTATCAGTCTCAGGTGCGAACGCTTAACCACTGGACCACGGAGCCGGCTGGCATCCAACGATGCTAATGTCTAACTTCAACCATTCCACGATATATGAACAAGTTAATAGGTAATCAATTTACATGTACAATCTGTATTACTTTTATATGATACTGATCTATTTACTGGAGAGTACATTGAGAAAAAAGAAATTCGAATCAACATTCTTCATTATTATTAGTAAAGATTCATATCTCACTTAAACAATAAAGAAATTGACGTTTATTAATTCAAAACTCTTCGAGGTCATTCTGAACGATATCATCAACATCTAACTTCATACATAGATTGATAATATCAAAGTATTAAACACAATTCTTTCGAAATGATAGATAGTTAAGAAAATGATTGTTTTCAGAGGTTTCCATAACTGAGCATAATTATTTTCATAGTTGAGATCATGAGTCTATTGAAGCTAAACCATTATGAAAAATATGAAATCACTAAACGTCTGTTTCGTCCTACTGTAGGAATTCTCAACAGTAAGCATCCACAATTCCGCCTCGTGAGATTCGAATCCAAGACCTATTAGTCCAGTGCTTCCAAGTTTTTCATACTGGTCTAACTTCAATTGTCTAGTGATCTCAACTATTAAAATTACTGTAATATCCACCAAACTCCTTCTGGTAATAATTATTTTCATTGAATTTTCAACTACATTTTGTTTTCCAATAGGAGTTTTTAGATTTTATCCTTTTTGGTAAGTGATATTCATTCCTGGTATGGAACTCTTACTCAATGTACATTCATCATATCACGAGAGTTTATACATCATTCAAAGTGATATGGCAAGATTAAAAAGCAAAATTACATTCTTTACTCATTGTGATGATTATACAGTGTAGTGATTGTTTTGTTTCTCAGTGTGATATTTTAGTCGGTTTAACATTGGTTTTCTTTTTGAGTGTTACGTTTATCTAAGGTATGATACTCTTCTACTAAATTAACATTAAATATGCTCAGCATGACATTCAGTTTGTGATTTGTCATAACCCTGGAAATTTTTCAAATGTGTGATTTCTTCCTTATGAATAATCAAAATAAGTGTACAATCAATATATAAATGAGTGTATTTTCAACTAGGGTTGTTATGTTTTAAGGCTAAAGTATCTTCACATGTACCAGTTTTGATGTCATGGGAAGTGTAATGCTTCCTCGTTTTAAAATCGATTCCGGCATGACAGTTAGTGACTCAGTTGTAACAAGTCTCGCTGTTACTGCCTAACCTTTATACCAATTGATTGTAATACACATGTAGATTTTAAGTTGACTGTATTCTTATCCCATTGTAAGACATTGTTTAACGTCAGAAAAATCATGGACCAAGAATTAGATCAAAGGGAGATACAATGAAAATAAAGAGTCAGGTGATGATAGTGTTAAGATCAACAATAATCAATCAAGATTGAGGTCAATAGGACAAGGTATTAATCATATGTTAAGTAATTCGAATTTGTCTCTTTTGCCTGAAGTTTATGCTGCTGATGGTGCTGTTCAGAAGATCAATGAAAGCTCCACAATCAAACCGCCCAGTTCGGGGAACAAAATTTTACTGAAAACTGTTTGACGTTCAACATGGTTGGACTCCATTAGTAGTCTAATAAACTATTAACAAAGATAATTAAACTGGATAATCTGAAGTAGACTTTCAATAATAAAGTTTTTAACAATTCAAGATCGCAAACATGTACATATACGACTGTGCAGATACAGGCACAGTTTATAAACAATACAGATACTATAGAGAAATTCATGAAGTTCAAAATAATTCGGATGAATATCTAATCAAATTTATAAGTTGATATAAACTAAACCACCAGATAAAATCTGAAAGCACTGGTCGGTCAATCCGTGTCAGGTAGAGATAGGTATCTACCTCAGACAATCGATGATTGGTTACTCAAGATCATGAATCTATTGAAGTTAGACATTAACACAGTTTAATATCGGCCAGCACTATAGTCTAGAGGTTAAGAGTTCTCACTTGAGATTGAGTGTCCTGGATTGCAGTACTTTTAGTGTTGGATCTAGGATATACACTAATGAGGTGTCTTATAATAGAAGGAAACTTCCTTAAAACAGTGTTTCTAGAATTTCAATAGTGGTCTATCTTACATCGACTCATGAATTCGATTATTAAAATCACTACAATCTCCACAAACCCCCATTGTAATTAGTATATCTAATTGACTTTTTATCAATATCGGAAATCAAAGAACTTCATAAGATGGTGATTGCATTGTAAATTGTCTTATTAGTGACAGATATTCGGTGAAAAAACGTTTATTTACAACACGGTACTTCAGATGAATTTTGCACATTTTATACAAGCACAGTCAAACTGATTATTGTGTCATTATTACATTATAGTTTACCTTTTCCTACTTCTGTATTGATTAAGTCAAAAAATTTTAATACATAGATTGTATGCATCTTCAACTGACTTAAAAGGTATCACATGTAAAACAGATAATGATGACGGTAGGGGACTATAGTCACACAATAAATCCTAACACACTGACAACAATAACATAGAGTGTTAACTGAATCCATATCGTGATACGATATTGACACAGTTCATTATTAGACAGAAAAAAACATAACTAATTAGTATCAGAAGGGTAGTAATTTCAATAGTTGAGATCATGAGTCAATTAAAGCTAGACAACCATGGAAAAGCTGGAAGCACTGGATGATCATTTCGTTTTATTTTGGGACTACTCAGAAGTTCATATCCACAATCCCGCTTAGTGATATTCGAACCCAGGAACTATTAGTCTCGTGTACGTACGCTTAATCTCTAGACCATTGAAATTGCCGTCATCTAATGGCGTTATCGTCTAACTTCAACCAATCCATGAAATTGAGCGTCACATCCACTATTGTCTTCAGTGAGTTACTATCTCACAACAGACCTCGGTTGGAATCTTGTGAGGCGGGATTATGGATGCACACTGTTGAGGAGTCCAAGAATAGAACGAATCAGTCATTCAGTGCTTCCAGGTTTTCCATTATGGTCTAGCTTTAATTGACTCATGATTTCAACTATTGAAATTATTTTATTAGTCAACTATTTTTAAGAAAAAAAACAAGAAGAAGAAGAAGAAGAATAGGGATTGATTATTATCAGTTATAAAAATGTACACGGTTTACTGGGTGGAAATAATCAGATTGTGAATAAACGCCTTAATATAAATGTTTAATTATTCATTTAGTAGTTCATCAACAAACAGACTTAAAATGTATTTTCACAAATAGAATTTGTATATGAATATAATAAGGTAACTGATATAAGTAGTTGTTGTTATCTTTCATTTCAATAATGGGAGGATATGGAAATTAGTGAAATTTGTAGTTTTACATCATAGATTGACATTAGTTAGAAAGATAGAATTGGACCTTTATTTTAATTCTTTATGAAACTCGTTAATAATAATACATTTCCTAGACCCTATCAAGAATTAACTCTAAGTGCTTTGGATCTTGTGAAGTCTGAATTACACTTCTAATATCAGTCCACCTGTGATATTAAACAATCAGTATGTGTATGATACTAATGATGTTTATTACACTGTCAACATAATTGAACACTACTACTCATGAATTATTACTAAAACTGAGAAAAATCTAACACAAGTAAATCAATTTTACATATCATTAATTAGATGGTGGTTGGAGGTAGTCGACAGGAAACCTTGGAATCGGGTTTCGTGCCACATGGTACTCGTCAGCAAGGTGTACTTGTAATCTTGAGGGAACTGGTGCTCCTTGACAGATTCGATCTCGTGTCACCCAGCTTCACAGTCAAAGACGTTACCACTGAGCCATCCGGGCCGCGACTGACCTCCTATAGGACTGAGATGTAATCACAATTGACTGATCACTGTGTGGTAATCAATGTCATGCGTGTCAAGTCCTTATTTAGTGCAGATCGAATGCTATCGATCAAGTTGCAATGTGGCCACCAGTCTAGGTGCCAAGTAGCACGAAATCCAGGTCCAGGGCTTCCTATCGACTACCTCCAACCATCATCTAATCTCAACATATAGTGACGCAGTGTCGAATCACCTAGACTGGTGACCACATTGCAACTTGGTCGATAGCATTCGATCTGCATTAAATAAGGACTTGACACGCATGACATTGATCACCACTCAGTGATCAATCAATTGTGACATATCATTAATCTTAATCTCTAGTTTGATTGTTGATATACATTATCATTAAGAATCCAGAACACCAAAATGAAACAACTATCTATTTCCTTCTAAATTTTCAATAGTCTCCAAACTATTTCTCACAAAAAACTTTAATAAACAATTATTTAAATTGTCAAAAAATTTATTGATTATTAAAAAGGAACCATATTACTGTGCATTATTGTGTAGTATAGTTTATAGGTGATGAATCATTTGAAGAAGGAAATAAAATATTAACTTTTGTGTTTTTTGTATGTAAGACACATTTCTACAATAACAACAAAAACAAAAAAGAGAGAAAAGAGAGAAAGAAGAAAAAGACGAACAAACTATTGATTAATTATGAAAGTTTTGTTTAATTAAATAAATGAATGATAAATGAAAGATGACAAATGAAGCTAGATCACGGCGGAAAACCTGGAAGCATTAAATGACCGATTCGTCCTATTGTTGGACTCCTCAACAGTGTGCATCCATAATCCCGCCTCACAAGATTCCAACCGAGGTCTGTTGTGAGATAGTAACTCACTGAAGACAATAGTGGATGTGACGCTGAATTTCATGGATTAGTTGAAGTTAGACAATAACACCATCAGATGACGGCAATTTCTGTGGTCTAGAGGTTAAGCGTTCGCGTCTAACTTCAACTAATCCACGGGGTTGAGTGACAGATCCATCATTGTCTTCAGTGCGTTACTATGTCACAACAGACCCGGTTGAACTCCACTGGTCACTGATTCTTAATAGAGGTGCGGGGAATCCCTCTTGAAGCCAGTCACCAGTGTGCATATGTGGTCCAGAGGTTAAGCGCTCGCACACGAGACTGATAGGTCCTGGGTTCGAATCTCGTGGGGCGGGATCGTGGATGCGCACAGCTAAAAACTCCCACAACAGGACGAAACGACAGTCCAGTGCTTCTAGGTTTTCCATAGTATTCTAGCTTCAATCGGCTAATGATATCAACTATTTAAATGATTGTAATATCCACAAAAATTCCTTCTGAACATAATTATCCTTTCTTTTTATGAATGACATTATATTGACTGAATATCTAAACTAATCAATTGACCCCCAACAATAATGAAAATATCTTCTTTCTATATTAGGTTTGTGCAAAATTACAAGTGTAGGTCAAACATGTTATTTATAATAATAAACCTTTAGCTTAAAATACAAAGTAGTTTAGATAACAGAAAAGATTTATAAGTCAGCTGAATGATTTAATTAGACTTTTATTCTTTGAGCTGAATAGTTCTGTCATGTAATTTTCATTGTTCTTCTGGACAACAACATCAAAGACTTGATACATATAACATTGATCCCCTCTCAATGTTCAATCAATTATGAATACATCACAGTAATACAGGAGGTTAGTCACGGCCCGAATAGATCAATGGTAATATCTCTGACTATGAAACTGGGTGACATGGGATCGAATATGTCAGGGAGTACCATTTCCTTCAAGATTACAGGTACACCTTGTTGACGAATGCCAAGTAGCACGAAACTCGAGTCCAGGCTTTCCTGTTAACTAAGTCCAACCGTCATTCTATCTCTTCTGAACAACATCATCATCAATATAAACTTCAAATAGAAGTGAATTAATTAAATTTCTCACAACTGATTATCTAAATTAACCATAACCAATCAAGATGATAATATTCACAGAATCATTACTTCACTTAAATGTAAAATAGTATTTGATCCATCTATTCTTTTTTGACAATGATCTACAAATTTTTGTATTTGACATTTCAATTAAATAAGTGACAAAATCTAGTTAATTTACAAAACTTCTATTTTAAATCTGAATTTTATCCATAAAATCTCCCTTAGTTATTATTATTATTATTTTAAAGGATCCCATTTTTTTTTTTTTGGCTTTTGTGTTGGTAACTAACACCTATCACATGATCAATATTAGATCATTTTAAAACCAAATAGGATAAATCACATGATTCATTCCATGATCAAAATTGTTTATTCTTGTGACAACAACAACCAACAACAACAAGAACAACAAGAAAAAAAAAAGAGGAGAAAAGGAAACTTCACCAAGGTTGAAAAGTATAATGTTTAACATAATAAGTGGAAAATAAAACTGATTATGAAATGAATATTATTACAGTATGGTATATTGTAGATGTAAAGAAGATTATCAAGAATAAGAATAAGAATAAAAAAAGTGTAACTTTGAATAACTTCATTTTCCTTAGAAACTATTTTCTTATAATAAGAAAAAAATAGATGAATTGTGTCAATAATACCATATGGCATTTATACAGTGTCGCATGACAACAAAAAAACAAAAAAAACACACAACAGAACACCCTCTTGTCTGTCATCGAAATATCGGCGACACTAGTAACAAACAATTTTATAATCATTTGATGATGTATGAATAGCAAGTAAAAAGAAAACATGGGACATTGTAGATAGTCACTTAATCAAATGTAATCCAGTCAGTAGAAATAATGAATAAAGTTTCTTTTTTTAAAAAAAGAACATCAACTTTGTACAATTGAATAACCGTTAATGTTTTGTTGTTTTGATTTTAACAGAAACAAAAGAACAAACACATAGTTACAATAAATAAATGAAGTTATAACATTATAGTGTTTTTGTATTTTTTTTAATTATAAGATATATCTTCGCTTGGAGCCCTTCTTGGGCTACTGCCGGTGCCAAGCACGGATAAAGGAAAAGAGTTGGACATGGGGATAGCGACCCCATCCCGTAGAAAATTAACTCGCTAAAAAATACGCTAACCAAACTATTAGAACTCTGCCCTGGGTGTTAGAAGATTTTCATTTAGAAGAGTTATGAAGCCTCATGTTGAAAGACAAGTTCCTTCGGAATTCATGAGGCTTATGCTCTTTCTAACAATTAGATCCACTATTAATTTTTAGATACATGGAATACTCGTACAGTATCGGAGACCCAGAGAATCTTCCAAATTGTTGCAGAAATGACGAGATACAATCTCAAGGTGCTTGGAACCAGTGAAACACATTGGACGCAGGTATCTGCGTCACAAGGCAAAGAAAACAATATGATAAAGTAAACTAATCTTAGAATAAGCAGTGTGTTAATAAACTACGGTAATTTGATCGTATTTAGTTGTCTATCTATTAAATTAACAGGGAATGTATTGTGAAGACAGATCGGCATTTAGGATTTTTATATTAGATGCTGAAAATCAGAAGCAATTGAACAATTGTTTTAATCTATTATAAAATTCTTAAACAATGCATTTCTTTGAAAAATCTAGGATCTAAATCTAGAATTTCGACGCCTGACAGTAACCGGGTTATCTCTGAACTAATAAGTAGAGATCTGATTGGTAAATATGTTGAAAGTAAATGGACTAAAATTTCTTATGAAGAAAAACACATATAAACACTGTAATTATCCTACAGTAAAAGATACGGAGACATTTATCATCCAGAACATTAGCTGTATTTTCAGACTTAGAACAATCTATGATTATAATATATATTGCACATAGTACTTAAACTTAAAAAGTGTATAGTGAACTGTACAATTTTATGCACAGATGAATTGATTTACAACTTTGCTTATCAATTTCAATAGGTATACTTTAAAGAATCCAATCAATACCTTAATAATTACTTCTCTCATTTTTCAGTTAATAGATCTCTGCTTCAAAATCTACCCACTAACTTAAAATTGATTAATTATGAGATGGTGGGTAAAAATTTGTAGCTCAGGTGGATGATTTTGATGATGTTCTGTTTTGTTTTTTTTTGAGCTGGATGCAGATGAAGACAGCCAGTGTAGCAGCAGTCTCTGCATCAGTAGGCCTCAGCATACACAAAGGGAAAACCAAGATCCTCAAATTCAACACGCAGAACAGCAATCCAATCACTCTTGATGGCGAAACTCTGGAAGATGTAGAGTCCTTCACATACCTAGGAAGCATCATCGATGAACAAGGAGGTTCAGATGCAGACGTAAAGGCGAGGATTGGCAAAGCAAGGGTCGCATTCCTACAATTGAAGAACATATGGAACTCAAAACAACTTTCAACCAATATCAAAGTGAGAATCTTCAATACGAACGTCAAGGCAGTTCTACTGTATGGAGCTGAAACTTGGAGAACTACAACAACCACCATCAAGAAAGTACAAGTATTTATAAATAGCTGCCTACGCAAGATACTCAACATCCACTGACCGGATACCATCAGCAATAGCCTTCTGTGGGAGATAACAAACCAACTTCCAGCTGAAGAGAAAATTTGGAAAAGACGATGGAAATGGATAGGACATACATTACGCAAACCGTCAAACTGCATCACGAGGCAAGCCCTAACTTGGAACCCTGAAGGGAAGCGAAAAAGAGGAAGGCCAAAGAACACATTGCGTCGGATTATAGAAGCAGATATGAAAAGGATGAATTACAACTGGACGGAGCTGGAAAGGATTGCCCAGGACAGGGTTGGATGGAGAATGCTGGTGAGTGGCCTATGCTCCTTCACGAGGAGTAACAGGCGTAAGTAAGTAAGTAAGTAAGTTTTAGTCGTGGAGTTCTATCTGAAGTTTGTGATGATGATGTCGTTCAGAAGAATGATAAAAGTTTCACGACCAAAATATTCAGCTCAACGAACAAAACTTCATCGAAATTGACTAATGAAATTGTATCTTCATACTTAACACACAAAATCTAACTCATATCCGAGTATATACTTGTGTTTTGAAGAAATACATTTTAATACAAATGTTTACCTAGTTTCAAGTATAAATGGCAACATCGTTTAGTATTTGGTTAAATACTTGAATAGTGTATTATCATGAAAAAATATAAATAAAAATTCCTTTAAAAAAAATCGTACGTTTTCATGAGAAACTTAAAATTAAGACAGATGACTTCGTTTTCTGACGAGAATTTAAAAGTGAAATATATCAGTTTCAATAGTTGAGATCATGATTCAATTGAAGTTAGACTATCATGGAAAACCTGGAAGTACTGGATAACCATTTCGTCTTATTTTGGCTCCTCAGCAGTTAGCATCACCGATCCCCTCTCGCGAGATTCAAACTCAGGACCTATCGGTCTCGTGTACGAACGCTTAACCTCTAAATCACTGAGACGGCCACCATCCAATGGTGTTATTGTCTAACTCCAACTAATCCACAAAATTGAGCGACACATCCACCATTGTATTCAGTGAGTTACTATCTCACAGCAGATCCGGTTGAACTCCACTGGTCACTGCTCCTCACTAGAATTTCGGGAACTAGGAAGTTCAAGTTTTTCATGGTGGTCTAGCTTCGATTGACTGATGATCTCAACTACTGAAACTACTATAATATTCACAAAAAGTCCTTCTGATACTAAAATATATTACTTATATGAATTTTCAGTCGCTCACAAATAAGTTAATGTATTATATCCGTACAGCAAGATGAAATTGTGGTAATGATTACCAAAATATTTTCCGGGATATGTCATGCGCATTGCTAAAGAGTCTTAAAATAGGACGAAATTGCAGTTCAGTGCTTTCAGGTTTTCCATAGTGGTCTAGCTTCAATCTAATTCTACACAAGTATTGAGTTAAACAGTAGTAGTAGTATTACACTTTCACAGATAAGTTTAAATTCAATAATATAGAATGGATACACCAACTCGTTGACAATTATTAACTATAACAATCGTTGAATTTACCAATGATAAATATATATATATATATATATGCCTTCTCGTGACGGGGGTGTTTTGATTAGGAAATGAGAGGACGGAAAGCGAAAGTCCGGCGCTTCAACCGGGTCGGTGGATACGAAGGGTCCACCTAATGGAATTGGAAAACCCTGATTCCAAACCAATGGTCCACATTGGCCCCAGTATCCTAAAGGAACAAATGAACGTATGAACATATTGTTGGCGACCAGCTACTATGGGACTGTATCTCCCTACGTTGCTCCACTACTTGTGGATTAGACCTATAGGTCAAAGGCTCTGGGTGTGACCCCTTAGGAAAACCACCTGTTTCGGTTAGGGCACCCGGGTAGTATAACAGCCCTCACACATATAAAATGAGATCTGTATGTCGTATATGTATTTGGTGCCTCCTTGTACCAATATCTATATGTCAAAATAATATATATATATATCGGACAAAAGGTGTATGAACTGTTATCATTATAACTGATTATATGAACTGACTATATTTTATGATTGAGTTATATGTATTCAAGAAAGCTAAGTTTCTCGAATAAGTCGCTTTCAAAGAAGAGATATCAAAAAAGAAAAAAAAACAAGAATAAGAACAGCATAATATACTGAGATGAGTGAGATAACTTTCGTGTTTTACAAATATCAACAAAACGTTTATATAACTTACATAGAATATCCCATAAATAATTTTTTTGATTCCGTAACCGAACGTATATTAAGATAATCCATTATAATAAAAAAAAGATCAAATCATGACATAATGTGATATTCTTTGTAGTAACTAAATTTCTTTAGAGACTGTTACTATCCTAATGTTGTAATATCAAGTTATTTCTACAATTTGATTGGTGCATAAAATTAACCAATCAGTAAACACTTCTTATTGGTTAATGTATTAATAAGGAAGTTTTATAATTCACTAGTTAATTTGGTGACATATTTTCAGCTTTTTTTTTTTAAATTATTTTTTATCGTTGATGATGTCTGTAATGATTGTGCGAAGTGTATTTTAATTAGGATGATACTTGATGACTGAATTCATGACAATTTATTCAAATATTTTGATTGAGTTCATGAACCGATTGATGATAGACTACCAGTGAAAACCTGGAAGCACTGGACAGCCGTTTCTTCCTATTGGTAGCCTAACATCAATCGGTTCATGATCTCAATCAAAAACTTAACAATCTCCACAACCCCTATACTGATAATTACCATTTGCTCACTAGTCACTAGCTTCGTGAGAAAATTCTCGCAGTTCTGGTGGGAAGCTGTGATCAGTGGAGCTAATCCGTGTCGGGTAGAAACAGGTATCTACCTCAGTACAATGGAAGATGGTCGCGCAATTTCGTCGATTGGTTGAGGTTAGAAATTAACATCATTGGATGCCTGCTCAGTGGTCTAGTAGGTTAAGCGTTCGCGCGCGAGACCAAAGGCCCTGGGTTCGAGTCCCGCAAGCGGGATCGCGGATGCGCACTGCTGAGGTGTCGCACAATAGAACGAAACGGCCATCCAGTGCTTCTAGGTTTTCAATGGTGGTCTAACATCAATCGGTTCATGATCTCAATCAAAAACTTAACAATCACCACAACCACTATACTGATTATTCAAATATTGTTTATATGTTATTTAAAATATTAAGTGTTTGTATATCATTATTACTAGAAGAGGGTTTTATGGAGATTTTAGTAATTAAATAGTTGAATTCATGTATCAGTTGAAACTAGACCATCATGGAAAACTTGGAAGCATTGAATGGCCGTTTTATTCTAGTGTGAGACTGCTCAACAGTGCGTTTCCACGATCCTGTCTTACGAGATTCAAACCCAGAACCTATCAGTCTCGCGTGCGAACACTCTAGACCATCCAACAAAATGACCGTTTAGTGTTTCCAAGTTTTCCATGATAGTCTAGTTTTAACAGACTCATGAATTTAACCATTAAGTTTATAATATAAATTAAACATGTTTAAATAAACAGCAGAAATCGTTTTAAACATCTGTCGTATGACAAAACTTAGAATGATTGTGTTTTTGAACTTCAAGGAATGTTGACAAGATTTTCATCTTCACTGAAATGAATGATTCAGTTTAATTTGTTTTTAGAAAAATCAAGTGAATTTACGTTATCATCTCTAAAACAATATTTATTCAATTCCATGATAACTGGTGACCTGATTAAATATCTGGGCTACCTGTTCTTATCATCTAGATATTTTAACAGGTTACCTGTTTGTTTGTTTCTTTTAAAATATCATTATACCTATTCGTTTTATAACCTATTCAGGTGTGTTTCTGAAAAGTTTACGATCTTTCGTTGTACAAGTTACAAAAGAGTTCAATCAAAGACATCATGATAGCAAGTAGGCAATATACTTTAAAATGAATGAACATTATTCAGATTTCAATCTATGAACTACGATGAACATCTAACTAGTGATCACCCAATAGTTATCATCAGGATTGATCAAGAAATAAGAGAAACTTGTTGAAATATTTTATGCAGAGAATTCTGTATTATACCAAAAATATAATATTGAATAAAGCTAATATTAATAATAATAACAACTTCCATCAGACAGTGATTAATGTTTGACAATATAAATCATAAGTCAATTGAATCTAGACAACCATGGAAAACCTGAAAGCACTGGACGGTCATTTCGTCCTAGTATGGGACTCCTTAGCAGTGCGCATTCACGGTCCCGGCCCCCACAGGATTCGAACCCAGGACCTATCAGTCTCGCGCCAGGCACTTAATCAACTAAACTACTGAGCCGGCATCCAACGTTGTTAATGTCTAACTTCAACCAATCTACGAAGTTGCGCCACCGTACACCATTGTTTTCACTATAACACTTGATGATATTTGGCGTATATACTGGTGAGAAGTTCCAGATTTAAAAGAAATCATTATTTAATGCTCGCAAATTTTTAATCAACCATTAAATACTAACAATTTATAATGAGAGTTATCTATAAGTTACATGTTTTTGTTTTCTTATACAATGTCAACTTTTGTTTTTTGAATATATTCCATTCATTTTCAGGTATCTTTTTCCAATTTTCAAGATATTTCATCTAATCAGTTTGATTATTAAACTTTGAAAAAAGACTATCTAGATTTATTTTGCATTGTTTCGTTAAATCTTCCCATTGATGTTTAAGACTGCAATTGATCAGTCTCTTTGAGTCCTGGAGTGAACATCACTGCACAAGCTAGTGGTTATCTGAACTTAGTAGCTAAATAGATAACATGATAGCGTTTGAAGCGAACAGTACTGGGCTCGAGTTCCGGAGTGGACACCAATTCCAAGATGTAAGTACATCTAATTGACGAGTTGCAAATAGGACGAAAGGCGCGTCCTGAATTCCACTGCTAAACATCCCTCATGTTTGCTCATAAAACTATCTAAATTTATTTATGAAAAATTTCATAATTTCTGTCAACTTTGTGCCTACATTTTTTTTATTTAAACAAAAGCTACACTTACATTCAGTGAGATATTCTTTCTAAGATTTGTTAGGTAAGACTATAATTTATGGAAGAAATTTGAGCAACGCTAAACTGATCTTAAGAGTGTTCACCTAATAACTAGGACCAAATGACGGTTATAAACCAGTGTCAGAAATTCAAATTATGATGTACAATTGATGATTAAAGTTAGAAATTAGATTTAAGGTTTTCATCATGAACTAACATCAGCTATAATACCAAAAGTATTTAGCTAGATGGATAAGTGAATTTCAGGCCAAAATCCAAGACCTATTATCCTATACGTGATTGATTCGTCCATAAATTATAGACTCGCCGATTTGTTATCGTAATAGATTATTCAATAAAGAAGTATTGAGAAATAACTTCTTTAAGAGGATAAACGTATATTGTTAAAGATACCATATTAATTAATTGATTTCTATTCAGGTAAACAGTTTGAACTAGTTGACAGTGTTATTATTTTTGAGGAATTCTTTTACAACTTTCTGTGTTACTTTTAACAAAAAGTGACTGTATCCAGGTCGAGTTAAGGTAAGCAAGTGTGATTTATTTTATTTTTATGTTTACAAGTAAAAGGAAATACTTTTTTATTCTCAAGTTTTGTAAATGAACTAGATTACACTATCCAATAGGTGATTTAACCTTAAATTACCGGTATTGATTAGCTAGTTATAAAATGATGTAGTTTTTAATTGTGTAATTGTCAAAGATTAATTTCATTTGTTTATATAAATAGTGAGAGAGTACTAAGGAATGATTTCAATCTGATATTGTTGTCCCTAAATAGTGTTCACCTACTTGCAGTTGAGGTTGCTTACTCTCACCCTTCCTCTTTCTCCTAGTGATCGACTGGGTCATGAAGACGTCAACATCTGCGGGAAGCATGTGATACAGTGGACGGCTAGGATGCAGTTGAACGATCTAGACTTCGCAGATGATTTGGATCTTCTATCACGCAAGCAACAACAAATGCACGAGAAAACAACCAGTGTAACAGAAGCCTCAGCAGCAATAGGTCTCAACATACACATAGGGAAAAGAAAGATTCTCCGATACAACAAACCATGCAACAATCCAAACACACTCCACGGAGAAACTTTTAAAGATGTAAAAACATTTACATATTTGGGCAGCATCATTGATGAACACGGTGGGTCTGATGCAGATATGAGTGCGCAGATCGGAAAAGTAAGAGCAACATATTTACATTGAAGAACATCTGGAACTCAAACAACTGTCTGTCAACCAACACCAAGGTCAGAATTTTCAATACAAATATCAAGACAGTTCTTCTGTATGGGGTAGAAACGTGGAGAACTACGAAAGTCATCATCCAGAAGATACAAGTGTTCAATAACAGTTGTCGACACAAAACACTTTGGATCCGTTGACCAGACACTACACTATCAGCAACAACCTACTGTGGAAGAGAATAAATGAGGTTACGGCGGAAGAAGAAATCAGGAATAAGCGTTGGAAGTGGATAGGACACAATATTGAGGAAAGCATCCAACTGCATCACAAATCAAGCTCTCACTTGGAATCCTCAAGGTCAAAGGAAATATGGAAGACCAAAGAACACATTATACTGAGGAATGGAGACAGACATGGGGAGAATGAACAACAATTGGAAGGAACTTGAAAGGACGGCCGATGACAGAATGGGTTGTAGAATGCTAGTCAGTGGCGCATGCTCCATTGGGAGTAACCGGCGTAAGTAAGTAAGTAAGTACTTGCAGTTAAATTTAGATATAGTTTGAAAATAATTCAATACCATCGATGACATTTGCTTCACTTTCAACATATCTAAACTTCACTAATCACAATTACCCATTAGGAAATCAAGAACATATCTCAAAGTAATTCATCAATGAACTAACTTGATTTTAAATATCAGTCAATCAGTGTTATAAATAAGTGATTTAGTTACATTATTTTCAATGTTTGAAAACATTCTTTATCATTAGGCATGATAAATTAAACAAACCATACATGAATTCGTACTTTTAATATTGTCTTAGTTTTTTTCCTTTTACATGGTGAAGTCAGTTGACTGAATTAGTGTTAATATAAATCTAAGAAATATGATCAGTTGCTCAATAGCATAGGGCTATACAAAATAATGATCTGTGTATACATTGACATTATTCATTTCTGTTAAAGATATATAGAATAGTATCAGAATGGGTTTTGTGGAGTGTTCAGTTATTGAAAAGAGTTTTCAGAAAATATTGGACCAAGATTTCATGCTAAGTGAGAATAAATATGTATGCTTTATATTTTAAACTATTACATAATATGACTTTCAAGAAAATCATTAAGAAACAATCATGATAGAGTTCAACACTATGTAGCTTTATGTACCATATAGTGTCAGTATAGGACACAATATTTAGTGATGTGAACTCTTTTTGAATTTCTATAGTTTAGATTATGAGTTAATTGAAGCTAGATCACCATGGAAAACCTAAAAGCACTAGACGACTGTTTCGTCTTAGCGCGGGACTCCTCAGCAATGTGCATCCCGATATTGCCTTAATTTATAAGCATTATAAGCAAAGTTGGATAGTGGCTAGCAATGGAATCCATGACGTGCGTTTCGTCCTATCCGGGACTCGTCAGCCAGATGTACCTACATCTCAGATTTGATGTTAACTCTGGGACTCGAACCTATTACCATTCCTTTCAAACGCCATCATATTATCCACTAAGCTAATGAGTCCTGAAGACTCCGAAATGGGACAAAACAGAATACATATATGCCAATAAGAGAGACTGATCAATTGTAGTCCCAAACAAATTCTGGACATTTCAAATAAACAATACCAAATGAATTTAAGGTTAAATACTGATCCATAAAGTGATAATGAACGAGTAGAATAATTAATAATTATCACTAATTATAATTATGATTTACCTCCTATTCATATGAGGTAATCTCAATTAGACAATATTCAAGTTATTAATGTGTCAATTCATAAAATTTTACATGTTATACAATCATATAGAATAAGATAAAAGCCTTAATTGTCGATTAATCTGTAGATAATCACTGGGTAGAAGATTAAGAGATGAATCATTTATATCTTTATATAAATAACTAGTTAAATTATAATCATATCATGGTGATTAGAACTGAATGATATAATTATTGCCATTTGTTTAGGTGAATTTAAAATATAACTGGATATAATAAAAAGCTGTGTGTATACTATAAACTGAAAAATTATTTCACAGATTAAAATCATGAGTCAATTGAAGCTAGACCACCATGGAAAACATGGAAGTATTGGACGGCCGTTTCGTCCTAGTATGGGACTCCTCAGCAGTGCGCATCTACGATCCCGCACCCCGCGAGATTCGAATTCAGGACCTATCAGTCTCACGCCAAGCGCTTAACCAACTAGACCGATGAGCCGGCCGGTATCCAATGGTGTTAATGTCTAACTTTAACCAATCTACGACGTTGCGCTACCGTATACCATTGTCTTCATTGAGCTGATATCTCTCCCATACTAGGACGAAACGGCCGTTCAGTGCTTCCAGGTTTTCCATGGTGGTCTAGCTTCAGTTGACTCATGATTTCAACCAGTGAAATTTCTAAAATCTCCATAAACCTATTCTGAAAAATTATTATCAATATCTAGCTATTAGTGAATTAATAAAGAAGCAGTGATTAGTGGAGCTCAACCAGGTTTGTTATGAGATAATAACTCACTGAAGACAATCGTGGGTGTGTCACTCAGTTTCGTGGATTAGTTGAAGTTAGGCGATAACACCGTTGAATGGTGGCAATTTCAGTGAAACTGAGGTTAAGCGTTTGTGTGAGAGACCAATAAGTCCTAGGTTCGAATCTCGCTAGACAAGATTGTGGATGCGCACTAGTGAGGAGTCCCACAATAGGATGAAACGGTCATCCAGGGATTTCAGGTTTTCCATGATGGTCTGGCTTTAACTGACTCATGATCTCAACTGTTAAAACTAATAATGAACCAATATTTATAAGGGATGTGAAGGTATAATGTATAAAAGTATTATGTTTGAAAATGGAAATAAATTTTAAAGAATATGAGATTTATTTTAAACCCCATTTCTCTTCACTATTCAATTTGGTTCGTCAGTATCAGTCCTAGTCAGTGTTGCTATCAACCATGTCTATTTCAAATAGTGGGGCTGATATAATTTTTAGGGAGAGAGAGATGTTTGTGTGCTTCAGGATTTCCGTCGTAAGCGGGATTTCTGAGTCAACTAAGAGCTTATGAGAAGGTGAATTTTTTTTCATTTCATAATACGAAACAGTAATCGAAATAGAAATTATTTTGTTGTAAAGTATGTGTACAGAATCAAGGATTACCTTTAGTGACTGACAACTATTCAAGTGACACGATAGTTTGTTTCACAGTAAGTTTTTTATCAATTTGTTTAGACAGCCTGTTGATAGTGGTTGTGAATCCAGTTTATTTATTTTGCTGATAGAAGGTCTTCATCTACTATCTGGATAGTCAATAAGCAATTATTACAAACTGCTATGTTTCACTTATGAGAAAGATCCTTACTTTCTACATCTGATAGACAGTCAGAATAATATGATTCATCCGTTATTGATGTCAGGAGCTGAAGCTTTCGATGTCATTAATTCTGTACATAAAAATTACAGAAATAAAAAAATTACCCCAGAAGTAATCGATGTGCAAAGACGTTTGCTTAAATGAAAAGTACTTCCAGACTAATCTATTTCTGATTATGATCTTCACTTAGTAGGTGATTTTTAAGACACTAGCTGTATATATCATTAATCTTGGAAGTGCAACTGAGACACATAGGAAAGTGGATGGCTATTTATAGTATAGAGGTAATTAGTTTCTGGTTTACGGAAGTATAATTACGAATACAGTTATATTAAGCGTTGGAAGTACTCATATACTTTTATTAAATGGTTACAACCACGTTGTGAGAAGACGATCTCCGGTCAATTGGACTAGAACCTTTATAATAATTGATGCATTTTTTTCATGTGCTTTTTTCGAAAACACAAAAGAGGATCACAATAGGATTTATGCGTCAATTATACTATTAGAGAAAAAAGCGTTGTCGTTCAAGAAAAAGATTTGGTCAATAAATTTGGGCGGATGAAGACGTTTAGTTATTAATTGCCGTTGAAAAATATCTCTTTACTTTACTACTCAAGTAGTAAGGATCTAAATACAGGAATAAAGACTGAGAAATTTTTACACCATTGTATAGATTTACCGAGTTTATTTACTGTAATCATCAAACAAATGTCATTAACTCATGTAATTATTATCATTTTTTGAAATTTTTTACACTATGTAGGTCGTTAGGAACTCAGCTTTCTCCATGAGGTGTCATAGCTCTTCTAAATGAAGTGCTTCTAACTACCAGGTCAGAGTTGAAATGGTTTGAATTATTTTTTCTGGTTAGCGTTTTTTTGGCGAGTTAGTTTTCTACACGATGGGGTCGCTAACCTCATGCCTAACCCTTTTCCTTTATCCGTGCTTGGGACAGACAGTAGCTCCAAAGGGACTCTAGGCAAGCCCTCACCTGGAATTTTCATTGTCGAAAGAGAAGAAGAAAACCAAGGAACACATTACGCTGAGAAATAGAGACGGACATGAGAATAATGAACAACAATTGAATAGAAGTAGAAAGGAAGGTCCAAGATAGAGTGGGTTGTAGAATGTTGGTCGGTGGCCTATGCTCCATTGTGAGTAACAGGTGTAAGTAAGTAAGTAACATCTTTAGGAAGTAAAAGTATAATCAAAATAATAATGAAAACATTGTAGGTTGTAAACTCTTTAGTTTCTAATTTTCAACTGTTAGATAATATTAACAGGGCTAAAAATATTTCTGTCATACAATCTTTTCTGCATATCTAACTTTATTCAATGGATTCCAGTGATCTTTTTTAAAATAATCAATTTCTGAAACAAATTTTAGGAAACGTCTTCAGTAACGGAATGTAAGAAAAACTACTGATTGAAGTAGCTTTATATTCCGACTAATCCGGAATATGCAGGTTGTGGTAGACACCAACATACCTTGGTTCATATGTTCGTGGATTGTACATTTTTGATCGAAGTAAGAATGTACAAACACAATCATCAGATTACATGAAAGATCTTGTTTGATGATGTCTGGAATTTCGATGTCATCAATTGTATCATACATAATGAGTATTATATCGTTATACAATATATAGACTTTAGAAATTACTCACTAAAGAAAACAAAAACTCTTATGTATATAGTTTTATATAGAAACTTTGAAATATTTTTACTGAGATCAATAAATATTGAAATATTGTTTAAATGATTCCGCGTAAGGAATCATCGATGAACACTTCTGTGGAGTCCTGTACTAGGATGAAAAGGTCATTCAATACCTTCAGGTTTTAAATAGTAGTCTAACAATCACAATTCCATAGTGATAAATAATTCAAAATGTTATCGTCACTTCGTTTTATAAATTAGTAACTTATATCTATTCAATTGTGTGATTTTTACTAGTGATGAATTAATGAAATTTATCTAAGAATGATATAAACTAAGATTAAAATCCACTATAAAATAATTTTCCCTTCTATAGAAACCTTGCTGACGAGTCACAGCTATTACAAGAGTCGGGTTTTGGAATTTTCTATGAAGTATATTTAACAATTTCACAGTCTTTTGAAATACTTTCTATACATTCTATGTATGATTGAATTCAAAGTCTTTCATTATCACAATAAATATACTATTCAACCTTTACTGAAGTTTCATTTTAAGACAAACACAAATTTCCATACTAATTTATAGTGAAATTATTAATAAGAATTTCTGATTCATAATTAGACAACTAAATGTATCTTGATTTAGGACTGTTCTGTAATGAACTGATATTTTTTTAAAGAATGAAATGACTACTACTGAAATAAGCCAAAGTAGAATACATTTATACCAAATTAAAAATGGATATGAAATTATTAGCATTTACATAATATGGAACTCCTAAGTTTGAATCTCGGGGGGTGGGTGGGATCGTGGATGTGGACTGCTGAGGAGTCCCATACTAGGACGAAACGGCCGTCCAATGCTTCCAGGTTTTCCATTGTGGTCTAGCTTCAATTGACTCATGATTTCAATCTGTGAAATTTCTAAAAGATCTCCACAAATCCCTTCTGATTTACATAATAATCAATATAATGCTGACTTCTCAGTATTTAATTGACTTGTACTGATGTAGTTTAAAAGTAATTCATTTTTTTGATAGTGAGAAGTTAAACTTAATGTATCGGTAACTCATGGATCTAATTTATTGATGGTATCCTATTATCACTGGTATCAGTCAGTCAGCTACAACATAGGATCAGGCACATACATACATCGGTCCAAGTTGCCATAACTCATTAGCACAATAACATGAACGCCGGATTCATAGAAGTAACTTACTTAAATGATAGTAATATATAAAAGAAAGATTGTGTGTAAGGATATAATACAAGAAGAGAGATATCAATGAATTTTAATTTCACAGTTTAAAGGAAGACTGTATATACCAACGTCATTGTGACAGATTCTGAGTCATGTCATTGGTGAAGTGTCATTGAAAATGTTTTAGCTCTTTATCTTAATAAAATGTTTGTAAGAGTAAGGTAGAAATATTAAGAATTCAGATTCTAGTTGACATCAATTCCTAACTATTTAATTAAATTTATGAACCATTAAAAATGGGAATTATGTGTTGAACTATATTTTATCCAGTTGTTTAGAATACCGTTAAAACAATTTAATTAGCTAGGATTATTTATACATCTACTCTTTTTAGACAGGTAATCCATTGGGGTTTTCCCGCGTGAGTTCAAATCTTATCCCCGTCACCAGTTGTTATATCTAGATGCTTATATTCTGACATGACGCGTATAACTTGAGCACTTGAGTGCTAGAACCCTTCCAAGTCGCAATGAGAAGACATTAGATTAGTGAAAGGAATGTTATTCCATACAGTGTCCACGACCCTAGTCTAAAATACACTCATTTACATATTGATTGTACACTCATTTCGAATAATAATGGGGATATATTAAAAATACTTAGAGTGATAACAAATCACATACAGAGGATAGTTCATGTCAATGGGATACAAGAATATCGTATATTATAGAGAATAAAAAGATCATATGGGGAAACAAAAACGAATACTCCACTGAATGATCATCACATTGAATCAGAACGGAAGTAATTTTGAACTAAAACTCATGATGAGTAAATCAATCGAATTTTGACTACTCCTTCCATCTTATCAATAACAAAAGATGAATGATAGCTAGCAATCGAATCTAGAACGTGCGTTTCATTCTATTTGCCACTTATCAACAGAATGTGTCTGCATCTCAGAATTGATGTTCACTTTGGGACTTGAACCTAGTACCGTTCGTTTCAAATGCCATTGAATTATTTACTTAGCTTGTGCATTACAAAAAATGAATCAAAACCAGGAAGTTGTAAACTATTTTATGGGACAGTGGGAATGTGTATCATCGACTGATGAAAACTAAGCTCTTTAGGACATCTTGAACTAGGAGTTGTTCATTGTTTCTTCATTTCAACTAAATATCCATCATTTGTCTACGGACACAACAGTTTCCAAAATCACTTCAATAAGAAAGGTAAAAGAATTAGCGATTGTGGTCATATCTATTTAGTCATTTGTCTGTTATCAACAACATTATGATACAATGTACTTCAAATAGCGGTGTGTGTGTGCGCGCGCGCGTGTATATAGAAAGATATGCTTTCAAAATACTGGTTAGTGGTGTATGCTACTGATGTCGATAGATATAAGTAGTATGTATCTTCAGTCGAAGGTGAAATGCTTGGAGGCAGAAGATCAAAGAAAAAAGAACAACAACAAAGAATAATTAGTGTGGAAACAAAAGAACAATGAAGTTTGAAACGATTGATTAACATTTTGGACAAGGAAGAGTCAAGTTTGAGACAATTGACTGATATTTTGCAAATAAAGAATTTACTGTATAATTCTTAGATTTTAGTAAAATATTCCGTAATTTTGTATTCAAATACATTCGATTGTCCCCATTTGTGTTCTCTTTCACTATAGTATGATGTGTAAAAATGATTTTTCTTTGTTATATTAAACTAGTTACTGAATATATATATTTAAGTAGTTGTGTTACTTGAAAGTGTTAACTAATTAATGTAAGAATATGGAAAGAAAATGTCGTAAATTACGACACTACACATACTGGATGGAGTTGATCACTTACTTACACTGTTTATAAATCACTAATGTCTTCTAAATGTATATGTATGTGATCATCACCATTGAAGTTTCATTAATCCCTATTGTCATGTCTACATCTTAAGACATTATATAAATCTTTCTCTTTTTTTAAATTACGAACTTTAGTGTATTTGAATTTTGACTAAGTATTATATCTACAAGTTAGATTCTTGATATATATGTATATATATTGTGGAGGCCCATTATTTAATCGTCATTTAGATCAAACGATGTTGTCGATAGGAGCCTCCCACTTTAGTGGCCGTAGATCTGACTCCAAGGCGATCGTAATGATGATTATTGTTGAAATATATATGTCGCCTATCCTCGTATATAATCATCGACTTTAATCGCGTTAGTCAATAACGGATTTAGATAAGTCAAATAACGAGAATGGACTTTTGAATACATATATCTTGTATATGAAGCGAATGGAATATAGAGAAGAGAAACGACGCAGAGTGGAAATGGCGGGTAAGCCAACTCCCATTCAACCAAGCATTAATCAATATTTATAGTTACACAAATATAAGTTACAGACATGTGATGGGATAAGAAGTGTGCACACACCTACACGCTCATATAAAAAACCGTCAAGATTGATAAGCGAATAATTAACAAGGTAAGAATGTGACTTAAGTAGGATGAACAGAATGGGATGTCCGAATGTTAGAATAAGGTATATGGGCTTAACATAATAACCGACACTACAATATATTCGACTCTTTCTGAGTTTCTTAGATCTTCCTCGAGTTCATCCATAAACCATCCTCACAATAATAATGAAATCTAGAATGTGTATTTTGTCCTATTTAAAACTTAACAATTAAATATTCATATTGAAACTCAAATATAGTGCTTGAAAATTAAATCTAATAAATAAATAAATGATAAATACATATAATAAAACGAAACGGTTGTTCAATGCTTCCAGATTATCAATGATAGTCTAACATTAATCCTTTCATAATCTCAACCAAAAGAAAAAGAAAAAAAGATTCCAAATGGAAGACAAATTCTTAATATGCTCTTTTTTTGATTACTTTATCAAAAACACTGAATAGATAAAGAATGATTCAATGAACGAATCATTTCAATAATACGCTTTACAACAAATTGTTATATTTGAGCGAAGGTCAAATCATCAGTAACTTCCGAGACATATTCATTGACTAATATTATCTATACATTCTTATGGTATAACTATTCAATGATTAGATTATGTATATCTATATTCCTCTTATTATAAGCTTTATTTTGACATATGGATTATTATTGTACGATTTACGGTTCTTAATCTATGTTCAGTTTATTGACTATTGCCTCCTACGTTCACAGCCACATTTTGGCTTTATTGTGTACAAATGTTATTTCTTATTTTATGGTGCATTGTGGTCTGTTTGGTTGATATATGAGCCCAGTATATCTAAAATAAATGATTCGATTCGATTCGCTTCGCATAGTGGGAGCTGGTATTGGTGTTCTGGACTCAAGTGGATGGGCTAGGCGGACATAGGATCAATAAGGACGCTAGACTGCTCATATTGGTCGAACGTCATTAGTTTGGCACAGTGCTAAGATTGTATAAGTCGTATTTTGACTGTTGGATAAATCACGTGATAAAAAGCTGGACATAAAGTCATAACAGAAATGATTGATCATGTGTGAATTTAAAAAAAAAGTGGTAACTATTATCCATTGTCTCTTTTGATTATCAACATGGTAACTGTCATTCAAAGTGTGCAACTGTGTGTTTTCTTTATTTTGTTTATTTTATTTTAAAACGTTTAAAGGTTTTAAAAACATGTTTTGTTTATAAATATAAAGTTAACATTGAAATTCTTATCAAGCGGCTGTTATTTGTTTACATTGTATTCACAAAATCATCTTGAAAATTTATGAATTCCAAGATCTAATTATGTAACAATAATCGACAACGTAAGTCTCATGGTTAAGTATGATATATACAATAAAATGTATTTTAAATTCATTTGGTGTTGTTTTACTTGTATCGTCCTATTGTTATTTAGGACTGAAATTGATCAGTCTCACGTTAGAATATGTGCATCCTGTACGGATTGTCTTGATATAGCCTTAAGTCATAAGCTTTATAAGCTTTTTAAGTGAACATCATTTCTGGGATGCGGGTATATTCACCTGACGAGTCCCAAATAGGACGAAACGCGCATCAAACTGGACTCTATTTTTAGCCACTATTCATCTTTGCTTATAAAGCTTGTGACTTAAGACTATATCGAGGCAATCCCCACAGGATGCATATATGCCAATGAGAGACTGATCAATTACAGTCCTAAATACCAATGGGAAGATACAAGTAAAACAACACCAAGTGAACTTAAACTTCACCCCATTTCATAAGCAGGTGGCTAACAGGACTCAGTAGCTAAGTGGATAACCCGATGACGCTTGAAGCGAACGGTGCTGAGTCCGAGTCCCAGAGTGAACATCAAATCTGAGATGCAGTTACATCCAGCTGACGAGTCCCAAATAGGATTCCACTGCTAGCTACTACCCATCTTTGCTTAAAAATGTATTTTAGTTATAATTTTAAAATCAAGAAGGATAGATGGTTAGATAGTTGTTTTAATCAATTTGTTTCTTATATCTATCATCCATATCAAATGTTACCTATATGAGATCACATGTACGATCGTCAAGTTTTGTAACAATCATGACAAATTCAAACCAAAGAAGTTAAGACTTATTGGTTAACATATATCACTTAAATCATTTTGTTTTGGACGTAGAACTTAAAAAAGTGTGCTTTTTTTTTGTAACTAAATGAATATTGTGAAAGTAGTAAGTTTTAAATCAATTCTATGGTGAATAACCACCCACATTTTTATTGTATACTTATTGAATAACTAGATTATTATATTCCCGTCGTTGTGTGTGCTACTTATTTCGACATACGGTAGAATGTCTGGCAGCAGAAGGTCAAGAAGATAGAGGAGGAAAGAATGGAAATAAAAGGCAATTGGTATGAAAATGCAGGAACATTAAAGTTTGAGACAATTAATGAATATTTTGCAAATGAAGTATTTACTGTATGGTTCTCAGATTTTACTAAGGCATTATGTAATTTTGTATTCAAATATATTCGACTTGTGTTCTTGTTCACTACACCATCGCTGTTGATATTCCTATCGAGATTTAAATTTAATATTTATTGTTATATACAAAATACAATCCTTTACTAATGATTTCATATACTCTGAACAAGGCAGTTGCCATCTCAAATTAATCGTTTACTGTATAGTGAGTTCGAGTCTGAGGTGACTGGCATAGACTTTGAGTTTCGATGTAAAAATCAACATTGGACTGTAGACTTATCTAAATGACAAGTCTCGAAAAAATTTAAAAAAAAACATTCATTCTGAACTCGAGTGCTGGTTATATACTAAATATATTGAGAAATGGAATTTGTTACATGTGAAATAGCTTTTTACTTATCTGGAGACAAAAGTAGATGACCTTTAACATAAGCATCTCATTAGTTCTTATTTATAAATTAAAAGTATCTGTGTTTTTTAGGGTAAATAATATTATACATTTAATTTGAATACGTCTTATTGTAATTTCAATAGTTGAGACCATGAGTCAGTTGAAGGTAGACCATCATGGAAAACCTGGAAGCATTGAACGGTTGTTTCGTCCCATCGAGGGACACCTCAGCAGTACGCATCAATGGTTCCGCCTCGCCAGATTCTAACCCAGGATCTATTAGTCTTGCGCGCGAACGCTTAACCACTAGACCACTGAGCCGGCTGGCATCCAACGGTATTATTGTCTAATTTCAACTAGTCTACGAAATCGAGCGACATATACACTATTGTCTTCAGTGAGTTAATATCTCACAACAGACTCGATTGAGTTCCACTGGTCACTGGTACTCACTCATGGATGCGCACTGCTGAGGGGTCCTACAATAAGACGAAACGGCCATCCAGTTCTCGCAAATTTTCCATGGTAGTCTAGCATCAATTGACTCATGATCTTAACTATTGAAATTACTATCCACAAAAATCCCTTCTAATATTCTATCTGTTTAATAAATAAATTATCATGTAGATTACATTTAATTATTTATTTATATTATGTAATCAATTCTAAGTTGATGTTTTCCTTCGATTTTTTGTTGTTGTCGTTGTCATTGATAATTTCATCATTATTTTTGTCATATCTAGAAAACTAATGTTGAAACCAAAAACCATTTTTGTACATTGTAGCTTGTATATAATTGGTTCATTAAAAACTGTAGAGTATTTTAAGTTTTATGTAATGTAGTATGTGTTACCTAGTCTGTCGTATGCCCTGATGGTGTTCTAGTAACTTTCGGGTTTCCTGATCTGCCAAGGGCTATGGGACAGTGCATGATGCTATTGTTGTGTGCTAAGTTCAAAGAGAATTGTATGCTATATGCATGCAAATCCACCCCGTTATTGTTCTTATGATGTAATATAGATTAATATTAATATGAAGCGTAATTGAATGATAATTTAATCAGTAAATGATTAATTCACATGAATAAGGGTGAATTGTGAATAGTGGTTAGTGTTCTTTAAGTTAGTTAATACTTAATATGATTTTAATTAATTAATTAATTAATTTAAACACATAAACATTGGTACAAGGGGGCATACCATAACCATGAATCCAGTAGCCATTATCATTGATTTGTATGATGGCTGTAATATTGCTCGAGCGGCCAAACTGAAACAGATAGTTTTCTTAGAGAGCCTATTCCGAGGTCTTTAACCTGAAGGTCTTATCCAAAAAACAGCAAAGCAACGTTAGGTGATGCAGTTCCATGGTGGCCGGTCACCAATAATAGGTTCATACACTTTTTGGTCCCTCAGGATACTGAATCCCATGTGTACAATTGGTTTGGAATCAGGGTTTTTCAAACTCCCTTTGTTGAATCCTACATATCTACTAAGTGACTTTAAAGTAGATCGTGACAAATATATATCCAGAAAAAAACCCTATTTGAACAAGTATAATTTAGGAATCTAACTCGTCAGTATGAAAAGTCGCCGATATGATCATACATTTCATTCCTATAGCTTTTCGGTAATAGCTTGTATCTATAATCTATACAGAACTGATAAATGTAGTATCACTTGATATAATAGTCTGGGATGTTAATAAGGAAGTAGTCAATTGATGTATACATCAAAGTTTCAGTGAAATCATGAACCGGTCTAATTTGAACCACTATTGATTGAAATAAGACATTCATACAATTGGATACCGTTTCAGTAGTCTGAAATTTCAAACGTTAGCTTGTAAGATCGAAAGTGTTAGGCTTGATTTCTCATTATGAGGTTATCGATGCTCACTTCTAAAGAGACTCAAACTTTGATGAAGTGGCCATCCAGTGCTTCTTACAACCTCTTATTGTAAATAATATTTTATAAAACTAAAAATGCATCTATCTTTATTATAATAATTGAACAATGACAATCATAATATCAAATAGGTTTTGTGGATATTATAGTAATTTCAATTATTAAGATCATGAGTCGATTGAAACTAGACCAACATGGAAAACCTGGAAGCACTGGACGACCGTTTCGTCCTATTGTGCGACTCCTCAGCACTGCGCATCCATGAACTCGCCCCCTGCAAGATTCGAATTCAGGACCTACTGGTTTCGCGCGCCCGGCGCTTAGCCAACTAGACCACTGGGCCGGCCGGCATCCTAAGGTGTTAATGTCTAACTTTAACCAATCCACGAAGTTGCGCCACCGTACACCATTGTCTTCAGTGATTTGTTATCTCCCAACAGACCTGGTTGAACTCCACTGGTAACGGCTTTTCACTAGAACTTCAGGATATACCTCGTAAAGCCAGTCGCTATTGAGCATATGTTGATTAATATCAGATGGGTTTTGTGGATATTATAGTGATAATAATAGTAAAACAAAGAAACAAAAAGTACTTACGCAACATCAAGATCTGTTTTTGTCCATGTTCGTGTTTTATTAACTATTTCATTATTATTATTACATCGATAATCATATGAAAGATAACCATCCGTAATCATACTAATATTATCATTTATAGTATTATTACTATGATATGATTGTTGAGAATCATATTTTCGGAATAGATTCGGCGTAATCGAATGTAAATCATCAGTGGATTCTTTATAATCACAATATTGATTATTATTATTATTATTACTATTATTTATACTATCATAAATATTATTATAACTGTAACCATGGTTATTACGTAATTCATTTGATATATCATATTGATTATTATTATTATTATTATTAATATTATTAATATCATAATGATTATCTTGTATTAATGAACGTGGTCTTCTAGGTAATATACGATTAGGTTGTTTCTGATTAATTTTTTTATAGATTCCACTTAATTTTGTATCATTCATCGAATTCATTCCATTACATATATAATTATGATTTAATGATTGTGAATAATTACAATAATCATGATAATTATTAAATCCATTCAATGCTTTTGTATCATTTAATAATGATTCTTCAGATGGATGATAGCTTAAATGACTTGAATAGAATTATAAATGAAAAATAAAAAGGTTATAAGAAACAATATAAACTAAATAGTTAAGAAGTGAATTGAAATAAATTCTATGAATAAATATATATATATTCACAAGGCAAGCCCTCACATGGAATCCCCAAGGCCAAAGGCAAAGAGAAAGACTCAAAGACGAACACATTAGGCTGAGAAATGGAGACAGAAATGAGAAGAATAGACAAAAATTGGATAGAACTGGAAAGTAAGGCCCAAGATAGAGTTGGTTAGAGAATGCTGGTCTGTGGCCTATTCTCCATTGAGAGTAACAGGCGTAAGTAAACTAAGCAATATATATACCAATAAGTTGACTACATCTTAGATGTATTTCTTGACCTCTACAAATATTACTATGAAAGTATTTGTATTTCACTCTATTACCTTAAGAGAGTCATAGTTACTGCCGCCGTTTACTCGCGCTTGGTTGTATTTCTTCATTTTGACATTCAGAGCACTGGGCAGAAATCACATTGCGTCAAAACCAATCAGTGGACATCGGAATGCCTTGTTTTAATTAGACAGTCGGATTCCTCTGGTCCGTGCCAGTTCTGAGTTAGCTGTCGCGCGCCAGACCATGTAAGTAAAGCCGCTTGACGCAACGTAAAACAAGTCCTCGCGCGTTGCTAGCTGTACCCCACTGACAGCTGAAACCGCCCACGATCGACCCTGGTCAGAGTCCAGTAACCTCACCACAACGCGCACCGAAGCACACAAAGCAGTAAAGAAACCGACACATATCTGAGCTCGGCCTGTCTGACTCGGCTCCCAGAGCCACTCCTTCTCCCGAAGTTACGGATCCAATTTTCCGACTTCCCTTACCTACATTGTTCAATTGCCAGAGGCTCTTCACCTTGGGGATCTGCCGCGGATATGGGTACGGCCTGCCACGGAAATTTTACTGCCTCGCTCGGATTATCAAGGGCCGACAGGAGCGTTCCGGACACCACGAGAAGGGTGGTACTTTACGGAGTGATATATATATATATAGTTTTCTTTTGGATTTAACTAAAATAAGTTTTTAATTAATTGGATTGAATTTGACTAATACTTTATGCATAGTTACTTGGGACCAAGTAATCCATTGATATCAGATGAATAGGAATTTAATGATAGTTCATTTGACTTATTGACTTCAAAGACTAAATAATTTGTCCAAGATCTATTCAAACTTACAATGATAACAAACATCATGTGTGAATAAAATTATATGATGTATAATTGTTGAGGATAGAATGAGTGAGTAAAGTACTGTTACACATAGGCTTATACAAATATAATATTCACAATTGAAAATCTTATTTTGCTTATTATTTCAATTATTGATCTTTTCGTGTAAACAGTTTTTTTAAAGTGTGTTTTAGGTACTTTAATGATTATGAAGACTTCAAAATCTCGGAGGAAGCATGAGATACAGTGGACGGCTAGGATGCAGTTGCACAATCTAGCTCTTCTGTCGCAAACGCAACAACAAATGTACGAGAAGACAACCAGTGTAGCAGAAGCCTCAGTAGCAGTAGGTCTCAACATACACATAAGGAAAAGCAAGATTCTCCGATACAACACAACATGCAACAATCCAATCACACTTCACGGAGAAGCTTTGAATGATGTAAAAACATTTACATATTTGGGCAGCGTCGTTGATGAACACGGTGGATCTGATGTAGATGTGAAGACGCAGATCGGAAAAGTAAGAGCAACATATTTACAATTGAAGAACAATCGGAACTCAAAACAATTGTCAACCAACACTAAGGTCAGAATTTTCAACAAAAATAATAAAACAGTCCCAGTGTATAGGGTGGAAACTTGGAGAACTACGAAAGTCACCATGCAGAAGATACAAGTGTTTATTAACAGTTTTCGACACAAAATACTTCGGGTCCGTTGACCAGACACTACACTATCAGCAACAACCTACTGTGGGAGAGAACAAACTAAATCTCATCAGAAAAAGAAATCAGGAAGAAGCGCTGGAAGTGTATAGAAAACAGATTGAGGAAAGCATCCAACTGTGTGTCATAAGGCAAACCCTCACATGGAATCCTCAATGGCAAAGGAGAAGAGGAAGACTAAAGAACACATTACGCTGAGAAATGTAGACAGAGATGAGAAGAATGAACAACAATTGGAAGGAAGTAGAAAGGAAGGCCGAGGACACAATGGGGTGTAGAATGCTAGTCGATGTCCTATGCTCCATTAGGAGTAACAGACCTAACGTGAGTAAGTAAGCAACTTTAATGATTCGGAGATAATTCACTGACATGCATGAATGTCAAGTCTTATTTCAGTTGATCTGGTTGCACAAATCAAATTTCACTGCATAAAACCTGTTCAATCTAATGCAGTTTTAGAAAATATTTTGGGAATTTATAAAACAGAACTTTTTCTCACTTGGTTCCGTATCAGTTTATTATTACAGAAAATAGTTTACAAAATGGAATAATTCATAAAGTAATGTTACACCTGACCATCTAGTCAGTCAAGACATTAATAGTATGTGTTTGTGTCGTTTACATCGTGGAACTACACCTTTTCTTAATTTACCTGAAAACGCAAGTGGATTAGCAATAGCCTTACTATCTTGAAACAATTACTTGAGACGCTTTATGGCCTTACCACTAACGAAGGAAGTCTATTAGGTGTAACTAGTTGTTTTATTTTTATAGTTTACCTTTCACAGACCATCTTAGCTGATAATGAGAAGACAGTATTGATCCAATTGTTGACCATCTTAAAGAAGTGCCTTGCTAACATCATCCTATTCAACACGGTCAAATGTATGATTTTGACTTCAGACATCCAAAAAAAAGGAGTTACTTTTAATTTCAACTCTTTTCGATTAATCTCTATGTCATAGTACAATCTAAAAGGAGAAGTGTTCAAGACAAGAAAAAATCTCAATGAAAGAAATCACTCCGCAGTAGATTTTTTTATAAACCAGAATATGTAACATATAGATAGTTTGTTTTCATAAATATTCATGGGATAATTGTATTCAAAATAAGTTTGATCAAAATAGAATAGTATCCATTAAAATGATCTTACCCATTAAAATGATCTGATGGCGATTCTGAATGTAACTATGCATAGATATCAACAACAACAAAAAAAGGGAAGAATATGATATAAACAAATTGTATACCATTTAGTAATAAATATAAGTGAGAATTCTATACCAAAAACAAAAGGATGTTTTTGAAACTTTGTATTATTTAACTGATGTCTTACGAAAGACTTTTTATCAGTATAGAAGTTGTGGAGATTATTAATTTATTGATTGAGATCATGAACCAATTGATGTTAGATTACCGTTGGAAACCTGGACGAAATAGTTGTCTAGTGCTTCCAGGTTTCTAACGATGGTCTAACAATAATTGATACATGATCTCAATCGAAAGACTTTTTATAATAATAATAATAATAAGTTATACTTTGTGTGATTAAAGGTAACTAGATATGGGGATAAATTTTTGGTAGTTTCATTGCAAAATAATTATGTAAATTAGAAATAAATTTGTTAACTATGAATAAAATGATAAGAGATTATTGTATATCACGAATTGTAATGGCCCAGCTTAGATCGACTCTACAAATTCCAATACTGATAATGATCATATACTCACTAGTGACTAGATTTGTGAGGAAATTCTCGGAGTTCTAGTGGGAAGTCGTGACCAGTGGAGTTCAATCCTTGTCTAGTGTGGGACAGTTAACCTTCACAGATAGTAGGTGAAGAGTTGTGCAAGATCATGGATTGATTGAAGTGAAACATCAACACCGTTGGATGCCAACTCAGTGATCTAGTGGCTAGACGTTTGAGCGTGGGACCGAAGCTCCTGGATTGAAGTTCATATGATACGGAATCGTGGATGCACACTTGTGAGGAGTCCCATACTACAACGAAACGGCCGTTTAGTGATTCCAGATTTTAAATGGTGGTCTAGCATAGATCAACTGGTGATTCCAACTGTGAAAATACTACAATCGTCGCATATCATATTGTGATAATGAACAAATTTTTTAAGTTTTTTAACTTAACAAAGAAACACTGCCAAATATTATATCGACTAATGTACTAGAACAAAATAACTCTTCAGCATTCCATTTTTTGTTAGTGGCTATTTAATGAACCCTTGACCTAAAGGTCTAATCCACAAGGCGTCTTTAGGAGATGCAGTCACATGGTAGCCGGTGGCGAACATCAGGTTCATACGTCTTTTGTTCACTCAGAATTAAGAGATTTTCAAACTTGTTGTTATTGAAGAAGTTAGTATTACAACAGCGGTAAATTCTATGTTATTAAAAAAATAATTGTTTCCATCAGAATCAAAGTTAATTATGTACTGAAAGTTAGTGGAAAAGAAACAATGGTGGTAATCCAATTGGTATTGTCTACTTCAATCTTATTGATGTTTAGAAGTGCAATTGATCAGCCTCTTATTGGCATATGTGAATACTGTGTGTATTGCCTCGATATTACTTTCATTCACAAGTATTATAAACAAAGATAGATAATGGCTCGCAGTGGAATCCAGTTTGACCCACGTTTCGTCCCTTTTGGGGCTCATCAGCTGATTATACCCAGTATCGTTCGCTTCAAACGCCATAGCGTTATCCACTTAGCTACTGAGTCCTGAAAGCCACTTACTTGTGCACTAGGGTGAAGATTAAATTCACTTTTTGTTTACTTGAATCTTTCCACTGATGTTTAAGACGAAACACTCGTTCTGGATTCCACTCCTAGCCACTATCCATCTTTGCTTATAACGTTGGTGATCAGTAAATACTTAGGATTCACTTTGAGACTAAACGACTAGTACAAAAGAAATAATCTGGTTTACATTAGGTTCTTTAAAAAATATTGTGTATTGAATAAGTTGGTCAGTTTTGATTACCTACAGGTAGGTTCAATGAATTAGTTATATTGACAACCAAACTAGAAGCAACAGTTCTATGTTCACTCTAATGTAAGATTGTTGATAAGAAATTTAAAAGATCTAATCATATTAAAGCAACTTGTTAGTATTAAGTAGATCATCACGTAATGACAAGTGATGATAACAATAAACTTTTGATCGTATATACTTGTCAATTGTTTAACCTTTGTAATGGTTGCATAATTTTCTTTCTGTTTTCAAAAGAGATTGTTTTGTTTGAAAGTAACTGATTGTCATAGATTGCTGTTAGGTGTAGAATAGTTATACATTAAAAGGGGACTATTTCATTAAGTGACTGAAGATGAATAGGCAATATGCAAAATTTTAACTTATTCACCTAAAAATGTCCTAACTACAGTGAAATCTGATTTTCGATACTTTGGCAAGTGATATGTATTGTTGAGAAGTCCGAAAAGTAAATAAAATAGCTATCTAATGATTATTGATTAATTAATTGAGATCATTAGGAGATTTCAAACTTATCTGATAGGAGAAAAAGAACTTTCCAAACCCTTTTATAAAATACGTACTGGTTACATCATACTGCAATATCTTCACTGGAAATATTATTTTATACAATTAAAATAAAGTAATTGAGATCATGAACTGATTGATGTTAGACCAACATTAAAAACCTGGAAGCACTCCTGAGCAGTGCGCATCCACGATCCCACCTCACGAGACTCAAACCCAGGACATTCAGTCTCGCACGCGAACGCTTAATCTACTAGACCACTGAGGTGGCTAGCATCCAATGGTGTTAGTGTCTAACCTTAACCAATGGTGGTCTAACATTAATCAGTTCATGATCTCAATCAATAACTTTACAACTCTTTACTGATAATTGAGTTTTAATACTCATTTCAAACATTATAAAACTTACATTTTTTGTATAATAATGATTAGATTGATAATTATGGTGTTCAGAACATAATAAGTTATTCTTATCCAAAGGTTTACTTGAAATATAATTATTTGAACCATAATGTCTTTGTATAATGATTGGTTGAATAGGATCCTCATCTAAAATAAATAAGTAAGGATAATACTAATTGATGAAGATTAAATATACATATATATATACCCTTGTTAAAGTTGATAGAATAAGGTAACCTGCTTTGGGACAAGGGTTAAGAATATGATAATGATGGTGTTTTTTACGAAAATGTGACGACGAAAAGCGAATGTCCGGCGCTTTAACCGGATTCTAAACTAATGGTGAACATGGGCTCCAGTATCCTGAGGGAACAAATGGCATATGGACCAATCGTTGATCACCGGCTATCATGGGACTGCATCTCCTTACGATGCTCCACTGCCTTGTGGATCAGACCTTTAGGTCAAAGACTCGGGGAGTGGCCCCCTAAGAAAACCACCTGCTTCGGTTTTGGCACCGGGGTAATAAATAAAGATACAGTTATAATTTGGAGATCAATCGTATCAGGAAGTAAAACTCTTTAAACTAACTGATGTACATAGTTAAATTCATTGAGCATACACAGACATTTAGTATATAACAAAAGAATTTGACACAGTGTACTAATGATTCTGTACTATAGGATCAGATTGGTAAGCTAGTTGAATAAGCTATTAAGGATAGAGTTTGACAATTCGTGTTCCCCATAAGTTCTTATAATTAAAATATTGCACAAATATGTTATAGATATTACTGTATCTATTGTGATAAGATCTGTTTAAAGTTGTTGAACCAGTAGGTGGCAATAAAACTATTCATCAGTATGACATTCCTTTAGCAAAACTATTATCATTATTTCCATTCGTATATATGAATTTATACCCTGCTAAGATTTAATAATAAATTTTATAGATTTATTTGATATATGACACACTTTGTTTATGCTCAAAACTATGTGAATCATAGGTAAGGATATGTATAATATCAACACTAAAAACAAAATATTGATTTATTTTCGGTAAAGGGTGGAAGAGAATGTTGGGTTTCATTGAAATCATAGACTGATTAAAGTTACATTACTGATTGGAACCTCCACAACCCAAATCTTACTATTACCATGCGTACATTAGTGACTAGATTCAGGAAGAAATCCATGCAGTCCTTGGTGGTTCAGAGGTTAAATGTTCGTGGACGAGACCGAATCTCGTTGCTTTGATTCTCACGTGTGGATTTGTGAATTGGCACTAGTAATTGGTCCCACAGTAAGGATTAAAAGGGCATCCAGAACTCCCGGGTTTTCAATGTTGGTCTAACTTATATCGGTCTATGATTTCAGTCATATTGGTTTATATTGACATCCTGTGTTGGATCGGATATAAGGTAAATACATTCAAAATCAATTAATGACTTATGTGTAGTAGTATCTGTAATGCTTAATTGACGCATGTTTCTGATGAGAATGGGACCTGGATTTCACGTTGTAGAATGTTTAGTTGAATAATGTGTACTATTATGAATGTATACTGTTAAGAGGTCAGAAACTGAAGTGCAACTGATGTGTAGTTACTTATGGCTTTCCTCTATTAATATAAGTCATAAATATTATCTACAATATCCTGATAATAAGATATAGATATATAAAGTCAATTTATTGGATATATTACTATCCATATACAGTCATGATAAATGTTAACCTAGTTAAAGGTATAATTTAAACTTGAGAATTTCTGTTCTACAATTCTTCCATGACCTTATATTTTTAACTTCACTTGGTGTTGTTTTACTTGTATCTACCAATTGTTATTTAGGACTGCAATTAATCAGTCTCATGTTGGCATATGTGCATCCTAAGCGGATTACCTCGACATAGCCTTAAGTCACAAGCTTTTTAAACATAGATGAATAGTGGCTAGCAATGGAATCAAGTTTGACGCGAGTTTCTTCTTATTTGGGACTCGTCAAGTGGATGTATCTACATCCAACAGTTGATGTTCGCTTCGGGACTCGAACCCAATACCGTTCGCTTCAAACGCCTTTTAGTTAGTTTTTTTTCAAAGTAAAACATTTAAACAAAATTTACCTGAATTCTTATCTAAATTTCGGTCATAACTATTATGTCGCCATGTTGTTAATTGAACATTGTCAACATGATCATCAATATCACCATTTAATTTCTTTTGATTTATATGTTGATATGAATAATGATCATATGGACTATGCAAATAATTCAATTCACTATGTCTTCGATTGCTTTCTTTCTCATTTAATTTTATCATTCTCCCAGATAAATCTTGTTCACTGAATGCATTATAATGATTCATCTAAAATTAGGAATAACAGATTATTTGTAAATAATTAATAATAGATTAATTTATAATGATTAAATGATTTACATTCATTAAGATAATAGGTAATTGTATAGTATCATTGTTACTAGACAGTGGTTATAAAGTTACTGTTATTCTCAATGAAGTATAGGCCGCCGACTAGCATTCTATAACCCATTCTGTCCTCGCCTCGGCATTCCTTTCTAGTTCCATTCAATTGTTGTTCATTCTTCTTCCCATGTCTGTCTCCATTTCTCAGCGTAATGTGTTCTTCTTTGAGTCTTCCTCTTTTTCTTTGTCCTTGAGGATTCCATGTGAGGGCTTGCCTTATGACGCATAGTCGGATACTTTCCTCAAAATGTGTCCTATCCACTTCCAACGCTTATTCCTGATTTCTTCCTCTGATGAGATTTAGTTTGTTCTCCCCCACAGTAGGTTATTGCTGATAGTGTAGTGTCTGGTCAACAGATCCGAAGTATTTTGTGTCGACAACTGTCAATAAACACTTATATCTTCTGGGTGATGACTTTCGTAGTTCTCCAAGTTTCCGCTCCATACAGTAGTAAATGAAAATTAATCATTCTGTGTGACCTACTGTATATTATACGTAGTTTTATAAAGTTTTTCGATCTCGTCTCTTAAATACAGAATAAACTGAAAGGATTCAAGCTTACAATGCTAATCTATGTGTCATGATAAAACTGATAACACTTATATCATTTCATTGGTCTGATGAAACTAAATGAACTATTTTTATTAATTTCTGATGCCCAGTTTTCTGTTTATTTATCCTAACTTCTTTTCTTCTATAATCTTCACTTTCTGGTGATCTGAAGACTTCTTACTACATCATTTTATTTATTTTTATTGTTTTGTTTTTCCTCACAAGTTTTCACTTAATTCAGATGTTGCAACATTAACACAAGCTTTCATCATTCGTATCACTGTGAATAAATCTGTCATCTTTATATCAATATGTACTATTTTCTTATTCTGAACATTCATGAAGCCTAATTGATCGAAGTTGGAAGCGTGTAATATCTGCTGGAGGGTTCAGTGAGATGTGAATGAATAGAGTTTGATTACTAGTGGGGTCATGTTGATTATCTGTTGAAGAAAACAAATGGGGTGGGTAACGTCAAGCATTAATATGTATTTAAAAAAAAACAATATCCGAACTGTGGTTGGTTTATGACAAATACCTCTTTATAAGGCATAAACTGAGGGATAAACTTGGAAAAATCTTTACGTTGTTGGATAACGATTACGTACATTATTGTTATTCAACAATTTTGCACAAATATCATGTTCTATTGGAAGCCTAGAAAATCCTTAAAAAGTGCATATAGCAATGGATAATGAGAATGCGTTAAGAACATATAAATTCATGTGAAACTTATTGTTGAGGTTGTTAGATTCTTAAGTCACTTGGTAAATGTCTTATTTTCGCTCCAAAAGCGCCCATTTTCATCTTCATCATGTATTTTCCATTTGAGAGGACTTTAAATATTTTTGCTTCATTGTCGTTTTCAATATGCTATTTTGTACCATTTCCTATGGGGAAATTTTTATGCTATATATGTACGTTTAAGTTATACTTGTTGTCGTTAATACTTCTGGTTATTTGTCGAATATATCTTCCCTCTTCTAAACCTGAACTTCTCTCTCTACTTAACATCGAACTAGTTAACTTATTTGGTCATTGTGTCACTAGGTTTTCATTTCACTCTCAGATTTAAATGATCTCATAGTCTTTTCAAACATAACACTTTAGAAAAAGAAAACGTTTTATAAACAATACTTTAAAGATAAACAATACTTCATAATTTCCATATAGTTATTTAAATTCATTAGCTTAGTGGATTACATATATCATTATTAGAACCATAAACGAATAGGTTCCAATCACATTGTCAATATATATATATATATATATATATATATATATATATATATATCAGACAGAGGTTTTTGTGGATTGAAGCTATACCACCATGGAAAACCTGGAAGCCCTGGACGGCCAAGTTGTCCATGGTGATCTAGCTTCAATGGACTGATGATTTCGACTATTGGTATATATATACTAGGATTCAGATAGATCTAGCAAATGAACTTCAAACAGAACAGAACTCATACTCTGAATTCCAGTGTCACACATAATCTTAATGTATAAATATGATATACATTATAAGACATATAAACAAATAAACGTATGAATATGAATAATAATAATAACTTACACCGAATTCCGGTTTTAATGGTCTAGCTATATGTGTCACATATTCTTCTTTAACTTTTGTTAATTTTATTGGTGTTCTTGATTTTTTTATTGTTGTATTTATATTTGGTGTTGATTTATAATGACCATATTGTTTCAATAAACCAATTTTATTTATATATGATTGATTAGTATTACTATTAGCAGGAGTAGTAGTAGTAGTTGTTGTTGTTGTAGTAGTAGTAATAGTAGTAGTTGTATTATTAGTAGTATATTGCATAATTTTTTCTGAAGTTGAAAGATCTACCTAAAATAATAATAATAATAATATATATATATATATATATCCTTGTATACATTCAATATATATATATTAAAGTAATGAATATGGATATTTATATCAATGTATAGTTGTTGAATTGTATTAGTAGTATATTAAATAATGTATAAGATAATGATGATTACCGATTGTTTTGTTTCACTGGTTACTTAAGCTTGTCATTCAAATTACAAATCACAGTTTGTTTGTTTGTTTGTTTTTTTTTGTCAGATATTTTCTGTTTCTGTGTGTCATTCAATGTATTTGAATACATGAATGTATCTCAATATATACATATATATGTACATATGAAGTACATGTGAATGAAATGTATTAGCTGAGCTTGATTTAAATATAGATTTACCCTGATTCAAAGAAGAAGAAGCAGAAGAAGAAGAAGAAGAAGAAGAAGAAGAAGAAGAAAGAGAAGAGACCAACTAGTTTATGGTTTATGATATATATATATATATGTAGAATAGATTGATAATTCTATAATCCGAATGATTATTCTATTGTAGATCATATGATTTTTGAAAAAGATATACATTAAAGGTTTTGTTACTAGATAAATTTAAATACGATTATTTCATTATAATCTCTAGGGTATAAATGAATAATTAATCATTGATCAATTTAAGAAATAAATTTAATTTAGTGTTCTAAGGATAAATAAATATTTGAGATCATTAGTCAATTGTTACTAGATCAACATGGAAAACTTGAAAGTATTGGACAGCTGTTTCGTCTTATTGTGAGACTCCTTACTAGTGGGTATCCACGATATCGTCTAGTGAGATTCAAACTCAGGATCTATCGGGTCTCGCATGAGAACGCTTAATACGTCTATATTGCTCGATAGAATTAAGGATAGTTTCCTTTACTGTCAGTGAGCATTTGCCCAACAGTCAGTTGATACTTTGAATAAAATAGAATACAATTCATATAATACCAATAAAAACTATCAATATTAAAACAATACAAAAACAAAAGATTCATAATAGTTTCTTGATCAAATGTTTATAAATTAAGTGCATTAATCAAATATTGTTAAATATTTTGGTTTCGATTAATTTTTAAAGATTTTGCAAAGTACTTTCTTATATTGATGCTGGTTACAGGAAGAAATCGGGAAAAAGCACTGGAAATGGATAGGACAAACATTGAGGAAAGTATCTAACTGTGTGTCATAAGGCAAACCCTCACTCGGAATCCTCAATAACAAAGGAGAAGAGGAAGACCAAAGAACATATTACGCTGAGAAATGGAGACAGACATGAGAAGAAGAATGAACAACAATTGGAAGGAACTAGAAAGAAAGAATGAGAACAGAATGGGTTTTGGAGTGGTGGTTGGCGGCCTATGCTCCATTGGGAGTAACAGGAGTAAGTAAGTAATTACGTAAGTTATGATACGTTCATTAAAGTGTTGGTTATTTTACATTTTCAATATTAATTTAGTGAAGGAACACTTGAATTGAGAATACCAATTTGTTGTTTAATGCAAAATTACACAGTGCTTTCGTAAAATATGAAAACCATACCTTTAATACATTATTTCTACATTTTCCTTCACCTGTCGTTTACATACTATATGATTCTTTCAATTCTGTTGTTCGTATAATTGCTATCTGTTTCCTTTTCTATTCTCCTCAGTTTTCTGTTGGCGTACATTCCACTTCCGACTGGTGCTACATACTACTTATATCTGTCGAATTAACTAGAGCACAACGCCCGATCGTTGCTGCTACCTTGACGTGGTTATCGGGCTTGCCTATCGTAATCAACAAATCGAGCTGTATTGGCCGGAACAATCATTCCTCAAGCTCTTGCCATGCCAGACAGGTCGGTTGAAGAACAGTAAGACTAAAAGTAGCAAACCCAAGGTCTGAGGGCAAAGTTGCACTGCTTACTGTACAGGGGTGTGACGGCAGTAAGGTGGTTCCCTCAGATAACCAGCATAACAGCGATGTCGACCCAAAAAAATACACATCCCGCAATGTCCCACGGATTTCCGTCTCCAGCGGCAAGATCCTACCATGTACGGAGCAAGGTGTATCTCTAATCTTAAGGGAACTGATGCTGTCTGACGGATTAGATCTCGTGTCATCGAACTTCATAGTCAGACATGTCACCACTGGGCTATCCGGGCTGCGACCGACCTACACTAGGACTGAGATGTAATCACAATTGATTGATTCCTGGGTGGTGATCCATGTCATGTGTGTCAAATCCTTCCTAATACAGATTGAATGCTACCCGTCAGGAAGCACTAGTTTCCTCAAGATTACAGGTACACTTTGCTGATGAGTGCTTAGTAGCACGAAACCCGGATCCAGGGTTTCTTATCGACTACCTCCAACCACCATCTAATCTCAACATAGTGCACGCAATGTTGAGTCACCTAGACTGGTAGCCACATTACAACTTGGTCGATAGGATTCGATCTGCACTAAATAAGGACCTGACACACATGATCTTGATCACCACCAAGGGATCATTCAATTGTGATAAACCATATAAATCTGAACTATTCAATTGATATGGAGGAGGCTGAAATTGTGTTCTGCAGAACTGGGTGAGAAGGATCAGAAAAGACTGACCGACATGTTATTGGTTTAGCACATGGATAAAGTCACATATATTAGTCGGTATTCTAATAGACGGTCTTATCATATGATAATTGACAAAGTGAAAAATCTTAACCATAATATCAAATAATACCTGATGAATATGATGTAATGATTGTTTTAATAAATCAGCTTACTTTTTAGTTTTATGATTGATAAACGTTAAACAAATATTTCATATTTAACAATTTATTGAATCGAATTATCGTAACTTTATGGTACTACTATTATAAATAGTTTATAATTATGATAATATTCAAGATAAACGGAATAATTTGAAGGTTAAGTAATTCTAAGATTTAAACATGAATGAGAAGTTAAATTCACTTAATATTGTTTTATTTGAATTTTATCATTGATGTTTAACATTGCAATGTGGATACTGTGTATATTGCCTTGATATTAATTTAATTCACAAGGATTCTAATCAAGAAAAATGGATTATGACTATTAGTGGAACTCAGTTTGACATGTTTCACTTTGTCTTATTTGGAACTCGTCAGTTGGATGTATCTGCATCTCAGAATTGATGTTCACTCTAGGACTTGAACTCAATGCCGTTTACTTCAAACACTATCACATTATTCACTTATCTACTGAGTCTTGATTACAGACTGATCAATCATAATGAGAAGTATGAAATAAACAATATCAAGTGAATTTAAACTTCACCTTCAATACACAAGCAAATGACTTTAAATAATTGTCTAGTGGTTAAGTGCTCGCACGCGAAACCAGTAGGTCCTGGGCTCGAATCTCGCAGAGGGCGATGTTGTAGATTCGCATTGCTGAAGAGTTCCACAATAGGACAAAACGGCTGTCCAGTGCTTTCAGGTTTTCCATGGTAATTTAGCTTCAACTGACTCATGATCTTAACCATTGAAATGTACATATATAGTTATATTATAACTCACCCCAATCTCTTCATTTGAATTATATCGTTCTATTGTATCAGGAATCTTCCATGTAATATCATTCATTTTATAATTATTATTATCATTATTGTTCATATATAATGTTGATGTATTGAATTGTTTTATAATAGAATTATTTACATTTGGTAAACTTTCACAAGATATATTTGATAATGGAGATTGACTAATTGATGATTTATAAGATGGAATATTACTATGATTAGTATTATTATAATGTAATTGAATATCTTTTCTATAAGCTGATCTAGTTGTTATTGGTAATTTTGGATATGAATTCATTTTTACATGATTATGATTATTTTCACGAATAATTGTTATTTTAGGATGATGATTTATAGGATCTAATGTAATGGATGTATCACTGAATGAATTCAATTCTGTTTTGATTATTCCAGATGATGATTTACTTAATAAAGGTGATAGTTCTATTGATTTATTATGATTATTATTATCTATAATTTTATGATTAATTCTTAAACCGGAATGACTTAAATCTGATATTGATGCACTTTTAATATTGTCTAAATATTTAGGAGTTAAATCTGAAAAAGAAAATAGTTTGAAAGAAGAAAAAGATCAATAATTATTGCTTATATCAATCAGTTTATTATAGTACTGATTTGTTTAAAGATTATTCTGTGAATTTTGTTTCTGAAGTATCTGACTTGAGAATCAAGAAGTCGAATGAAGGCGAAACTCTAATTTAGGGACGACCTTTGAACGAATCTTGAATGACCTTGACAATTGTTAGCCAATCAGAAGACAGTTAGTATAAAGTAAAAATATATTACAAGAAAGTAATGAATTACAGTAGATATTCTTCTTTGATATGATTTAAAAACTTGTTAAGGTTTGATGAAGGTTCAGAGGTTCTGAATTCATAATGCATATAGTATAGAAACTCGTCTATAGGGTTAGGATAAGGTTAGGGTTAGGGTTAGGGTAAGGGGTGTAGCCTCTCGATAAACACCTCTGCTCTAAAATCCGCTGTTAACCCATCGTATGTTAGCATCACGTGTTGAACTTGGCTCCGTGAACTTGAAATTGCTCAAACGCTTCTTTATGGCTCGTCCCTAAATTAGAATCTCGCTACCCTAACCTAACCCTAACCCTAACCCTAACTTAATCCTAAGCCAAACCCTAGGCTACAACCCTAAACCTAACCCTAAACCCTAACTCTATGGATGAGTTTCTATACCGTATGCATTATGAATTCAGAACCTCTGAACCTTCATCAAACCTTAACAAGTTTTTAAATCATGTAAAAGAAGAATATCCACTGTAATTCATTACTTTCTTGTAATATATTTTTACTTTATACTAACTGTCTTCTGATTGGCTAATAATTGTCAAGGCCATTTAAGATTCGTTCAAAGGTCGTCCCTAAGTTAGAGTTTCGTCACAAAAACTACTTATTCAGTAACCTTAGGTGTTTAACTATTAGAGAAAGTATCAGATGGATTTTTTGGATATTATAGTAATTTCAATAGTTAAGATCATGAGTCAATTGTAGCTAGACCACCCTAGAAAACCTAGAAGTACTGGATGGCCGTTTCGTATTATCGTGAGACTCTTCAGTTGTACACACCCACGATCCCACCTCGCGAGATTCGAACCCAGGACCTATCAGACTCGCCCGCGAACGCTTAACTACTGGACTATTGAGCCGACTAGCATCCAACGGTGTTAATGTCTAACTTTAACCAATCCACGAAATTGAGTCACTTTTCCATCATTGTCTTCAGTGAGTTACTATCTCACAACTGACTCGGTTGAACTCCACTGGTCGCTACTTCTCACTAGAACTCCAGGATATACCACTTGAAGCCAGTCACTAGTGAGCATATGTCGATTAATATCGGATGACGTTTGTGGATATTATAGTAATTTCAATAGTTAAGATCATGAGTCCGTTGAAGCTAGACCACCATGGAAAAAGCTTAAGTCATATGTTCATAGATGAAAATCAATTTAATCTAATGAGTATTGTATTGGCATTCCCATATATATTTATGGCTATTTGCTTTATTATTCTTATTTAATAGATCAAATAAAGATATAAACTTTATAGAGGTTTAAGTGGGAATGCTTTCAGATATTAACTTAATAGTGAACAAAAGTATTTTAAGTAGATGGTCGGAAATTATTCATAGTTTATATAAAAGTAATAATGAATTTCTATTATATATTAAAAAGTTTTGATTTATTTCTAATAAATAAATGTCAATTTCTATGTCGTATAAATGAGATATGAGTAGACTTTAATAATTTCGAAACTAAGCTTACGAACGCTTAACCTCTAGATCACTGAGATAACATTCAACGGTTTTAATCGTTAACGCCCTATGAACCTATGATCTTTTGCAAACTTTAAGTGGTCTATTGACTGATGGTTTGCACTTGAAACCAAGGGTCCTAGATTCTATTCCCATGGATTAGTCATAAATTTGTATTATTAAGGAATCTCATACTGTTCATCCATTGAATCCCGGTTTTCAATGATGATCCAGCTAACTTAAGTAACCTCTACAAATCTCCTATATTAATTTGTTATTTTATTTATTTATACTATTAAAATTATAATAATACACATTAATCTCAATTTTCAGAAAAATATTTTCATCTGTTATTTAAAACAAAACAAAAAAAACACTTAATTATCATACCATATCTAACTACTAATAACAATTAATAGTAATATGGCTAACAGGATATACTAACCAGTTTCTTTGAAACTTGTATATTTATTAATTTGTTTTATACTGTGTTCATCTAAATTATAACCTAAATAATTCTTTTTCAATGCTAAATTTGACATGAAACAACTAGATACGACAGTGTTAGTAGACGTAGTCGTAGTCGTCGTCATCATTATTGTCGTCGTCGTCGTCGTAGTAGTAGTAGTAGTAGTAGTAGTAGTAGTAGTAGTAGTAGTAGTAGTAGTAGTAATAGTATTTACTCTCATCGGAACAGTGGAACTAATTAACTTCCGCTGGAATACAGGTATTAATGAATGATGATTATGAGTATTAAGTATATTATTCTTATTATTAGTCCTAGTTGATAGTTTTTGTATAGGAGGATAAGATTTAATATGTTTAAGCATTATTTTTTGAGCATTATTATTATTATTAATATTCATATAGTGATTAACATTACTTTTATCAAATGTATTATGATGATTAGTGATAGTGTTGGTTAGCTGAACTTGTGATGAATGTTTTGGTTTATTGATTAAAGTTGATTTCAAATATTGTTCATCATGTTTTATCGATGTTAAAATAGGTGATGTTTGTGTAACCATTTTGTTTTCTGATTGTTTTGATGTTGAAATTGTATTTTTTATTGTTGCTACGGTAGTATTTTTCTTATCACCTCTAAAGAAAAACAAGAAAAAAAAAGAAAGAAAAATAATGTAATAATAGTAGGCTGAAATATTCAAGATATGTTTTGTGTTTACTTACAAATAGTTTGTATAATAAAATGAAAATTTGTAATCCTATTAGTGTTAGTAAACGTCTGGTGGTTAAGTATACTATTCATAATGCCTTACTTAAGTATAAAAGAAATGTGTTGTCATATATCTGAAATGTTAACATCTGAGTGAAAGCTTGTAATTATTGTTTGAGCTGTACACTTTTGCAACTTTGTACTGGTTATAATCTATTATTTCAATGGTGGAGATCATGAGTCAGTTGAAGCTAGAACACTATGGAAAACATGAAGGCACTGGACGGCCGTTTCGTCCTATTATAAGACTCCTCAATAGTACGCATTCACGATATCACACCCCGCGAGATCGTAACCCATAACTTATCAGTCTCGCGCGCGAGCGCTTAAACACTAAATCAATGATGACAATGGTGGATGTGTCGTCCAATTTTGTGGATTAGTTGAAACTAGACATTAACACCGTTAGATGCTGCCCGGCTCAGTGGTCTAGTGGTTAAGCACCCGCGAGCGAGACTGATAGGTCCTCGGTTCGAATCTCAAGGGGGGCGGGATCGTGAATATGTTCTGCTGAGGAGTCCCACAACAGGACGAAACGGCCGTCCAGTACTTTCAGGTTTTCCGTGTTGATCTAGTTTCAATTGGCTCATGATATCAACCACTGAAATTGCTATAATATCCACAAAACCTCTTCTGATAACAATCTATTATGTTTTTAGAGGATCTTATTGATTGTTTCATATAAAGATGCCATTACATGCTTTTAGTGGTGTTCGACAACATCTCTTGAAATTTTTTAATTTCTTATGTTTTACCTATTATCCTTTACTGTTATTCATTTGCGTTCCTGGAATTTTAAGAAAAGTTTTTGGTGTTTTACGGAGAGTGATGTCAAGATTAGAAAGATATGTATTGAATTTTATGGTGCTCTTATGAATATGCTTGTAGATAAATATCTGAAATATATAAAGATACTGCTAAATGTAGTTTTATCAGACACTAAACGTCTTCTCCTTTCCTATTTTCTAATTGTATGTTTTCAAGCAGAATAGGACACAGATAAATAAGAATATATCTATGCGAAAAAAGTACAAAGGCTCTCTAATACAATTTACGACACATCTAGTATACGGAAGATAGGTTTTGAACAAACTAATTACATTCTTGAAAATGATTAAAGAGAATCATTAGAGCGGACAAGCAGAAACGTGTAGATCTCGTAAAGACAAGGAAAATGCTGCAAAAGAAGTAATTATGAGACAACTACATGACACAACGGTGAAGATAGTTGGGACATAACGTAAATCAGAGAGACCGGTCAAGGACAAAAAAGGCAAGCCGATCACTGAGATTTAAGAACGGCAGAACAAGTGTGTAGAACACTTTGAAGAACTCTTATGTATATTAACTCCACTGAATCCACCGGACATTGAAGTATCACACAGAGAGCTTCCTATAGTTGTTACTTTACCAACAGTCGAGGAAACCAGTAAAACCATCTGAAAAATCAAGGGTGAGAAAGCAGTAGAACCTGACAACATACCAGCTAAAGCACTGAAGTTGGATAGAGAATTAAATGCGAACATGTTTCACACTGTGTTCAGGAAGATTTGTGAGGAAGAACAAGTGCCAACACACTGGAAAGAAGGAAAACTCATCAAGATACCAAAGAAAGATCTCAGCAAATATGAGAACTACAGAGGTATCACACTACTATCAGTACCAGGAAAAGTTTTCAACAGAGTGCTATTGAACTGGAAAGTTTTCTATGTAAAATTAATCAGGATTTTGCACACAAAAAATGTTTACAAACAAATTGTTGAATGAATACACAAAACGGAAGATAAAATTTTATTTGACAGTATTTCGTTTGAAAATTCAGTAACTGTTCGCAAGTGTTTTATGGTGAAAAACTTGAATTTTAGATGATATTTTAATAGTTCATTTTGTTGAAATTCTTAATCGTGTTTAAATGAAAAAAAAAGTGCGACACTATAATTTATGGACAAACCAATCACGTATAAGATAATAGGTCTCGGGTTTCGGTGCGAAATTCAGCCATTCGGATAAATAGAGTTTTGACATTATAACTGATGTCAGTTCATGATGAAAACACAAAATCTAATTTCTAACTTTAATCATCAACTGTAAATTATCATTTGAATCCCTTACACTGGTTTATGACCGTCATTTGATCCTGGTTATTAAATGGACACTCCCAAGGTGAGTCTGGTGTTGCTCAAAGGTCGTCCATAAATTATGGTCGCACCAAAAAATGATACAACAAAATATTTTTCAGAAGTAAAAAATGTGAAATAACAAGAAAAGAAGAAAGAGTCAAATCATATGAGTTGTGAAATTGTGCTCAAGAACGACAGATGAGTATCTATAGTAATCCTGCTTGAGCATCTGGGCTACCTGTTCCTGCCATCTAGATATTTCAACAAGTTATCTATTGTTGTTTGTTTTAATATATCATTATGTTTATTAATCGCATAACCTATTCTGCTGCGTTTCTGAAAAGTGTACAACCTTTCGTTGTCAAAATTACAGAAAACTCAATAAGAGACAATATGGTTGCTGGCAATATACAACGAAAAGAATGTACATTATTCAGTTGTTCATTCACTGAAGTGCTATCATCTAACTGGCGATCCCTCAATATTTATCGCCAGGACCGACCAAGAAGAAAGAAACGGAAACTTGTTGAAATACATTACGCTGAGAATTCTATATTGTACCAAAAATATAATATTGAATAAAGCTAATAATAATAATAATAATTAACAATAATTGATTACTGAATGATGACAAATATTTCGATCTAAATCTCTCAGAAAGTATTAATCCTCTCAGAATTGTTGACGTGGCTAATTAAAGAGTAGCGGCTAACATGAAACATCATCTCTTGGTTTTACTATGGAATACCTTTAACCATCTATAACAATGATGTACGTTCAGACTTTTGACTATTTTGTTTCTAGCCTCTTGTAATACCTAGTGATAGATTTGGGTGAATAACAACATCTAAATAATCCTAGTAGATTTAATTAACTAATTCCAACAGAGTGATCAGACTACAATTTAAAACAAGAAAGCACTGGACGGCAGTTTCTTTCTAGAATGGGACTCCTCAACGGTGCGTATCCACGATCCTGCACGTGAATTTGGAATCTAGTGACTTTGGTCTCGCGTAATAAAGGTTTAACTTCCAGACCATTGAGTCGTTATCCAACGGTGTTAATGTATAACTTATCAGTCTTTTAATTAAACGCTACATTTGCTCCCTATGCTCTTCTAGTAACCAGGATAAATCTACACAGCGACTTGAATACGAAAGAAAAGGTGCAAAATGTGGAAGAAACGCTTTACTCTGAAGATTCATTTATGTACAGAAAATCTATGGTATTTATAGTATTTTAGATGACCTCAAGCTTCCATAAATTTCTGGAACGCTATCAAACATTGTAGCAGTATAGATAATCATCCAGTCACGAACGCTAGATGGTACTGTTCACTTTCTAGATGTTTCTGGCAAAACGTCTATTGAATACTGATTGGATAAGATGTTTCTTAGTGTTTTCAGAGCCTTTTTTGTCTTTTTTTCAAAGAAAGTTCTGGATCGCCCCAATACTAATATCAACCAATACATAATACTGTGCGATTATTCGAAAGCGAAACTAAAGGCATTGAAATTCACAGACATGATTGTGGATGAGCACTGCTGAAGAGTCTCATACAAGAACGAAACAGCTGTCCAGTACTTCCTTGTTTTCAATGATAATCTAACATTGATTCATTCATGATTTTAATATAAATGTTATGATAACAATATTATTTTATAATCATTTTGATATATGTATTATAAATATCTCTAAGTACACTAGGATCCACACTATCTGAATACTTTTATAAACACATTTTTCAGGTAATAAAAATTAATAATGACAACTTGAAAAGAAAAAAAAAATTCACACTTTAATCGATCATGTGGATAAAGTAAATAGATAGAGATTATTTGATTATATTTTAAATACATAGCAACTGATTGATATTTTGACTTCAAGTACTCAAAATTGACATGTAATACAATTTATATATTTTACAAAAATCAATATTCAAATACGATTGGTTAAACATAGTATAGATTTGATTGGTTGATAGCTATATATTTCTTTGATGATTTTAATTTTGTTGATTACCATGAAGAAGTTCAAACAAGTTAACTGGACGAAATGTTGGAATTATTTCTAAATTTCAATTGCTGAGATTATTTCAAATATAATTTTCATATATAATAACTTCTTTATACTCGGCGCCTAATTTCTGTCAAACTATTTGTTCTAATCTTGACGAATATTCGTACAATTTATATAACTTTAAAAAAGAATAATAAACAATATAGAAATAGATCTCTTAAACATTTATTAATGTTTTCCATGAAGGTCTATCTAATAAATAGTCTTTAAATATATATAAAACCTTTCAATAGTTGAGATCATGAGTCAATTGAATCTAGACCATTATGGAAAACCTAAAAGCACTGGACGGCCGTTTGGTCCTATTGTGCGATAGTGACCAGTGGAGTTCAACCAAGTCAGTTGTGAGATAGTAACTCAGTGATGACAATGATGGATGTGTCACTCAATTTCGTGGATCAGTTGAAGTTAAACATTCACACCGCTGGATGTCGATCTCCTCAGTGGTCTAGTGGTTAAGCGCTCGCGAGTGAGACTGATAGGTCCTGGGTTCGAATCTCGCGAGGTGGGGTCGTGGATGTGCACTGCTGTGAAGTCCTACAATAGAACGAAATGACCGTCTAGTACTTTCAGGTTTTCCATGGTGATCTAGCTTCAATTGGCTCATGATATCAACCACTGAAATTGCTATAATATCCACAAAACCCTTTCTGATACACATAAAACCATTGCTAATCATATGATGAACACCCAGATATGTTTATTTAATAATAGAGGTAAATGTCTTGTTTTTAGAAAAACTAATAAGTATGAATAAACCATTGAAAACATTGATCAATCGGCTCTACGTCGAAGTTAAAATGTTTTCTTTCAGTTCTATGAAGCAAAAAATTGATATATCCCAACGAGAATTATGAAAATCGTAACTTTTGAGAAAACTTTATAGACAAATAACATACGTATTTTCTTAATATATAACTATTTTGGTAATCATATTATGTATATCTATACTCCTCTTATTATAAGCTTTATTTTGACCTATAGACTATTATGATACGATTTACTATTCTTAAATTACACTCAGTTTATTGATTACAGTCTCTCATGATCACAGCCACTTTTGGCTAGATCTTGTACGAATGTTATTTTCTATTTTACGGTACAATATAGTCTTTTTGATTGGTATATAAACCCAGTATGTTTGAAATACGCGATTCACACCGCAGAGGCTGAGAATTGTGTTCTGGACTCAATAGGCAGGGCTAGGCAAGAATAAGAACCGATAAAGAATCTAGACTGCTTGTACGGGTTTATACATCACTGGTTCGGTTGATAAGTCATTGTTCTCTGATTCACGGTATCATTGCACAATATACTGAGATATGGGCACAAACTTATAAGTTATAACAAAAAGCAAAATCAAATGGCGGTTATAAACTTCTGTGAGGAATTAGAATTATGATTTAGGGTTTTCATCATGAACTGACATCAGCTATAATGTCAAAGCACTATTTATCCAGATGACTGAATAGCACGCCGAAACCCGAGACCTATTATCTTATACGTGATTGGTTTGTTCATAAATTATAGTGTCACCGTTTAAAGTTATAGATAACGAGTTATGATCGTACCTTACACACAACATTAAGTTCGAGATCAAATTTATTAATATTATTATATATATTTATCAATAGTTTACAGTTTATTATATAACACTGATATACATCAATTCATATCGAAGCATTATAGTAAGAAAATAATTCAGCAAAATAAAATAAATAATAAATAATATTTCAATTCTTCTAAAGTGCGCATCCACGATCCCGCACCCCGCGGATCCGAACCCAGGACCCAATGGTTTCGCGCGCGAGCACTTAACCACTAGACCACTGAGCCGGCATCCAACGGTGTTAATGTCTAACTTCAACCAATCCACGAAGTTGCGCCACCGTACACCATTGTCTCCAATGAGCTGATATCTCACAACAGAGCTGGTTGAACTCCACTGGTAACGGCTTCTCACTAGAACTCCAGGAGTATTTCCTTAAGTCAGTAGTGAACAGTGAGCGCACTGATGAAGAGTCCCATACTAGGATGAAACGGCCGTCCAGTGCTTCTAAGTTTTCCATGGTGATCTAACTTCAACTGACTCATGATTTCAACCTGTGAAATTTCTAAAATTTCCACAAAACTCATTCTGATATATAATTTACTTGGTATTGTTTTACTTGTATCTTCTCATTGACGTTTAGGACTGTAATTGATTAGTCTCTTATTGGCATATGTACATACTGTGCGTATTGCCTCGATATATATATATATATATATATATATATATATATATATATATATATATATATATATATATATATATATATATATATATATATATATATATATATATATATATTCTAAGGATAAATAATCATATTGATTGATGCTAGTGAGTTTTTTGTTGTTGGTTCATTTAAATCATCTAAACACAACTTGTTAACATCTTCCAGATCTTAATTAAGAGGTTAATACTAAATTGATTAACTCACATATATATCATCTATGCATTTCACAATAAGTTTAGTTTTACTGATAAGTTTTGGTAATGCAATGAGAAGATGAAGTCTAACAGAATTATGTAATAATAGATTTGCGCAATACATTTCGAACAGTCTGATCACACATAATGTACTTGTTAGGAACATTTATATATGAAAAATAAAAGGTCAGCTAGACAAGTTAAGGGTAAGTCATAACAAAGGAAAAATAATAAAGTACAAAAAGCAAATGTGATTACCACTCTGGATAATAAATCAGTATTACTAAGGTAGGTTAAGTGTAAGGACAATTTGTTTTTGAACACATAAAGAGGGTTTCAATTTCCGTATAGCCAAGGCTTCAATAAACCTTAGTATACATCCTTGAAAGCTTTTGTATAACACTACAAATGCTGATTTGATGTCAACCTTATAACCTGTCTCAATCAAATGTTTAGCAATGGTCTATGATATCTGACTATCCTGTGATCTTATTTAACCATTGGAATTCATCTGATTCTGCAACCATTTTGGTTTATGTTTACTCACCCTTAGATATTGATAATAATAATAATGATTTAGAGAAACCTTTGCTTTCTTTTTGTCATCATGTAACTTTCAAGTAATTAGGCAGATACAAGAAGTGTTGTAAAACGGCTCATGGAAAAATAGACATGTGATCTGAAGTAAGAAGACAATTTAATTTGAAACAGAATACTTTCCTTTATTGATAGACATATATAAGGGAATAAAATGTATGATGATTGATAACTATAATTGATTAAGGACATTTAAACGGATAACTTGACTAAATAAATGTTCATTATAATCAGAGAAGGTTTTTTTTGTGGATATTATAGTAATTTATTAGTTTAATTTATGAGTCAATTAGAGTTAGACCAACATGGAAATCCTGGAAGCACTGGACAACCAATTCGTCTCAGTATGAAATTCCTCAGTGGTGTGTATCCACGATCCCGCTCCGTGAGATTCAAACCCAGAATCTATCATTACTAATCTGATAGAAGTTGATCAAAGAATGAAAAATAAACTTCGTAAAGTAATGAACTAGTTTTTTGGCTCTGCTCCGTAAAGAAATCAAATTATTCTATTAAAGACTTTTGATGAAGAAATAAAGTTTACCAAGAAAAACTTGGGTATTCTTTATAATTTAATAGTTGAATTCATGAGTCAAGTGAAGCTAGATCACCATGGAAATTCTGGAATCACTGGATGACCGTTTCGTCCTATCGGTCGCATATGCGAAAGCTTAACCTGTAGACCAATAAGCCGGCTGGCATCCAACGGTATTAATGTCTAACTTCAACCAATCCAAGAAGTTGAGCAAATGTTCACCATTGTCATCAGTGAGTTACTATCTCACAACAGACCTGGTTGAACTCCACTAGTCACCGTTTTTCACTAGAACTACAAGAAATACCTCTTGAAGCCAGTCACTAGTGAGTATATGGTGATTATTATCAAAAGAGGGTTTTGTGGAGAATTTAGTAATTTAATAGTTGGATTTATGAGTGGTCTAACTTCATTTGACTCATGAATTCAACTATTAAGATTACTAAATTGTCCAAAAAACCCTCTTCTGATAATATTCTTTATAAGTAGTGAGACATGCTTTCTAATATTTTACAAGATATTAACTGGTTATGTTCACACAAACTACATAGTCTCACACAAATAATCGATTATACAGTGTTTATGTCATTTACTTCTACACAATATAAACGTTTTTCAGTACATTATGATATCAAAAATTAGTGTGTAATCGTCATGTGTTATGAAACACTGATGTTATTTCTCACATCACTGATTTTGGATCTGTATTTCATTAACTTATAAGAAATTTACAGGTTGTTAGATGGTGACTTAGAGGTATAAAGGTATGAAGTTTGCCATGAGACCTGAAGGCTGTAGGTTTGATTATTTGTGATAGGGTAGTGAATGCTAAGAAATCACATACTCAAACGAAACAATTGTCCAGTGCTTCTTGTTTTTCAATCGTTTCTTTATTTATGTTAGTTAATTGTCTTACTGACATTCAACAGTCTTCACAAACATTGAACATTTCTTTCATCCAGGACGAGACTTCTAATAGGTCTCCATTGCCATGAACAACGATATTAGGGAAAAAACACTTGTACAATTCTTCTCTGTATACAGTGAAAACCAAGATTGATCCCAGACAAATAATATACATATTTGTTTTTAAATTAGCCTACCAACGAAATGATCAAGTTCTTAAACTAGAAAATAACTATGGTAGAACTTAAAAACATTCCACCAAATACAAAGTTAAACTGATTGAAAATTAACTAACGGTTAAGGAGAAAAAACAGAGAAGAAAACTGAAAGAGAACCAAATTTTTTATGACTTAAAATGATCTCTTCAATTCAGAAATTAAAATTAGTGCTGACAAGAATACAATTTACGGACGAACCAATCAAATTTACGTTAATAAGTCTTAGATTTTAGCGCGAAATTCATTCACCTATTTGGCTAAATAAAGTCTTGACATTATAGCTGTTGTCAATTCATGATGAAAACCATAAATCTAATTCCTAACCTTAACCATCAACTGTAAATCATAATCCTTATTCTACAAACTGCTTTATAACTCTCATTTAGCTTTAGTAAGTAAATGGACACTCTGAAATTCACTTGAGCGTCACTAAAATCTCGTTCATAAATTATAGTCTTATCTCAATGCTTTCTAATTATGCAATACAACTTCTGAATCTCTTTCTAACCCTGACAAGGTTTGAACCATGTATAACAAGTGTATCCACATTATTTCTTTGGTATTTTATAATATATTTTTACTCTGTACTGACTGTTTGATGATTGGCTAATATTTCTCAAGGTCACTTAAGATTCGTTTACTGGTCGTCCATAAATTAGAGTTTCGCCTCACTTACTATTGAACTTAGCCATGTCAGGCTCTTTAGAATAATCACTATTTGTTGTCAACCATCTGAGATTTCCTAAGGTATTTCTGAAGGAATGTTGTTTATGACTGACTCAGATTTATTTATTTCCATATATCTTTTAAAAATAACTTATTTAATGCAAATTAAACATGATATCATTCTATCATAGTTTAACTTTGTTTGTAGTTTTGTAATATGGAATAACTTCATCTAGACAGCAATAGAAAACCAGTGTTCACTGAATAACTATTTCATCCAATATAGTCTTACACTACTAAACTACACTATGAAATTATTAGATGTGACTTAAGTAAACTTTTTCCCATTCATGTAAAACGGATAATGAGGAAACAAAACCATCAATTACATTTAAATGATGCACTGAACAAAGTTAGAAAACCAATGAAAAGAGTTAAACAATGAATTGTTGTTTCATTCTAGAATGAAACTTCTCAACATTATGTATCCACAATTGATTGGGGTCAGATATTAACAGCAACAGATACCAGCTCAATAGTCTAGATGTTAAGCATTCGTGTGTACTACCAAAAATCCAGGGTTCATTTTCCGTGTACACGATCATGGATGAGTATTGGTGAGGAGTCCCATACTAAGAAGAGACGACTATCCAGTGCTTTCAGCTTTTCAATGTTAGTCTAACATTGTATAATTTATTTCATCAAGAATAAATTATATCACAAACATATGACTAATTCTACATGCTATCCAAGATACACTTACATAGCTGTGCCAAAAAGTACGTTGAATGTATGTAGATGATTGCTTTACCTACATATCCATTTTGAACATCATATATCTAGGACAAGTGAACTGAGTCATGTTGGTAGGTGTAGACTACCTGGTTTGGGACCGCGAGATGATAGCAACCGATGGTTAGAGACCCTGAATGACATGGCTCAAAATCGTTTGCAATGGCGCAGGTGCATCCACTCTTTGTGTTCTCCCAAATTCTAATCTTCTGAATCCTTCGTGTCCCTTTTTTCCTCTTTCCAAATTTATTTCACTGTATTATACTCTTTAAATAACATCTCCAAACCCTAATCTTCCCGACTACTGCTTATACTCTTGCTACCTCCACCACTACGGGATTTGAATCGACAACTGCATCTCTGTGCTAATGTGGTGTGGCAACTCGAACTGATGTACATACGTACGAAGTTCTACGTTGTTACTGACTGACTGACTGACTGACTGACTGAGGACATAACTTATTAACTGAATATTTTGTACATTTGTAGTTTAGGTTTTTGTAACCATGTTTTCTTCAGCGATAACCAACCTTCATTTTTACTTAACTGAATTACATTATTTCTTTTTTGGCAAATGGATCTCTCAAATATACTAGCTCTTCACAATATAATTAAGATTGTTAAGTATTTATTTATTCTGTTATGTTGTTGGTTTAAACCACACATCTTTCACTCTTGACAGTTAATTCTGGGAGATTACTTTTTTTTTTCAAGACAGCTGTGATTAGAAAGCAAATTCTGGTAATATGCAAGGATTGTAGATACAAATCGATATCAACCAACTTCATAAAACAGTTCATGTAATTAGGCACTAGTAAATAAACCTCTGAAGGGTACCGTTTGCAAATTCACTCAATAGACAATGACCATTTAATACATGGGACTTAACATTACGAAATTCTATCAACACAATATATTCACATATTTTAAGCAAGTAAAACAGTATGAAATTAGTATGAAATAAGTGTGACTGTAAATAGGGATCGTATCAGAAAATGATATAGACATTCCGTTGGTTTTTTAAAAATCTCTTTGTTAAGAAAACTTTAATACAAGTCTAGACGAAAACAGTAATAATGAAGTGAATTCTATTCATAAAGTTCATTGTAACTAGTGTTTAGTGGAACATGGTATCAAAGTTACAACAAGCATCGAATAAAATGAAGAGTTTCAGTGCATTGCAAGCACAATCTTAACAGAACATTTGGAGATCTGACGAAAAAAATAGTTCAAATATTACAACACATTAAGAAATGAAAATCTATAGTTGAAGCCTATGTAAAATGCCATGGTACGGCTAAAGGTGGGGACATTCTGCCCTCCCTCTCTAAATGCACTCACATGGCCACGCGTATACAGCCACTGAGAGGAAAATCTTAATACCTTCTCGTGGCAGGGGTGTTGTTTACGAAATTGAGAGAACAAAAAGCGAATGTCCGGATCATGAATGAACAAATGGTGTATGAACCAATTATTGATCACCGACTATCATGAGACTACATCTCCTGACGTTGCTCCACTGCCTTGTGGATTAGACCTTTAGGTCGAAGGCTTAGGGTGTTGTGGTATGAGCTACTTATATCCACATAAGTAGTATATAACGATGGTCAGCTATGGAATGCATTTCAGTGGAAAATCGAAAGGGCAAGAACGATTAACGGAGAGCAGTTGGGTAGAAATTGCATAAACAATGAAATCCGGGACAATGAACTGACATTTCCAAAAAGGAACAGTCAAGTTTCAGACAATTGAGTGATATTTTGCAAATTAACTATTTACTGTATAGTTGTCAGATTTTAGTGAGATATTCTATAATTTCGTGTTCAATTACATTTAGTTCTCCTCATTTGTGGTCTTGTTCATTACAGTGTTAATCCCTAGGAAAAACGACCTGCTTCGGTTTGGACGCCCAGTCAGTACTCTAGCCCTCATAAAATTCGAATGATTTGTTTGGCACATATATATTCGATGCCCCATTCGTACCAGTGTTTACGTGTTCATATAAACAACAATTTTAATAATTGAAATTATAAAACAGTAAAGGAGCATTTTAAGTGAATATATCAATAAAACAGTGTACATGTGATTTATGAACAAATTAGGTTCTTCTTCTTCTTCTTTTTCTTCTATTTTACTTGTTTTTCGTGTTACTACTCATTAATTCATCTTAAAAAAAGAATGTCATTCAATATCATCTAATGAAAGAGTGAATTTTTTTTGTAAAAAGAAAAATACTAAAACCCAAAAAAAAATTTTGTTTCTCTCTTTCAATAATACACAATTCCACATGATCAATGATTGAGTATAGTAATTAGGTAATATAGATACAAACTATCAATAATCATATTGCTCTATTGTTTTCAATATATAACACAATTGATGTTTTACTATTTATATTTGTTTGGATATACCCTTTTTTATGACAGTAATTAATACTCATATAGTTATATATATATATATATATATATATATATATATATATATATATATATATATATATATATGATTATTAATAGAGTTTGATAAAAACACTACTACCACTACTACTACGACGACTACTACTACTACTACTACTACGACTACTACTACTACTACTACCACAGCTACTACTACTACTACTACGACTACTACTACTACTACTACGACTACTACCACAGCTACTACTACTACTACTGCTACTACTACTACTACTACTACTACTACCACAGCTACTACTACTACTACCACTACTACTAGTACTGCTACTACTACTGCTACTACTACTACTACTACTACCACTGCTACTACTACTACTACCACAGCTACTACTACTACTACTACCACAGCTACTACTACTACTACCACAGCTACTACTACTACTGCTACTACTACTACCACTACTACTATTACTACTACCACTACTACTAGTACTGCTACTACTACTGCTACTACTACTACTACTACCACTGCTACTACTACTACTACTACCACTGCTACTACTACTACTACTACTACTACCACTACTACTATTACTACTACCACTACTACTACTACTACTACTACCACTACTAATATTGCTACTACTACTACTACTACTACTACTATAAACAAATATAAGTAATCGACCTATGTTTTATGAATTTATTATAATGTAATTCAAAAGGATAATAATAACTGAATTATACTGATTTAAATCATTAAGAATGTTCTGCATTTTCAATTTTGGTGTTGTATATAATTTGTAACCGAAAAAAATTTTGAAAAAAACCCATAAAATTTATTCAATTTAAATTATATATCAGAAGGGGTTTTATGGAAATTTTAGTAATTTCAATAGTTGAAACCATGAGTCAATTGATGCTAGATCAACATAGAAGACCTGGTAGCGCTGGACGGTCGTTTCGTCCTAATATGAGACTCCTTAGCAGTGCGCATCCACACTCCCCCCTCGAGATTCGAATCCAGAACTTATCAGACTCGCCTGCGAGAGCTTAACCTCTAGACCACTGAGCCGCTATCCAACAGTGTTAATGTCTAACTTCAACTCATGCTTTCAACAACTGAAATTATAAGAATCTCCACGAAACCCCTTGTGATAATAATTATCTGCTCACTAGTGACAAACTTCAAGAGACATTTCCTGGAGTTCTAGTGAGAAGTCATTACCAGTGGAGTGCAACCAGGTCTGTTGTGAGATATCAGCTCACTGAAGACAATAGTGTACGGTGGTGCAATTTCATGTATTAAACTTAATAGAATATAAAAAAGGGGGCAAATAAATGATCTCATTTCGATAATGTAATAAGAACAAGACGAAGACTATCAGAAATCTGTGGTGAAATATTAGCACAATACACTTCAAATAAACTGGTCAGTTATAATATACTTGTTGAAAACATTTACATATAAAAGGTAGACTCATGATTGACTCATGATCTCAACAATCTAAAGAGTAGAAGGTCAACTAGACTAGAAATAGAGGGTTAGAGGAGACAAGGATAATGACGAAAATAATAATAATAATGTGAAAATAATTTGAAACCTCATCACTCTGGCTAATAACCTATTGTTACCAGGATAAGTTTAAGGTGAGAACAAACTGTTTTTCAATATACAGAGGAGATTTGAATTTTCGTATGGCTAAGGCTACGATAAACCATAGTATATACCCTTGTACACTTTTGTACAAAACCACAAACGCCGAGTATCAGATCAATCTTATAACCTGTTTCAATTGTCTTTGGCAATAGAGGATGATGGATGTTCAACCTCTATTCTTATTGAGTCAGTTGATTCTATTAGTTTCTGCTAATATATCACATAGTTCTGATAATCTTCGTCTACTTCTTATTACATATTATGGAAATTAATCAAAGGCACTAATTGATTTAATAATATAAAGGTTGATTTGTGATCAATCCTTTATCTAGCTTCAATTAGATTATCTTTATGAAATAGAAGATCATAGATATTTATTAATCAAAATCATTATAAACTTATTTCGTCTCTGAGTCTAAATTCAACAGTCTATCAGTTGAACTAATTATCATTACAATAAATTAAATATAGATTAGTTGTTTGCTATTTTCAGAGGAAGATAATTATGCTTCAATTATCAAGATCCTGAAAATAAATCATTGAAAATATGTGTTAAGGAGAATAAGGTTAAGTCAAAGTTATTTGTGATAAAACTCCTGGTAGGGGAGGTCCACTTATCCACTTAGAATACACAGATGATATATTCCTGTTTGGTGAGGACGCTGATAAAATGCAGAGTCTTTTGGTAGCACTGAACAACAATGCTAGGATGTTTGGCATGTGCTTCTCCCCCTCTAAATGCAAGTTGTTGCTCCAGGACTGGTCTGTGTCAACACCTGAACTAAGGATAGGGAGTGAAGTAGTTGAACGAATCGACAAGTTCACTTATCTTGGAAGTCTGATCAGCCCTAATGGGTTAGTGTCTGACGAAATCTCAGCACGGATTCAAAAGCTCATTTGGCTTTTACCAACTTACGTCACCCACGGCGAACGCGAGATATCCGTCTATCAATAAAAAAACGGGTGTACTGCTTAACAGTTTATTCTGCTTTACGGCTGAGAAACGTGGCCATTAACGGTTCAAAATACTCGTAGGTTACTATTATTTGACCACAGATGTCCTAGAAATATTGCTCACATCTGCTGGGATCACTGGGTAGGTAATAGTGAGTTTAGATGCAAGGTATTAGGGAATGATGGTAAATCAGTTGATAAGGTTGCAAATCATCATCGACTGAGATAGTTGAGACACGTGTTGAGTATGCCTGAACTACGATTACCACGACGCACAATGCTGACTAGTGTTGGAGACGAATGGAAGAAAGCTAGGGCCAGTCAAACTAAAACATCTTTAACTCTCATTAACGCTGATCTTACGGTATCACTAGCCGGAAAATACACTCTTATGTTATGTGTGTTTAGAATTCTCTTAATTTCTTCCGATGTTTCACTATGGTATAAAAGATGATCACGGTGGAATTCCAATCTAATTAAGTTTGGTTATATTATGTTCTTTTTTTTATTTGATATTTATATGAAAACTGATAATTAGGTAGACACTGCAATCAGATTAAGATATATTAGTATTATGTTCTATGTGAGAAAACATAAAGTAGAAGATACTTATTTCAAAGATCATGTCGTAGATCTATCCAAGCTTAAATTAAATTATGAATGATTTTATTTTGAAGAAAAGAAAACAAAACATAAATAAGATTATTCGGCGAGACTAGAATTTCTGAACAAACCAATCAGATATACGATAACAAATCTTGAATTTCGGCGTGAAATCCATTCATTCATTTGGTTAAACAACGTTGTTTCATTTTAACTGATGTCAGTTCGTGATAAAACCTTTAAACCTCTAATTTCTATCCTTAACCAACAACTCTAAATCACAATCTTTATCATTCACATAGATTGAAATCCCTCATTTGATTCTAGTCGGTAAGTTGTCATTCTCAAGAACACTTTAGGATCTACTCAAAGATCGTTTTATTCAATTCGACACATTTGATTGTTTTTAATTAGAATAAAAAAACACTAATCCGAAATTATGAACAAAATAATTCATAATTTAAGAAGAGAAATATACAACGAAAGACTAGTGATTTGATCGGTTGATAAGAGCTGTGATTTTTTCTTTGTTACTAACGTCTGTTTTATGAATGACAGTAGATGTATGCTAAGACTTATTTTCTTCTGTTTACTAGATTTTTTGTTTACTAATTCAAAGTATTAAAGGGTGTAACAAGTTATTCGATTTTAGTTTCTTGTTTGCAAGGTTTAATAGTTTTATGTCACGATGGGTATAACGGATGGTAACTGTTGGAATCTATTTCTAGACTATTACCATACATAAATTTTTTGTCGTATCATTGTTAAATAAGTAAACTATTCATACTCATGTCCCTTTTATTATAAGCTTTATTTTGACCTATGAACTATTATTATACGATTTACCATTCTTGAGTTATGCCCTGTCTATTAATTACTATCTTCCACATTCATAGCCACATTTGGCCAAATCTTGTTTAAATGTTGTTTGCTGTTTTAGGGTACGATGTGGTGTGTTTGGTTTGTATATAAACCGAGTATGTTTGAAATGGATGATTCACATTGCAGAGGTTGAGATTGGTGTTCTGGACTTAAGTGACTGGGCTAGTCAGGAAACAGGACCAATAAGTACTTTAGACTCCTCATACGGGTTTAAAGCGTCATTGGTCCGATCGATAATTCACTGCGCTCGGATTGGTGGAATCGTTACGTATATATTAGCAGAGCACTCAGGTCACAAGTTATAACAAATAGATGGCAATTAATTTGAAATTTGCTTCACTGATGATTTATGGCAAGTCAATAAACGTCACAATCTTGCAGCAATTAACTCAGTGGGTGTCACACTAACATGATAATCACTTTTATATCAGAAAACTATGTGTGAATGTTTAGCTTAAAATAGCACTAATCATTTGTTAGGAACGTTTTAAAGAGTTATGTTAGTAAGAAAACTGTTTTAGCAGACTAATTTCACCGTTTAGTACAACTGCAAGAAGAAATGGACATTTCTAGTGAATTTTATAAAAGGTAGTTAGGGGAAAAATTTATAAGCCTCCATGACAACTTTTTACGCTACAATAAATAAATATAAAATATAATAATAATGAAACCTACATCATGAGTAAACTCAGAAAAGTTATGGGGAACCAATAGTGTAATGGATAATATCCATAAAGAAAATCTCCCAGTAATTTTAAACATTGAAATATTGACCCTTATATCGTAGTTTATGAATGCGAGTAAATTGATACATAGATTAAAGACTATCGAATGTGGGGCATTCACCCTTTGAAGACAATGGAAGATGAACATGCAAGAACGTGGTTTAGTTAAAATTAAAGATTATAACCGTTGAATGCCGGCTCACTTGTCTAGAAGTTAAGCGATTGACCTCGATGCCAAAAGTCCTGAGTTTTAATCTGGCGTGTGGAATCGTGGATGATCACTGATGAAAAGTCCCATACTAGAACGAAACAACCGTTTGATGATTCTAGGTTTTCAATGATGATCCAACATTGATCGGTTGATGATCTCAATCAACAAAATTCACAACCTTATACTGTCCAATATGATCATTAAAAACATTGAACTAATGAAGATGTCTATATGTTTTACAAGTCAACCAAATGATATTATGTCACCTACAAAAAATGTGATCCGTTAGTGGGAAGACCGATTTATCGTTCAATGCAAAATTACACAGTGCCTTCATAAAAAAATGAAAACCGTACATTAAACACATCATTTGCACGCCTTCCTTCAGTTGTCTTTTACATCCTTGATGATTCATTTCTGTTGCTATTACAATTACTCTCTGTTTATTTTTCTCTTCTTTTCAACTCAACCTTTTTAGTTTTCTCCTGACAGACATACCACTTCCGACTGGTGATGCATACTACTTATATCAGTCAAAATAAGTAGCACACACCATATATATAACTGATTAGTGGTGCTTATCTAGCCTTGAACACTAATACAATTCAACCTATCAGTTATTTTGTAATCATTAAACTGTATGGCTTAAAGGCATAGGAAGTATGACTGAATGCTGGTTAGTAGTGATATTTCTGACATTAAAACTGATATCTAGATGAATACAATAAAGTCAATAATAAGGACAAGTTTAAAAGGTATATTCGTTACTCCTCAGTGTTCACGCTATTTTTATATTATCAATTTTTCAAGGAAACAGTAATAAAACCGATCGCTCACCAAAAATATGTTTAAATGTTAAGTTAGGTAGCGAGGTTTTATAATTTCATGAAGAACATCATTTACCTTTTGTTATAACTCAAAGGGGCCGCCGGTTAGAGATCAGTGACTTGTCGATCGTATCAAGGGATTCAGAATCTCGATAGGCTATTCTGGTCCGTTGTCCTCGACTCAGCTAACTCGATCAAGAAGTCTGGGTAAGGCGTAGAAAGTGTATTCTACAGGCAAACAGCAGATACCAAGTCAGGTCAAGTCAAGTCAGGTCAATCAGGCACACAAGTCAAGCGTATTTTTTACAAATATTTACAATCGATATTGTCATAGTAAAATGTTTTTAAACATTAATCAGTAAGTTCATCAATCGATAATCATTCAAATATTTAATCGATAAGTTCGTCAATTGACTTCTATTTAATCATTTAATCGATAAGTTAATCGATATGATAAAATTACAAAATATGAGTTTTGGGGATCTATCGTCCCTAACACCTTTCAGTTTATAAATACACCTCTGTGACAAAACGTGAGTGCAAGACATCATTCTTGATATCGAAGATCATCTATTTCCCAATAGAATATGTGATATGATCTATGAATTAATCTGAACTTTCTATAAACATTATACTTTATTTCTTAATACGGTTTCTGTTAATAATGTTACTGATAAGGTATTTAGTTAGTAAAACCCGGGACAAACAGTTTATTAATATATACAGTAATTTACATTTTCAACAGATTATCGCTTCAATATGATGATGCAACTTTGTTAAACAGAAATGTAGAGAATTACTAATGTCGAAAACTGTGATCTGTAGAATAACTACATGCTGAAACTTAGAGTCGTTCAAATGTATTTTTCCTGTTTGTTATACACGTAATGAGAACTTTTTTAAACAAGCATAAGTTAAACATAAATAGCAGTATGAGATTGTGGAGATTATTAAGTTTTTGATTGAGATTGTAAACCGGTTGATGTTAGTGCACCACCAAAAACCTGGAAGCACTGGATGGCCATTTCGTCCTATTGTGGGACTCCTCAGCAGAGCGCATCCACAATACCGCTCGCGGGATTCGAAACCATGGCCTTCGGTCTCGCGCGTGAACGCTTAACCAGTCGATCACTGAGCCAGCATCCAATAGTGTTAGTGTTTAACATCAACTAATGCACGAAATCGTGCGACCATCTTCAATTGTACTGAGGCAGATACCTATCTCCAGTTGACATGGATTAGCCCCATCGGTCACGGTTTTTCAGAAGAACTTCGAGAATTATCTCACGAAGCTAGTCACTAGGGAGAACATCGAAATTATCAGTATGGGGTTGTGGAGATTATTAAGTTTTGATTGAGATCAAGAACCGATTGATGATCTGATCAAAATTACTTTCTTTTTTCTTTTTGGAGAAAACGTACACTATTCAGAATTAATTGAAAATCAACACCCAATATTATTTAAGTTTGCAATCATTATATTATAACAAAATGTATATATTAATAACGTTCTGATGTTTGGAGTAATGAGTTATTATGTAATCATTATCATGAAAACTAACATACAGGTAAAATCAGCTGACTAAACTAAACTAAACAGAAGTACACGTTCAGAACTTCAATTTCCATCATAAATTATAAATCATTATTTACAATTGGGGTGAGACTATAATTTATGGACGACGTTTGAGCAGCGCTAAAGTAGCCTTGAGAATGTCTACCTACTGACTAAAACTAAATGAGGGTTTTAAACCTGTGTGAATGATAAAGATTATGATTTAGAGTTTTCATCACGAACTGACATCAGCTATAATGCCAAGACGCTATTTAGCCAAATGGATGAATATATTTCGAGCTGAAATCCAAGACCTATTGTCGTAAATCTGATTGGTTCGTCTGTGAGTTATAGTTTCGCCACAATTGGTACAATTTTCATTTACAAAAATTAACTATGCATGTAAAATCCATTAGCCCTAATGCGTAAATCAATATCAGCTAACAACCCATATTATTGTGGCCATATCTTAGAATGAGCATTAGAGATGTTTATCAGACGAATACATATTAGTTTTTAACCAGTCAGATAATCGAAAGTGTAGTATAGTTGGGAAATCTCATTGGTTTGTACTTTCATTTTGTTGGCATTAACTACTGAACTTTGTCATTTTTCATTGAAATAAGTGCATCATCATAAGATTTCACCGATAGTGTCATCCTTTCACAAATCTTAGTTAAGTTGATTTTTGGCTAATAGGTAGTCTAGGACAAGAACTGTTTTCTAAATCGAAGAAGTCGTTTAGATGTTTCTGGTTATCAAAATTGATATTCATATTGACACTCGAACCAAGTAACTTTTGCCTAAAAATTCAGTGCTTTATTCCCCAACTTACTATGTATCAAATAGTTTGAAGGGGTTTATTTTGTGTACAAAACATTAAATAATGGAAAGTCATTCATAAACTACGTATAATCTAGTACACATGTAGATCGGTTTCCGTTGTCATTCCATATCAATGAGGTGAGATGAAATAGTATCAAAGTGGTAGAAATGATAGTAAATTAAACATAAGACTAGAAAAATCGATAAATGAATTCATAGAATCAAAAGTATAGATTATTTTTGAGACTCAGGATCTAAACGAAACAGTGATTTATTTATCATCATTTTGAACAATTTTATTGTGACCATTTCTATGAGCGTCTCCAAACATTAGTTGCGATAATTCTTTGAATCTCAGCCAGATAGCTTATATTTAGCATCATGATTCGAACTAAAAACCGATAACCATATGTATTAGCATCACATTTTGATCAGTAGCCCTTAGTTTTCTTTAGCTCATTCTTTTATCAACTAACATCGCGTGTAGGAAATTCCTGAACAAAGGAAATACATCTCCTAACCATATCAGTAACTCAGAACTCCGATCTTTACCTAGTACTGTGCGTTTAACCTCAGTATTGTTCACTTGATAGTCCAAGCATACATTATCAACCCTAAAAATGTCTTCCACTTCCTGGAGTCATATTTCTCAGTCATATAGACTAACACAATTAATGAGTGGTATATTCCTCCATTGGTGGACAAACGTGTTACTCACACCAGAAGTAATTTAAGTTGGCTAGATTCTAGAGAATATTTTAATTCTACAATTAAACATCATGAGGCGTCATAGTTCTTCCAAATGAAACCTGGAGAACTACGAAAGCCATCATCCAGAAAATACAGTTGTTTATTAACAGTTGTCTACACAAAATACTTCGGATCCGTTGGCTGGACACTATTAGCAACAACCTACTGTGAGAAAGAACAAGCCAGATCACAGCGGAGGAAGAAATCAGGAAGAAGCGTTGGAAGTAAATAGAACACACATCGAGGAAAACACCCGACTGCGTCACAAGACAAGCCCTCACATGGAATCCTCAAGGCCAAAGGAAAAGAGGAAGACCAAAGAAGAACACATTACGCCGAGAAATGGAAATAGACATGAGAAAAATGAACAAGAATTGGATGGAACTAGAAAAGAAGGCCCATGACAGAGTGGGTTGGAGAATGCTGGTTGGCGGTCTATGCTCCATTAGGAGTAACAGGTGTAAGTAAGTAAGTAAGTATAATCAAACATAATAGTACTGTCTACATCACTATTATTCTCATATTCAAGGAATATACTAAAGAAAGAAAGAATTAAATCAAAACTTACATTACTTTATCAAATGGTATAGCAAAACACATTTCTCTTGGTACAAGATTTGCTATTGAACAATAATAAGTTCCAACATAAGCAGTCATTTTGATAATAATTATTATTATATTATTGAGGTATTGAATTGTAATGGTATTAAGATTGATTTGAATTATATTTATAGAGAGATTATATCAGTTAATATACATGATTTATAAGAATAATGAACGATGATTATCTTAATCTTTTATAATGAAATAAAGTGTGCAAAACAGTCATGGAAACCGTGCAAATTCAAGTTCTCCGCTTTAAACAGGTAACACATAATAAGAGATTCTATAATAAACGTGCTTTATGCATATATATATATTCGTAGTAATGTGTAATGTGATCAAATAATGTGTATATACACTTGGTTTTGTATTGTTTTTTTTTTGTAGAGTGACATTGTAAGTGATCAAAGACTACTATTAAGTGTACTAACATAGTCATTAAATGAAATCATATGTTTCTACTTTTCATATAATATATGTATATGTAATACTAGTAATAAATTAAAATCAAAGTGAATGAATGAAAGATGAATATAAAAAGTGTATTAACATTGTTTATATTGTCATATTAGAATAATAACAACAATTATGTCACCATGAAATAGTTATATATGTATGTACTACAACAGTCTATGAGACATTGAGATTAACCACATTCATCATATTATGTAAACGTTTAATTATGATATTCGGAAGTATTTGAATTATAATATGAACTAGGAATCCTAGAAATCACATAATCGAATCAAGAAGTACTAGATAACCACAAATGAATGTACTGTATTTAGAATTTGAAATCAAGCATTCAACAGGTACCAAGGAATCATTAGCTCATTCAAACACAACAAATATGCTGGGATATTTACTTTAATAATCAATTTCATGTTTAATATATTATATTCCGTTAAGTATAGGTGTTTTGTTTAGTTACTTATATAGATAAATTTTCAAAGGAATAGTTTATGTATTTAAATAGTGATTGTGTTGAATGATTTACGATGACTGTTTTAATAAGTCGTGGTAGTCGTTTTTCTTTGGTTTTATCATCACATAAATCAGTGACATAACCAGAAATTTGAACCCTACTATATTTAGATTCTTGAACCAGTTTGATATATTTTATTGAACTGTTATCATTTGTAGCCGTGTGCCTTAATAATGTATAATTTAATGACATCACCAATTAGAGAACAGTGATTTGTCGACTAGTTCAATGACGTAACGAACCCATACGAGTTCTTCTCAGTCCTTTTCCCTGTCTAGCCCTATCTGTTAAGTCCAGAAGCCAATCTCAGCTTCTGCGATATAAATCATTTATTTCAAACATGCTGGGGTTTATATACCAATCAAACAGACCACATTACACCATAAAATAGGAAATAACATTCATACACAATAAAGCCAAAAGTGACTGTGTATGGAGGAGATAGTAGTTGATAGACGGTAAATCGTATAATGACAGTTTGCAGGTCAAAATAAAGCTTATAATAAGAGAAACATGAATATAAATAGTTTAGTTACTTAACAAATGTACAATAAAAATCTACGTATAGTATTAGTCTAGAAATAGATCCCAACAGTTACCATTCATTGTTCTCATCGGGATATAACATGAACTTGAGTCTACTAACCTAAATGAACTATTATAAAGACAATATTTAACTCATAATAATCTTCTTTATGTCTGATATGACGAGAAGGAAAGTTAAAATTCGATTGATTTACCTATTATGAGTTTTATTCAACGTTACTTTCGTTCTCATTCAATGTGATGATCATTCAGTGTAGTATTCGTTTTTGCTTCCCCGTATTATATTTTATTCTGTATAATATACGATATTTCAATGGTTGAAATCATGAGTCAAATGAAGCTAGAACACCATGGAAAACCTGGAAGCACTGGACGGCCGTTTCGTCCTATTGTGTGACTCCTCAGCAGTGCGCACCCACGATCTCGCCCCACCCCGCAGGATTCGAACTCAGAACCTATCGGTCTCGTGTGCGAACGCTTTATCGACTACACCACTGAGCTGACCGGCATCCAACGGTGTTAATGTCTAACCTCAACCAATCCACGAAGTTGCGCGACCATCATCCATTGTACTGAAGTACACACCTGTTTCTACCCGACACGGATTAGCTCTGGGTTTGAATCCCGCGAGCGGGATCGTGGATGCGCACTGCTAAGGAGTCCCACAATAGGACGAAACGGCCGTCCAAAGCTTCCAGGTTTTCATCGGTGGCCTAACATCAATCGGTTCATGATCTCAATAAAAAAAAGAATACCAGTCTTATTATTTCATTTATAAGAGTAACTGTATGCTTTTTTTCTTTAACAAATAAATAATCGATTAATTTACAAGAGAAAATTCTTTTTTAAATCAATAAAAGTGTTTCATTTGTAACCATGTTAAAAATAGTTTATTTGTATATTTTGATAATAAATACTCACTCATTTTACACCATAGGATATCAAATAATAACTTCTTTTTGTTTTGTTTTGTTTACGAATAATCAGTATGAAGTTTGTTTTACAAGAAAAAGAAGCAAAACACAACATGAACTAGGTAGTCAAATGAATAATATTGTATATGTGCTTGTGTGTATGCATGTATGTATGTATGTATGTATGTGTAGGTGTAGGTGTAAGCTACTAATAGCATTACTTATAAGTAGTATTGTAATGAATATATAAATATGCAAAATTAAACTGTCCTGAAGAAAAAAAAGGTTCATTTATTGATTAGCTGAAAGTAACATAGTAACATAGTATATTTCTTTAAATAAAATGTTAGAATAATTTAGGGACAAAATTGAAAGTGAAGAGAATACTATAGTTATATCAATTGAAGAGGTCATTTAAAGGCAGAAACAATTGAGTAGTTTATTTTAATACTTGAAAATCTTAAATGAATTAACCAAAGGATAGTTAAATCAGAAGGCTAATACTAATATCATTTAGAAGAGATTTCTTCAAACTAAAATATACAAAACTTTGACATACGTTTTTAGTTTCTAGAAGTACAGTGTCACTGGGAGAGAGGAAATTAAAAATAAACAATTTAGGTAAATATAGTTGACTTTCTTCATGTTTTGACACTAGTCGGACAGAAAAAAATATAGAGCCGTTTATTTCCTTGTGTAGGACTCTTTAGTAATACATAATCACGACCTATTTTTATTGTTAATCATACCAATACCAATTGACTACTTAAAAGCACCCACCAACTAAAATATTCTCTACAACATACCTATATATATATTGTTTTGACTGATTAGCATTATATTGTCTAATATACACATTGTTCGATTTATCTATTCGATTTCTGTATGTAATAATATATTCGATTATGTCGTTTAGCTATCTTAGCTTATTGTGTTTGTCAGAAACTCGTCTGTAAAGGGACTGTTTAGAGTTAGACAGTGGCTTGATTACGACAAGTGTTCAATGATTTTGTCATCAAAGTACATCAATGAAACAAATGCTCTTGAATTTATTCAATAATCTGCTAGCAAATGATTACAGTGAATTCTTAATAAAATAAGTAACTATTGTTCCATACTTGAAGATCATTTGAAAGGTAAAACTATAAGGATATAGTGTGACTAAGATATATAGTTCTACATTATTCTAATAAAACTGATTACTGGCAAATGATATTGGTACAGGAGGCAAATGCTTACAACATGTTACAATATGATCATCGAGAAGTACACTCAAGGGAAGTTCTAGGAATTGTTCCTATTAATAATCTGGCAACATTTGAATTCACTGACGGTTATTCATCTCTTAACAATTATACATCTTCTTAACATTTAGAGTATAAAAAGACAAATTTCTAAGTCTATCAGTCAATGCAAGTCATGAAGTTATATTTCACTTGGTATTGTTTGGTTTGTATCTTCCCATTGACGTTTAAGACTGCAATTGATCAGTCTGTTATTGGCATATGTGCATACTGTGCGTATGCCTCGATATTACCTTAATTCACAAGCTACTTGTAAGCAATGATGGATAGTGGCTAGCAATGGAATCCAGTTTGACGCGCGTTTCGTCCTATTTGGCACTCGTCAGTTGGATGTGCCTGCATCTCAGAGAGCTGATGTTCACTCTGGGACTCGAACCCAGTACCATTCGCCTCAAACGCCATCGCGTTATCCAATCAATTGCAGTCTTAACCTCAACGGGAAGATACAAGTAAAAGACAATATCAAGTGAATTCGAATTCACCCCATTGCACAAGCAAGTGGCTACCAGGACTCAGTAGCTGAGTGAATAATGCGATGGCGTTTGAAGCGAATGGTACTGGGTTCGAGTCCCAGAGTGAAAATCAACTCTGAGATGCAGGTACATCCAACTGACGAGTGCCAAATAGGACGAAACGCGCGTCAAACTGGATTCCAGTGCTAGCCATTATCCATCATGAAGTTATAGTTTTAAAATTCACTTAAGTTATATAACATCAAGAATAATTTAGACGTTTTTGATTTTGTTACAAGTAGCCATCAGTGAGAAAATATTTCAGTATTTCTGTCTATTTAATAAATTAGGATTCTATAAAATTTGACTGACAAGTAAATGTGGCGAGACTATAATTCATAGGACGAACCAATCATGTATAAGATAATCAGTCTGTGGTTTCGGTGCGATATTCATTCATACATTTGGTTAAGTAGCGTTTTCATATCAAAGCCGATGTCAGTTCGTGATGAAAACCCTAAATATAATTTCTAATCTTAACTATCAACTGTAGATCATAGTTCTAAATCCTCAGACTGGTTTATAACCCTCAATAAGTCCTAGTTACTGGGTGGACGTTTTCAGGTGACTTTAGAGTCACTCAAAGATTGTCCATAAATTATAGTCTCACCATTTTACATGTCAATAAAGAACGTTGTATGCCATGATAATAATAATAATAATAATAATAATAGTACAATATGTTACTATCAACTTTAGTAACGAATTATCAGCACCAAATATCCACTGTTACAATTAATACCTATCTAATAAAATTATAAAAATTGTAATCGTTTTAAACATATTTTCAAAATGTGTCTAACAGTCAGTATGTTATATGCTTATTCCATCAGTTCAGCTTACATGACTATTTTCTTATCCATTACGTATAAAATGGTTTAATTCTAATAATAATCTATCGTTTTGTTGCAGTGTAATGTATGCTACTTATGTTGATCGAAATAAGTAGTATGTAGCAACAGTTGTAAGTGGAATGCATGTCAATAGAAGACTAAGAAGATTCAATTCAACAGAACGGGAAGAGAAACACGGGTGTAATTGTAATAACAATAGAAATAAAAGAATCATAAAGCATGTAAAGGACAACTGGTTCATATTTTAGAAAGGCACACTGTAATTTTACGTTGAACATATATTGATTAACTCCACCAATTCTTCGTTCACTACAGTAGGAGAGACAAAAATGAAAATGAACTCAGAGCTATAATGATTCTTTTGTTGGAGTTTTTTCTTGTATTTAATATCAGATTATAGCATAATCCTTTCATAACACCATATTAGATACATATAGTTAACAATAAGAATTTATTTAATTTGAGCAGATCTAAATTAAACATAATGAAAATTCTTAATATGACATTTGATAAACAAAGAAGGAACACTTGGTTTGCCTCGCAAGATTCGAATCCGTGGCCTTCAGTCTCGTGCGCGAACGCTTAACCTACTGAACCACTAAGCTAGCCAACATTTAATGGTGTTAATGTCTAACCTCAAACAATCCAATAATTGCGCGACCATCTTCCATTGTCTGTGGTAAATACCTGTCTCTACTCGACAGTCGTACTACTGAGCTGTCCCACAATAGAACGAAACGGTCGTCCAGTGCTTCCAGGTTTCCAATGGTGGTTTACATAAATCGGTTGAAGATCTCAATCAATAACTTAATAATCTTCATAACCCTATACTGATAAACGTTATTCAAACAAAATGAATACTGACAAACAGTACAACCGAAATGTATCAAACACAGTAATTTATTTAATTATGTTTTATGTAACTGACTGATTTTGTGGTTGGATTCATGAGTTGATTAAAGCTAAACCTTCTTTGAAACCTGGAATCACTGAATGATCGTTTGGTCGTGGTATGGGAATCCTTACCAGTTAGTATTCAAGAACCCAAAACCCAGAACCTTCAGTCTCGGTTCACTTCTAGACCGCTGAGTTAACATTCAATAGTGTTAATGTCTAACTTCAGTCGATCTATGATCTTGCCCATCCTTTAATCAGCTGTCTGAGGAGGCTAACACCTGATACGAATTGGACTCCATTAGTCACTGCCTCTCACTAGAACTCCAGAAAATCAATCCTTAATCTAGCCACTAGTGAGCCTATAATTGTTATCAGTGTGGGAAGTTCGTGAAGATTGTAATATTTTGAAGTTGAATTCACTAGTCGATTTAATTTTAACTAGGGTATCTAAAGCTTTGAATACTAATTTTTCCTAACTGAATACTCTAAATGTTTTCACACCGTCATCCTTTGTAAGAAATAAAGTCAAGCACCATCAAGTCCCTTAAAGAACACATTACTTTTACACAACGAGATCATGATTAATCTAATCAAATTTATGAACTAAGCTACTTCACAACGTTATAAGATCATCACTGATGATATTTGCATTATCGTCGAATAACTAAAGATAATTTGTTGTGCACTTACATTATTACTATTCGATATGGAGTCAAATCAACGTCAAAGTTTAGTGAATGTACAAATACTTGAAAAAAATACCTTAAACATAAAATGGAGTTCCAATGGCATATTTAAAATGTACACGATTATTTAGAGTATTTACATTCATAAATGAAAGTTAACTATTTGTAAGAAAATATATGAAACGTTTACGTAATCACTCGGTGTTGTTTTACTTGTGTCTTCCAATTGTTATTTAGGACTGCAATCGATCAGTCTCACTTATTGGCATATATGCATCCTTTGCGGATTGCCTCGATATAGTCTTAAGTCACAAACGTTTTAGGCGAAAATGAATAGTGGTTATTAGTGGAATCTAGTTTGACGCGCATTTCATCCTATATGGGACTTGTTAAATGGATGTACCTGCATCTCACTCTGGAACTCAAACCCAATACCGTTCACTTCAAACACCATCACATGATTCACTTAACTACTTAGTCCTGATAGTCACCTGCTTGTGAACTTGAAATCTAGGATGCAGGCACATCCAGCTGACGAGTTCCAAATAGGACGAAACGCGCGTCCTGGATCTCACTACTAGCCACTATCCATCTTTACTTAATCGGATTGAAAAAGTTCACTTAAAACATACAAAAAAATAAACTTCAAAGGTGAAAACAATTTTTCATTAATATCATGGAAACATTTAGTCTACTATAGAAGTAGAAATAAAATATCATTTTTGAAATAATACTCTTACCTTTCCTAAACTTATACTACCTATAAATACATTCATTACATAAGTGTTCATTAATCATCAGAATTTACTAATAGTGATGTGATAAGTTTTTCTCTAGACTGAATAATAGTCTAAGCAACAAGTTCTTATTTTTTAAGTAGCGTGGTTACAAAACGTTTAACAACCCTATGAATAATGGATTTTCTTGAATTTATTTTATAAATATTTAAACTTGATCATTAAGAATACGTCATTGATGAACTGAAATCAAATATCGACGACTACATTACTGCAAGTTTCAGTGAAGAATAAATTTACTTTTATTGAAATCACGAACCGATCAATGTTAGACCGCCAGTGTGGACGTTTTCGTCTCAGTATAGGTTTCCGAGGTGCAAACCTACAACTTCATGTGCCGGGCTTGAACTTAGGACCTTCGGCTTGGCCCGAAAGCTTAATCTGTAGACCACTGTGCCCGTTACTAACGGTATTAGTGTTTCACTTCAACCTATCTCCTCAACCTCAGACTGAAAATTTAGTTTTACTTTTTGAGCTACTTAAATACATTATAAGTACCACGTATGATTAACATCAAATTGGATGGATTAATTTGGTATACAGAAAATAGGAAAACAATCCAGAGCAAATAATATGTTCTGTGAAACAATAAAGTTGAAATTAAAGAAGAATTGTTCAGATAGTGATACTTTAACAGTGAGTTATGGATGAAATGTTTACTTGTTTACCCAATGTAAGCTTACGATACTTGATTTCATAGGGAATGAGTGGGTGAGTGCTTCTGTAGAGCAACATAATATAGTGAATTAGCTTCAAGATAATTCCCTGGACTTAGTATATTAATCGCTATGATAACCGTTATTAAATAAATCTCAACGGCGTATGAAATCAGAAGACCACATGAAGCGCCGACTAAAGTAATTTTATTGAACAGCACAGATCACTAAGCCACAAGCACACTAAGCGAATTCGAACAGAAAAGCTAATGAGAGTGAGTGAGCGATCTAGCGAATGTAGAGACGAATTAAGAGTCAAATCAATCAATAAGATTTAAGTACATATGCATATATAGCATATATATGTGGTAAAGCGAATAATTCATCGAGCTATTTAAGTAACATTGAAACTAGAGTGAGGGATATTTGAGTAGGCTGTCACATGTGATCAAGCACACATGTTCATGTAGACATGATAATAATACATATATATATTGTTACGGTTAGAATAAAACTATCTATTAACGAAATTAATTGAAGTGCTTGACAAACATAACCGTAAACAAACTTCAACGTAGGAGAGGTGCTATAATACTAGGATCAAATAAATGTTTGGCGATCCCTAGGTTTCAGCAATCATCCAACTAACAATCAACCTTAACGATTGTAACCTAGAAATCAATAGTCACCTTGCAATTCATTCAACTGAAAACATTCAATGTCGCACTTTACTACATGAATATTAGGTCTTGTCTTTTTTTGTGTTCAAACTTATCTGTTTAAGATTTGTGCGTAATAGTAAAATTTCACTTATTATCACGTAGATAGATAAACAACTTTTAATTTATATTCAGTTCTATTTTTTAATGAATATAAATAAATATCAACTTGTATAATATTCAAGTTCACTTGTTGTTGTTATTTCACTTGTATCTTCTAATTGTTATTTAAGAATTGCAATTGATCAGTCTCACTTATTGGCATATATGCATCCTGTGAGGATTGCCTCGATATAGCTTTAATTCACAAACCTTTTAGGCAAAAATGAATAGTAGCTAGTGATGGAATCTAGTTTGACGCGCGTTTCATTCTATTTGGAGCTCTTCAACTGGATGTACCTGCATCTCACAGTTGCTGTTCACTCAAGAACTCGAACCTAATACTGTTCATTTCAAACACCATCACATGATCCACTTAACTACTGATTCCTGATAACCACTTGCTTATGCCATTGGGTGAAGTTTAAATTCACATGTATCTTTCCATTGTATAATATTATTCTTTTTTTTTGCACCAAAAAATCACAAAACAAATCACGTCATTATAAATTCTAAATATTTGTTGTTGTTACTGTCTTTTCTTACTTCTTAAACTTCTTACTTTGAAAGACTGAATTGTTTGATATCTTATTGACATATTCGCAACTTTGAATGATTTCTTGTCATTGATCACTATGACAGTTACATTTTACGAAGATTCAATTATACACCAATTAAGTGTTGTCATGAACATAACAAATTTGAATTCACATATCAGAATAAAAATTTTACTACAAATCTGTTAATCATAACTTTTTGATCTTAAAATGTTAATTAATCTATCTTAAAGTAAATTTTAAGTGAACAGCATCAGATATAAATCAATAGTTGATTAATATCAGAAGGGGTTTTGTGGAGATTGTAGTAAATTTAAACAGTTGAGGTCATGAGTTAATTGAAGTTAGATCACCATGGAAAACCTGGAAACATTGGGTGGCCGTTTCGTCCTATCGTGGGACTCCGTAGAAGTGCGCACCCACAATGCCGCCTCGCCACATTCGAACCCAGAACCTACTGGTCTCGTATGCGAGCACCTAACCACTAGACCACTGAGCCGACCGGTATCCAACGGTGTTAATGTCTAACTTCAACTAATCCACGAAATTGAGCAACACATCCACCATTGTCATCAGAGAGTTACTACCTCACAATTGACCCGGTTGAACTTCACTAGTCACTGCTTCTCACTACAACTCCAGGATATATATCTTGAAGCCAGTCACTAGTGAACATATGTTGATTAGTATCAGAAGGGGTTTCGTGGAGATTGTAGTAATTTCAACAGTTGAGATCATGAGTCAATTGATAGATGGTGGATGTGTAGCTCAATTTCGTGGATAAGTTGAAGTAAGACATTAATGCCGTTGGACGCCGGCTCAGCGGTCTAGTTGGTTAAGCGCCTAGTGCAAGACTGTCAGGTCCTGGGTTCGAATCTCGCGGGGTGCAGGATCGTGGATTCGCACTGCTGAGGAGTCCCACAATAGGACAAAATGGCCGTCCAGTACTTTCAGGTTTTTCATGGTGATCTAGCTTCAATTGACTCATTATCACAACTGTTAAAATAGTTGATTAGTTACATAATGGATATTAATTATTTTATTTGATAAACCAAAAAATCAATAATCAATGAAGTGATAATAACAATAATAATAATAATAATAAATGATTTTTACTTACTCTGATCCATGTTCCATAAATTTAATTTGTTTATGTATTATAGATTTTGGTAATTTTGTTATAGATGTATGTAATTGTGATTTAATTTGATTATTTAATTTATCTTGTTGTAAATTGGTTTTATAAATTAAATCATTATCATTATTATTATGATTTGTTATTTTACAATGTTTTAATGGATAATAAAGTTGAGTAGATTTTGATTTTTGATAATTTGTCAATTCAAATGATTTTGAATCAGTGTTACTATGACAACTGTAAGTATCAATATCATCAATTGATTTAAATTGAGTGATATTTTGATTTGATGTTTTAGTTTTACAAGAATGTAATTTAGATGGAGGCATTTTTTTAATGTAGATTTTGTATTGGAACAGAGCTAAAAATAACAAACAAACAATTGAGTTCAAATTTTTGTATTCTGTATTGGAAACAAAAAAAAATAGTAAGTTGTATTAAACAAAAATTAAATTTCATTTATTTTCTGTAAAAATTCTTTAGTAGTTATCATAATAAAAAGTATAGATTAAAGTCAAAACTTATTGATTTTTAGTTGCTACCTCAAAATAGGAAATTCAAGTAGATGATTGTCAGCAATCAATATATGACCACTGATCTGGACTGTTATTAGGTGTTAACACATCAACAGAGCACATCAACCCCTCTTGATGCTAACCATGGCTTATTAACGATTTCGACAGACCTTAAATTTTGTCACGGAAAGATAATGTCTATTACTGTTTACATGTTATAAATTTAACAATAGGGATTGTCACAAAACATCAGTTAAAATTCAATGAAAAGATTCAATTTTTTCAGAACTATAGATTACCTCTAATAAACAGTGTCAAAAGTCGTGAAAGTTAGGTCAATGGTTTGTTATCAACTTTTCTCAATCATCCAACAATAATCAGACGTTGATTATAACTTCAATCGATTGATATCAAGTATTACATCAATATAAGATAGATACTTTTAGAATGTAAAATGATAGTAAATTAACTAAAAGACAACTTCTTTTTACCCTGTGATGTGTACTACTGATATCGACAGATATAAGGAGTATTTATGATCAATCAAAATGAAATGTCTGACAGCAGATGGTAAAAAGAAGCTGTCTTATACAGAGTTGAAACTTAAAGTAAATCACCTTCATCATTGAGAAATATATACAAATATTCACAAACAACTGCTTATTTTAAATAATATAGATGATCACTGTATTTTTACTCCGGTTAATTAGTTTGGGTTACTTAAGTTTAATAAACTAATAAACTAATTATAATATGTTGAAGAGAGGAATACAAAATTAAATAGCTTATTAAATCATTGTATATAACAATGATTATTGTGTTATTTGTTAATATCAGAAGGGATTTTTATGGGTATTATAGTGACTTCAATAGTTGAAATCATGGGTTAATTGAAGTCAGACCACCATTGAAAACCTGGAAGTACTGGATGGCCGTTTCGTCCTATTACGGGGCTGTTAAGCAGTACTCATCCACGTCCCCGTATCGTAAGATTTGAACCAAGGACATAGTAACTCACTGAAGACAATGATGAATGTATCGCTCAGTTTCATGGATTGTTTGAAGTCAGACATTAACACAGTTGAATGCCAACCGTCTCAGTGATCTAGAAGTTGTGTTTACACCCAAGACTGATTGGTCCTGAGTTCGAGTCTAGCAATGCGGGATCGTAAATGAGCACTGCTGAGGTGTCCCACAATATAACGAAACGGCAGTCTGATACTTTCAGGTTTTCAACGGTGATCTATCTTCATTTAACTCATGATTTCAACTAGTAAAATTATTTGTTAATAGTTGAAGTAAAAAAAGTAAGCCATAAATTGTGATACAGTTTAAATGATCATTTGAAGTTGTTTATTTTGTTTTTCTTTATTTCCATAATGTTTTATTCATTTACTTGTGAAAAGATGTTGGTTGCTTTGTTTTGTATCGTTCCGATCTCAGTTATATTAGACTTAATGACTTAGATTAGTTTTACTAAAATATGTTATACTGTTTATTTATATAAATAAATATAAATATTGTCATTATATGTAAAAATTATATTTGAAGTATTCTCAGCAATTGAAATTCAGAATAAATATGGGTCAAATAGGGTGAGAAAGAAATAATAGTGCAATTACAATTCGATCAAATAAGTAAGACGTAATACGGAGGAATGAATGCGAAGTGAATGAATCATGTAAAGGGAGATTAATGATATTTAACCAATAGTACGAATAATAACAATAATAATAATAATAATAATAATAATAATAATACAAAGATTTATGAATAAAGATAATAGGGACAATTACAATTGACTACGAAAGGTGATAGTCAAATTGGGTCATTCAATAGTTAAGATTACGATTGATTAATTGGCCTTGATGTTGGCCAGGGGAGGAGGAGTGGCTGAATATATTTCTTCTGTACGCATAGCTCCGGTTTCTTCATTCGGATGGCTACTGCTTCAGCCGTTTGAAGGACTTTCAGTCTGACCAGTTTTGGCAAAAAATTACTGACCTTATAAATAATTGAAAAAGATTGGTTTATACTGGCACTATGACCGGTTTGTACTAAATGGGCCAATATTGAGCTGTTCACCTTCTTCATCAAACCTTTATTTAACCACGCCGGAAGGTGTTCACGAGCACGAAAATGTAAATTCCTAGAACTTCGACCAATATAACTCGCTCCACAGGAGCAGTTGAACTGATAAGTACTAGTCTCTTATACGAATATTCGTCAAGATTAGAACGAATAGTTTGGCAGTAATTGAGCGCCGAGTATAGAGAAGTCATTATATGTAAAAATTATATTTGAAGTATTCTCAGCAATTGAAATTCAACCAATTCCAACGTTTCGTCCAGCTAACTTGTCTGGACTTCTTCAGGGTAATAATCAAAATCAAAATTATCAAAGAAATATATAGCTTTTTAACAATCACGATTATACTGTGTTAAACCGATCGTATTCGGATGTTGATTTTTTGTAAAATAGGATAAAATGAGTTAGTTGACTACAAATCATGTGATGAATTCAACTACATGGAAATACTTTACTGAGTAACAAATCGTATGTGTGTGAGTGTGCAGGTATGTATGTATGTGTGAGAGATTGATATGAAGGAATAAATAAAGTTCAAGTTCAAGGATGAAAACTTGATAATGAAAGATCGATGTGCATGTCAAAACATAAATTGTATTGTTTAAAAACTCATTGAATTCTTTCAAAAATAATAACGATGCATGTGATATTACAAAACAGGTTTAAACAAGAGATAGGTTCCAAATTTACTTGTCAGACGAAATTTGCCAAGTAGTTGCCAGTTGAATACCATCTTTTCGGTTCAGGCTGTTCTTGTTCGCCCATATATGCAGAGCTTCTGCTGTCAATCTTTCTTTATGGGTGTTAAAACCTTTCTGAAGTATTTTGGTCCCTTCAAAATTAATCTTGTGTCCTGTTTCTAACGCATGTAACGCTATCGCTGACTTATTTTCAAGTTTCTTTAAATCTACCGAGGATTTTGGAACATTTTTCAAGCATTGTTTATGTTCCTTCAATCTTACATTTAATTGCCTGGATGTTTCTCCAACATAGGTAGCATTACAGTCATGACAGTGAATCTCATACACAATGTTCTGTTGTTCTTCCTTTGCTAATTTGTCCTTAACTTTCACTAATGTCGATCTTAATGTGTTATTCGCTCTAAAACACACTCTTATATCATGTTTGTTTAGAATCCGTTTGATTACTTCTGATGTTTCACTCCGGTAAGGTATAACTACGGTGTACTTCCATTCTTTTCGTATACTTTCTAGTTTAGTTTTTCTTTCATTTTTAATAATCTTTTTTAAAAACCTTTTTGGGTAGTTGTTATCCCTAAGAGTCTTCCTTGTCTGTAACAATCTTAGTACTTCTGTTCATTAGATTTTTTACCACATTAATTTTCGTGCTCTGTGAATGGGCTGAATTAAAATCCAAGTATCTCTCGGAATGTGTTGATTTTCTGTAAACATTTATTTTTAACTTCTTATTATTGTGTCGACGTTCAACCAGACAATCTAGAAATGCTAGTTTGTGGTCAACTGATTCTAATTCCTTAGTTAGTTTAATGTTTTCAGAAATGCTGTTTGCATTGTTAAATAGTTCTTCCATAGATTGATCAAAGTTATAAATTAAAACCTATTCAATTTTGGTTTAATATTCTAAAGGTTAGGTGTTTTTGTTCATGAGATTGAACGTCGTGATTTCTAACCCTGGAGCCGAGGTAATGAATAGTCACTGTTAAAAAGTTTCATACTAGGATAAAATGCCCATTCAATGTTATAAAGTTTTCAATGGTTGTTTCACTTTTATATCAATTCATGCTTTCAATGAAATTCAATAGTTTCTACAATTTGATACTGATAATAAGACTATACTGAGCAAGCCTATGGTTACATATTTATATAGATTTTAGAAAGAATGAGTTTGATATTTTCATACTATATATTGATATATGTTAATCTATATTGAAGAAGAAAATTGAATGGAAATGAATTTTCAAAAGTATTAAGTTGAAATTAGTTAGAAACCTGTAAAATTTATTATTCTGTTCTATTTATTTGATGTTAATATAAAATCAAATATTATGAACAAAGATGGATAGTGACTAGCGGTGGAATCCAGAACTCTTGTTTCCTTCTATTTGAGACTCGTCCGTTGAATGTACCTGCATCTCAAAGTTGATGTTCACTCTAAGACTCCAGCCACTTGTTTGTACAATGGGGTGAAATTTAAATTCACATAGTATTGTTTACTTCAATCAGGCTATTAAGACTCAGTAGTTAAATGGATAACGTGATGGCATTTGAATCGAACGGTACCGGGTTCGAGTTCTAGAGTGAATATCAACTTTGAGAAACAGGTACAACAAACTGACGAGTCCTAAATAGAATGAAACGCGCGTCAAGCTGGATTCCAGTGCTAGCAACTATCTATCTTTACTTATAATGCTTGTGAATTAAAACTATATCTAGGCAATAGGCAAAGTATGCATATATGTCAATAATAAGAGACTGATCAATTGAAATCCTGATATCAATCTTAAGATTTAAGTGAACGAAACCAAGTGCATTTAATAAAATCAAATAATTTTTGTAAAGCTGTGGAGCGTGCTACTTATATTGATACAAGTAGTATATGACGCAAGTCAGGAATGTAATGTCTGGTAGAAGAAGATGGAGAAGATCAAGAAAGGTAGAGCGGGAATAGAAAGCAATTAGTATGGAAATGCAACAACACTGAAGTTCGAGACAATTATTGAACATTTTGCAAATTAACTATTATAGTATGGTTTTTCTATTTTACCAAGTATGTTTATTATTAATATTAACAATTACATTAATGATTTGGTCCCTGACCATGTTTCTAAATAAATGATCTTTATTTTAAACATAAACGTTTATCGCAACACATAGTCATTATAGATATCTGAAGAAGTATGGTTTTGATGGTATCATGTTAAATCCATCTAAATATATTAATGATTATTTGAATCTTTTCGGTTCGTCAATTTTGTTTAAAGATATGTATTTCAGAAGAGGTTTTGTTGATAATATAGTAATTTCAATAGTTCAGAGATCATGAGTCAGTTGAAACTAGACCACCATGGAAAACTTGAAAGGACTAGACGGTTGTTTTATCCTAATATGAACTTCGTAGCAATGAACATTCATGATTCTTCATGCACGATTCAAACCCAGAACTTATTGATCTCGCACACATCAATTCAACTACGAAACTATTAAAATCTCCACAAAACCACCTAATGATTTTATATTTTTTTAATAAGATTTTTGAATCCGGCGAGGCGGGGTCGTGGATGCTCACTTCTGAGAAGTCCCATCCTAGGACGAAACGGCCGTCCAGTTCTTCCAGGTTTCCCATAATTGTCTAACTTCAATTGACTCATGATCTCAACCATTGAAATTACTACAAACTCCACAAAACCCCTTCTAATACTAATCAACATATGCTCACTAGTGACTGGTATATCCTGGAGTTCTAGTGAGAAGCGGTGACTAACGGAGCTCAACCAGGTCTGTTGTGAGATAGTAACTCACTGTTGATAATGGTGGGCGGTGGCGCAACTCCTTGAATTGTTTGAAGGTAGACATTAACACCGTTGAAAGCTGGTCAGCTCAGTGTTAGAGAGGTTAAGCGCTCACGCGCGAGAGTGATATATCCTGGGTTGGAATCCCACTTTCAAATCACTTTCACATAATGATTATAATTTAATTAACTTGGTAACTACGATATTAAAAGCTTTCTATAAAAACCAGTGTAGTAATTTGTATAAATTTTTATAATTGAATGAAAATAAATTTTATTTGAAGTCTGTGTTAGATATAAACGTAATCTGATCATCTATTTACTTATTACGATATTGATAATTGGAAAAAGTAATAATAATCAAGGACAAACTATACACATTGAAATATGGAAAAGTAAAGATAAATAAGTAAAGATAATAAGAATCACATTACTTCAAATATTCTATCAATATAATTAGGACATATCTGTTCAAGTATAAACATACAAGAAAGATTGAATTGATAATTGAGCATTGGACAGATTGTTATAAATGAAAAACAATATAGTTGCAGATATCTTAATGAGTAGAAAAATTGGATTTTCTGACGTTTCGTCACTTAACGTAAGCCACTTCTTCAGAGCAAATAAATAATCAATTCAACAATAATTCATGTTTAAATAGTACAACGGAACAATGCAAGAATATTATGTGATCAATAGAAAAAAACGGATCTGAATAAGTCATTGTCATGTCACTTAATTTGAAGTCTATCCAGTTCTACGGGATTATTAGGAGGTTTTTTTGCGTACCTAATATGTTCTTTGGTACGAATCAAGATTTTTTGAGATGATTCTCTAATATAGAAAGCATCACAATCGACACAACCTTATTTGTAGACGCAGTTCTGTGTTGATATGAATGGGATTTTTTTTCTTTTAAGCGAATTAAAGTATTTCGAAGTGTGTTCATCGTTTTGTAACATACTTAAATTCTGTGTTGTTTTAGAGTTCTTTGGAGTTCTTCTGTTGTGCCATGACGGTATGGTAAAATTAAATCGGTAATAGCAGTTCACGCCATTTTCAACGACCACCAAAACGATTTTAAAAGTATCAAAATATTACAAAATGATTCTTCCAATTACAAAAAAAGGAGACTAGTTGAAGCGTTCCATATAATACTTAATCCTACTGCTCTCAATAGAAAAGAAGGACTTACTATACATCTTACTTGGACTATCTATCCTAGCCACCTAGTCTGATATTATTCACAATTCACACTATTATCTTGCTAATTAAAGTCTATCCTTTCTCACCATAAGGCTAACACATTTTTCATCCTTAACAGTGCACAATTACATACACACACACAAATTTACATACATGTCGCTTATGAATCACTTTGACCGAAATGACATGACAATGACATATTCAGATCTGTTTTTTGTTGTTGATTGATCACATAATATTCCATTGTACTATTTAAACATGAAGTATTGTTGAATTGATTATTTATTTTCTCTGAAGAGGTGGCTTACATTGAGTGACGAAACGTCAGAAAATCCAATTTTGCTACTTATTAAGATATCTACAAATATATTAATTTATTTGTACACAAGAAGGTTGTACTTTCTCATAACTAAAACTTCAACAAACTTATCAAAATCATTAAAATTAATTTTATGATTAGTTTGAACCATGTGTCGTAGGTACAGGAAATTGGAATTTTGTCATCTACTCCACAAAACCCCTTCTGATACTAATCAACAAATGCTCACTAGTGACGGTCTCCAAGAGATATATCCTGGAGTTCTAGTGAGAAGCTGTGACCAGTGGAGTTCAACTGGGTCAGTTGTAAGGTAGTTACTCACTGATGATAATGGTGGATGTGTCACTCAATTTGGTGGATTAGTTGAAGTTAGACATTAACACCGTTGGATGCCGGCCGGCTCAGTGGTCTGGTCGTTAAGTGCCCACGCGCGAGACCAGTAGGTTCTTCGTTTGAATATCGCAGGCGGTAGGCGGGATCGTTGGTGTGCACCGCTGAGGAGTTCCATAATAGGACGAAACGGCCACCCAATGTTTCCAGGTTTTCCATGATGATCTAGCTTCAATTAACTCATGATCTTAACTGTTGACATTTAAGTATAATTTTCGAGTCATTTTGATGCAACTTTTAACCCGTCTGTCTTTGTATGTGTGTACAATGAATAAATAAATTAGTATCCGTAGTTAAAATATATAAGTTGATTAGGGGTTTTGTGAAATATACACGTTATTTTTTCCAATAATTGTGATTTTGGCTGCTTAGTACGTTTTACGGATAATCGATTTATATGATTATTTTAGTACAATTGTACATAATACACATTTGAATGGTAGAATATCAGAAATCTAAAAACACAATAGGATGGTAAAATCTACTGATGAACATAGTTAGTTTATCATTCTATTTCAAGGCATCATACAGATGATAAATCAACAAAAATCTCTATGATTGACATAATTGTAAGATGAAGGTTTAATGTTCTTTAGGTAAGAAAAATGATCCGTTGGTCGGACACTATTAGCAACAACCTACTGTGGGAAAGAACAAACTAGATCCCAGCGAAGGAAGAAATCAGGAAGAAGCGCTGGAAGTAAATAGGACACACATCGAGGAAAACACCCAACTGCGTCACAAGACAAGCCCTCACATGGAATCCTCAAGGCCAAAGGAAAAGAGGAAGACCAAAGAAGAACACATTACGCCGGAAAATGGAAATAGACATGAGAAAAATGAACAAGAATTGGATGAAACTAGAAAAGAAGGTGGAGGACATAGTGGGTTGCAGAATGCTGGTCAGCGGACTATACTCTATTGGGAGTAACAGGCGTAAGTAAGTAAGTATGTCACAAACTGAAGATACGAGAGTTATCCAAACTGTAAACAAAATGATTTTAATTCATAGTATATATATATATATATATATATATATATATATATATATATATATATATATATATATATATATATATATATATATATATTCATCGGTAGTAAACATGCTCTTGATAATGGTTTCAACATTGAGAAATGCTCTATCATACATATTACCTTTATTTCTTATATAAAAGGGTGAGTAGTATAAAACATGACAACTAATCAGTGGACAGTGATTATGCAGAAAATTCACAGTTATATAATATACCCTTGTGGGCCAGGGTAATTTTACATTGGTTTTCAGGAGAACCAGACACCATCCAGACTTTCACGCAAAAACCCAAACAGTACAGCTCAACCCCGTTTAGCGGAGGAACCAGACACCGTACAGGCTTTAACGCTACAATCTGAATAGTACAGCTCAATCCTGTGGCGCAACCACACAGGTACCAAGCACCCTGGTGGACCAATGCAGAAAATTGAATTAGTAAAATATGTGCGAGTGATTATTGTTCCTGAAAAGATTTTAGCCTTTCTAATAAAATTCGATTTTTCTTATAACCATCTTAGCATATTTCTAATAATAAAATCCTTATTCCTCCTTGTCTCTTTTTTTTCTCTTCCCAAATTTATTTCACTGTATTATACTCTTTAAATAACATCTCCAAACACTAATTTTCCTGATTACTACTTATACTCTTGTTACCTCTACCACCACGGGATTTGAATCGACCACTGTATCTCTGTGCTAATGTGGTATGGCAACTCGAACTGATGTACGTACGTACAAAGTTCTACGTTGTTACTGACTGACTGACTGACTAAGAGGAAGGGAAAACAATAAAATTATGTAAGTGATAATGATTTATGTAAAGTTTAGGCTTGATATATTACGTATATACAAACATTAACTGTTTAGTTTACATGTATAAGTTTGAAAAGAAAAAAAGAGATATTTCACATACTAATAAATGTAAACATGAGCTACTATTACTACTACTACTACTACTACTACTACTACTAATACTAATACTAATACTAATACTACTACAGTGGTGTACGCTACTTACGTTGATAGATATAAGTAGTATGTAACATCAATCAAAAGTAGAATGTCTGACAAGAGAAGAGTGAGAAGATCGAATTAGAGTGAACAAGAATGGAAACAGAGAGTAATTGTAATAACAACAGAATTGAAAGAATCATTCAATCTACTTTTTTTCAAAATGATCCATTTAAAAATAGTGATCACATTGACAATTATAAACATTAGATTTTACAGTAAATGAAGTTACTTTAATGAATCACTGAATATTTACTAATAAATACATTATTATACATTGAAAATCATGAATCTAAGTTATCATTATGAATAGTTATATGGTTATATTAACCAATGATTTTATCTACTTCTCTTCTATGAAAAAAAAAACGATAGATCAATCATTTAAATTGTTGTCTACAACATCTTTTTAATGTTTTCCATATGATCCATTGGAATATCAACTTTTCGACGTTTTATTTTATGTAAAATAGTAGTCGATAGCGTCAGATAATACTCGAAAAGTCTATCAATAGAAGAAACTAGGTTGAAAATTATCAAAGACAAATAGATTTCAGACTAATTTAGTGTAAAACAATAGTTTAACAATGTTCAACTATGAATAATCTTTGTTTTATAACCAATAATAATGATAATAATATCGAGGCATACGCACAGTATGCACATATGCCAATAACAAACTGATCAATTGCAGTCTTAAACCTCAATGGGAAGATACAAGAGAAACAATGCCAAGTGCATTGAAATTCACCCCATTGCACAGGCAAGTGGCTGTCAGGACTCAGTAGCTGAGTGGATAAGGCGATGGCGTTTCAAGCGAATGGTACTGGGTTCGAGTCTTAGAGTGAACATCAACTCTCTGAGATGCAGGTACATCCAACTGACGAGTGCCAAATAGGACGAAACGCGCATCAAACTGGATTCCACTACTAGCCACTATCCATCCTTGCTTACAAATAGCTTGTGAATTAAGGTAATATCGAGGCATACACACAGTATGCACATATGCCAATAACAGACTGATCAATTGCAGTCTTAAAACCCAATGGGAAGATACAAGCCAAACAATACCAAGTGAACAATAATCTATGGTTTGTTATAATGATATTTGTGCATATATTCTTGTAATCCAACCAACCAATAAGAATGATGTAATTTAACTTAAATATATGTGCTAACAGTTATACTACTTACTCATAATGGTTTCTATCTATATTAATAGATCAAATTACAGACAGAGATAAATCTAACTTTGTACTAACTAAATGTCATGTATTTATTGATTTATAAATTATGTTCATGAAATTATGGAAAAAAGTATAATTAAACGTATTAATACACATTATTATTACTATTATTATTAATTATGATGTTTTAGATAGTGCTGTGAACAGGAAAACAAGAAGCCCTGACAAACTACGAAAGCTATTTTTCGGGACGTTATTCCGTTTTTATTCAAAGCTTGTAAAATACTGACATTTATTTTTGTTCCTAATCTATTCAACAGAACATAAGCTTTCGTTCGATGTATGATTCATTGCCGTACCCTTTCTGTTCTGAAGCTATTGTAATTTAAACATAATGTCTTACACCCTATTTTCTATTCTAATTCCCAGCTTTGGACATAATTGTATTTGTTTCCTAATTATCGTACATTGTGGTCGGGTTATTCACTTATTTATTCATGTACCTTTTTACACCGAACTGAAATCAGGATATCAGGAATAGATCGAGCAGTGTTCCAGTTGTTTTGTCTCCTCTCATTTGCGTGCTCGTCAGCAAATCAGGCGATATAATAGTTTTCTTCTCTCTATCCCACTTCAAACTCACGCGTACTAGCCTCAAAGTTAAGTCGGTCAGCCTATAATGCCGAGGTTTTAATCTGAATTAGATAATTATCCTAAGCACCAAAAGTGAGTAGACAGAGCAAAGGACATAACAGTTAGATATGAAAATGGGAGTAGATAGAAATGCTTTGACACTTTTCATAAACTAATACGAATTAAATTGTAGTCATTTTGATGAAGTCTTGTTCTTTGAGATAAATGATTTCGGTTGTAGAGCTATCATCGTTGTTCTGCACAATATCATCAGCATAAATGTCTATCATCCAGCTTAAAGAACAAAATGTCATCAAGATCATCCATGTGAGCTATAAATCTTTTTATCATCTCAAAATTATAGTCAATTCCACAATGATAATTAACTAGGAAAATATACTGATGATATGATTTTAATGTCCAAACATTTTAATATATCAGTTTTAGCAATATTTGATATATGGGACTCCAGTGCTTCCAGGTTTTCAATGGTCGTCTAAGATTAATCAGTCCATGATCTCAATCAAAAACTTAATAATCTCCACAACCCCTATACTAATAAATACTATGTTCTCACTAGTGACTAGCTTCGTGAGAAAATTCTCGGAGTTCTAGTGAGAAGCCGAAACCAGTGGAGCTAATCCATGTCGGGTAGAGATACGTATCTACCCAAGTACAATGGAAGATGGTCGAGCGATTTCGTCGATTGGTTGATGTTAGACACTATCACCATTGGATGACGGCTCAGTGGTCCAGTAGGTTAGGCGGCCACGCGCGAGACCGAAGGCAATGGGTTGGAATCTCATGAGTGGGATCGTGGATGCGCACTACCGAGGAGTTTCACAATGTAACAAAACGTCCATCTAGTGCTTCCAGGTTTCCAAAGGTGGTCTAACATCAATCGGTTCATGATCTCAATCAAAAACAAATACATCAGTTAATTATATAGGTATATATATATATATTACTGATTTAAAGAAACTAACTTTCATATTACTGAATTTCAGACAGTATAAACATATACATATATCTGAATATATTCAGTATGGTTGAAATCCTGAAATAAGTTCAATATAAAGCCTTTATAATGAATAACTTTCATTAATTCTACATATAAATATAAAGTATATCACTGATATACATCTTTTGTTTTTATAATCATCTGTCATTATATAAGTTGATGACTATGAAATGGTTGAATCTATTACGTAATGAATTAGAGCATAGTGATTTATAAATCATAATACAAATGACAACCAAATATTTATTTCTTATAAACATTAACTGTCTAAATTTACTGTCAAATTTGTTCATCATTAGTTAGCTATATTTAGAATAAGTATAATAGTATAATATAATTCATTACTGATTTCAATATTAATTTAATAAGATGAGGTAGTTGTAAATAAATAAATATGCAACTAAATCAATCTGATGTTGATTACCCGGTAAGTTGTTGTGTCAGTTTTAGCTCATTAACATTCCCAATTGATTATTAAACCAATTTATATATACATTTTTTGTAGCAAGGTTCTTTTCTACAGTATGAGGTTGCTAACCTCTATACACAACCTTCTTTCTTTATTCAGGCTTAGGATCGGTCGTAACCCTAGAAGGACTTTAGGAGGAGAAAGATATCAAAAGAATGAAAAAAAACACTTGACGAAATTTTGGAAAGAGAACTTAGAACATGATTACTTGGTAAATCCTGATCGACAGCCTATGCTGATAATTGTAACTTATTTTTCTTTAGATGCACACAGCTGAGGAGTTCCGAAATAAGACGAAACGGCTGTTCAATACTTCCAGATTTTCTATGGTGATCTGGCATTAATTGACTCATCATCTCAACTATTAAAAGATATTTTAATTCTTAATTTCAATTAAATTTGTAATTATGGGGTGCGCTACTGATATATACATGAGTAGTAGATAACGATAGTCAGGTATAGAACGTATTTTAGTAGAAAATCGAAAAGGAAAAAAAACGGTAATGGAAAGCAATTTGTATGAAACTATAGGAACAATGAAATCTGAGATGATTTTACTGATATTTACAAAAGGGAACAGTCAAATTGGATACAATTGATTGACATATTACAAATGAACTATTTACGGTAATGGTTACATTCGATTGACCTACGTGTGTTCTTCTTCTTCTTCTTCTTCACTATGGAATTACAACATGGATATCAACTTGTGAAAGAAACCTAGTTTAACTTGGTGATATATTTTTATTGTTTAGTTTTACATATAATTTTATTAACCACATATATATTGAATGATATAAATTGGTGAAGCCACTAAGCACATGATACTTGTTATTGCCATACATATCAAATTAATTATTAATTACGTGTCTTATATTGTGTTTTTTTTTAAAAAAAAGAAAGAAACGTCAGTTTCTCTTTAGAAATACGTCATTAATTTCGTATTAAACTACTGTTCATTATGTCGAAAACAAATAATGATCTGCCAAGATTGAAAAAAAAACAACGAAACAACAGTATCTACAGTTAAATTCACTTGGTATGGTTTTACTTGGATCTTCCAATTGTTATTTAGAACTGCAATTGATCAGTCTTACTTATTGGTATATGTGCATCCTGTGGGGATCGCCTCGATATAGCCTTAAGTTGTAAGCTTTTTAAACAAAGATAGATTGTGGCTAACAGTGGAATCTAGGACACGTGTTTTATTCTATTCGGGACTCGTCCACTAGATGAACTTACATTGCAGAGTTGATATTCACTCTGGGACTCCATTTGTCAACATGAGACTGATCAGTTACAGTCCTAAATAACAATGGGAAGATACAAGTTAAACAAAACCATGTAGATTTAAAATTTCACTCATTGCGATAGCGTGATCGTGTTTGAAGTGAACGGTACTAGGTCCCAGTCCTGGAGCAAAAATCAACCCTGTGATGCAGGTACATCCTATTGACGAGTCCCAAATAGAATGAAGTGACATGTGTCAAACTGGCTTTCACTACTAGCCAATATTTATCTTTAATTAAAAACACCTACAGTTGCAAAGATAAAAATGTTTTAACTAATTTGTTTGTTTTTTTCATGTTTAAAGGCATTCTTTTGTAAACTATTTGTAAAGCTGTATTCAATTAAGTAATTATTGTTAAACATGATGAATATACAGCTAAAGAGTTTTTCTACATTATAATTAAATTTTTTTCATTGTCCATTGAAATGAAACTATAAATAGTAGATAATCTTTGAAAAACTAAATCTTATGGTAGTACTGTGGTGCATGCTACTTATATTGGTATAAGTAGTATATGACGCGAGTCAGGAATTTAATGTCTGGCAGCAGAAGATGGGGAAGATCAAAAAAGGAAGAGCGGGAATAGAAAGCAATTAGTATGAAAATGGAAGAACAATGAAGTTCGAGACAATTATTGAACATTTTGTAAATTAAGTATTATAGTATGGTATTTCTATTTAACCAAATAACTCTGTAATTTTGTGCTAAATAATAATTCGGTTGTCCTCACCTATGTTCTCCTTCACTACAGCACAATTGAAAATGTAATTATTTCATAATGATTGATGATTATATTTAGTTAGAATAATAGTAATTTAGTGACTTAAGCAACAGAATAGTAAAATAGATAAACATTCAGGAGATTTTACTCACATCACACAAATGAATAGGTAATTGTCAGCACCTTGAATATAGATTAAAAATAATAATTATAATAATATACCTGGTTTCTCACTATGATATTAAGGCTATCTAAATGTAGTAGCTTAGACAATAATACCTAACCTTATTGGTTCGAATCTTAGTTTGAAAAACTGAGGAGTTCCAAAATCATACAAAACAGGAACCCTATTTTGTCATCTTAGATACAAATCAAACGTAGTAAAACATGTGACTAGATAAAAATATCAAAGCAATCTTTTTAAGGATCTTTATGTATCAACAGAGATCAATTCGTTATAATTCATCATATCAACAACTGAAATTTAAAATCTTTAATAAACAGAAATAATCAACAACGTTTTCATAATGAAGAAAAAAGGTCATCACTACAGAAACAAACTTGAAAAGTCTGTTTTACAAAGCTTGTCAATTATCAGACATTTCTATCTGGACATATAAAATTAACCATGAAAGCTACTATACCAGAATTTACAAAAAAAATGAGATAAAGAAATTTACGTCAAATGTGCATTTTAAAAATCATCAGAGCATTTATCAGAAAAAGCAACTAAAAATTATGATCGGAGAGGGGTTTTGTGGATATTCTAATAATCTAATGATTCAGATCATGAGTCAATTCATGCTAGATCACCATAGAAAACCTGGAAGTATTAAGCGGCTGTTTCGTCCTCAGCATTACTCATCTACGATCCCTCCGACCGCGAGATTCGAACCCAGGATCTATCGGTCTCACGCATGAATGCTTAATCTCTAAATCACTGAGCCGGCCGGCATCCAACAGTGTTAATGTCTAAATTCAACCAATTTATGAAGTAGCACCGCCGTCTACCATTGTCCTCAGTGAGTTACTATCTCTTAACAGATCCGTCCTGGTTTCAAAGTCCACAAGGTGGATTCGTGGATGCACACTGCTGAGAAGTTCCATACTAAGAAGAAACGGCCGTCCATTGCTTTCAGGTTTTCCATGGTGATCTAGCTTCAATTGACTCATGATTTCAACTATTAAATGATAAATTATTAAGAATAATGTAAACTTTCAATTGATAAACAATAAAATCATAATGTGGATATTTAAAATGTAATTAAAATAGTTTATCAGTTTATTGGTTGTAGGGATTGTTAAACTTTTGATTGAAATCATGAACCGATTGATGTTAAACCACCTTTGAAAACCTGGAAGCACTAGACGGCCGTTTCGTTCTATTGTGGCACTACTCAGTAGTGCGCATCCACGATTCCAACCCAGGGCCTTCGTTCTCGCGCGTAAACGCCTAGCCTAGTGGACCACCGAGCAGGCATCCAATGGTGTTAATGTCTAACCTCAACCAATCCACCAAGTTGCGCGACAATCTTCCATTGTACTGAGGTAGACACCTGTTTCTACTCGACATGAATTAGCTCCACTGGTCACGGCTTCTCACCAGAACTCTGAGAATTTCCTCACGAAGCTAGTCACTAGTGAGCACATGATAATTATCAGTTTAGTGAGTGTGGAGATTATTAAGCTTTTTATTTTTATTTTATTTTATTTTTTGTAATTTAATTCAGTTTTTTTTATTTTTCTCTCGAATTATTTTTCTTTTTTTCTATAATCTCCAATGAAAGTATTGCTTCTAATCCATTGATCTACAATAATAGTTTAACTAAGATCAATTCATAATCTCTACGGTATTCAACAATATCTACAACCATTTACTGTTGTAACATATACAAGAATCATTTTATATTTATTATGACTTTCATTTATTCAATGTTCAATGAAGTCATTCATTTAAACAACTAATAGATAGTTCCTAATATAAAGTATATCAAATACAATTCATAATTTTATTATATTGAACAGCTGATTGAATCATTTATAAATAAATAACCATATATACCTTCAATTCACAAGATGATAACGGTTATCCTCTATACCGTTTTGTAAAAATGAAATCAAAGAAATTAAAAGGAGGTAGAAGAAAATAAATTTTATAAAAGTATACGAATGATAGAAATCAAATGATTTTTCTCTATTTGAATACACTTTGAAAATGCCGCATTATTTTTTTTGACAGTCTATTATAACTTTTCAAAATAGATAAATCATCAATATATATATATATATATATCAGTGGTATTAGTAGTAGTAGCATTGTAATGAACAAGAATATAAATGAGGACAATTGAATGTAATTGAATACACATATTACAGAATAACTTAGACAAATCTGAGAATCATACAGTAAATAATTCATTTGCAATATGTCAATCATTTGTCATAGATTTCATCCTTTTTTCGTTTTCACACTAATCATTTTTTTGGTTCTCATTCTGTTTTCTTTAATCGTTTTAATCATCTACCTCCAGACATTTCACTTTTGATTGATCATAAATACTCCTTATATCTGTCGATATCAGTAGTACACATCACAGGGTAAAAAGAAGTTGTCTTTTAGTTAATTTACTGTCATTTTACAGTCTAAAAGTATCTATCTTATATTGATGTAATAGTTGGTATCAATCGATTGAAGTTATAATCAACGTCTGATTATTGTTGGATGATTGAGAAAAGTTGATAACAAACCATTGACCTAACTTTTACGACTTTTGACACTGTTTATTAGAGGTAATCTATAGTTCTGAAAAAATTGAATCTTTTCATTGAATTTTAACTGATGTTTTGTGACAATCCCTATTGTTAAATTTATAACATGTAAACAGTAATGGAAAAAAGAAAAAGAAACAGTAGTATCAACAGTAGTAATGTGGTATCTGCTACTTATTTTGACAGATATAAGTAGTATGTAACACCAATTGTTAATCAAATGCCTGTCAGTTAAAGATTAAGAAGACTGTATTGAAGAGAATAGGAATGTAAAATAATGGGAGAGTAATTGTAATGACAACAGAACTGAAGATGTATATATACATAGTTTACCAAAACATTCTATCATTTTACATTAAACAATAAATCAGTTTTTCGTCACTTATGTTCTTTCATTTATGACTACTGTAGTAGAAATAACAATGAATAATCCCTTAATCAAAAACAAACAAAAAACACTCAATCATGTAAGTCTGTGGTGTGTGCTGTTTATATTGACATAAGTAGTATACGACGTTACACGTGAACAGAAGGTCTGGCAGCAGAGAGACAAGAGGATCGAATAGTAAAGAATGGAAACACGATGCAATTTGTACGATAATGCAAGAACAATGAAGTCTGAGTCATTTTGAGACAATCGATGGACATTTTGCAAATTACGTATTTACTATTTGATTGTTAGATTTTATTAACAGGTCCTGTAATTTATGTTAAATACATTCGATTGTCCGCACTGCTGTTTTTGTTCACTACATATTTGGATTCAATGTGGATTGTCTTGATATAATCATTTTGTCACAAGTTTAACAGAACAGATGTGTTGTAGGTGACAGTGGAGTCCATATTCCACACCTCATTAAATTCAGGACTCGTTAGCTGGATGTACTTGCATTTAAGTGTTGATGTTTGCAATAGGATTCTACTTGGATGTAAAAATTTTTTATGTATAAATGAAAAAAATTCTTATTTGGTCAAGGTATTATTTATTGATTTTGGAGAGGAAAATTGATTTGTTCTACAATGATATTACGTCATAATATAATATTTAACTAGGTCTGTGTTAGTAAGTTTAACATGTAAGTAACATTGTGGTGTGTGCTACTTAGACTGACATAAGTAGTATATGATGTTAGTCGTGAACAGAAGGTATGGCAGCAGAGAGACAAGAGGATCGAATAGTAAAGAATGGAAACACGATGCAATTTGCATGAAAATGCAAGAACAATGAAGTCTGAGTCAATATGAGACAATTGGTGGGCATTTTACAAATTACGTATTTACTTTATGATAGTTAGATTTCATTAACAAGTCCTGTAATTTTGTATTAAATACATTCGATTAGTCCCCACTAGTGTTCTTGTTCACTACAAGTCTACTTCTATATGACAAAAATACATTTCTATTTACTTGAAACGATCGAGAGAAGAAGAGAAAAAAGAAAATTTTTTTTCTTTTCTTTCTTTTCTTTAAACTAAAAATTCATCTATTAAAACCTAAACTGATCAATGATACTTATACGGATAAATTCATTAAACACGGATTCATATGATTCTTTTTATTAAAAAAATAAGAAGATAAATCAACATTGAAATGGTTTTCTTTTTTCTTTTCTTTTTTTTAATGTTTTCAATATGACATTTGTACTGGTACATGTTTTCTTTTCTTTTTTGTTCTTTTTAAATTGAAGTCAGCTGTAAATTTTCATGTTTTTTCAATGGCAACGTGATAATTACAATTTCTCTTTTTTTTTTCTTAATTTTGAACTCAATTCGCTTTGGTATCAGAAGAGGTTTTTTGTAGATATCATAGTAGTATACAACTTGAATTCATCAGTTCATTGAAGGTAGACCACTATGGAAAACCTGGAAGCACTAGAATCTTTAAATCACTGAGTCGGCTAGGATCCAATTGTGTTAATGTCTAACTTTTACGAATTCACGAAATTAAGCGACACATTCATCATTGTCTTCAGTGAGTTACTATCTTATGACAGAGTCGGTTGAGATCCACTGGACACTGCTTGTCACTAGAACACCAGTAAATACCTCTTGAAGCCAGTCACTAGTGAACCAATAGGTCCTAAGTTCGAAACTCAAGAGGCAGATTTGTGGATGCGCACTGCTGTGTAGCTCCACACAAGGACAAAACGACCGTCCAGTACTTCCAGGTTTTCCATGGCAATCTGGCTTTAGTAGATTCACGATCTCAACCATTCAACTTCTCTTTAGTTAATCAGTTTTTTTAGTTTTTTTTCGGTTAAATGGACGCAAACATGGAATAAACGAAAATTTACAAGTTAGCATGTATCTTAGGTTTTTGTTATCCACTCATTCATCATATATAATAACAAAAATCTTTGAAGTCATGAATGTGCACTATTAATAAGTTTTAGACTAGAAAGAAATGACTGATCTAATTAAAATCAGTTTGTGATTTAAACTGTATAAAAGTACTCTACAAATCCTTCGTAATAACGATTTCTCTAATTGTCTGTATTTAATTTGGTTTATAGTGGAAGGTAGAAAACCGAAGTGACTACAGTTGACAATCTAGTAGAAAGAGTTAGTCTTTAGTGTAAATAAACTCTTAAAATAAGTCCACAACTCAATGATGACATTGAATGAGGTTCAACTTTTATAGTAGGATTGACTGAAATTTCAAGATCTGGATCATTCAATGATATTATGTTGACTAAATAACTGGAATTTATTAGATTTCATATTAAGATCATTCAATGGGATTTCTATGAATCATAAATCAGTATTAAACTACTGTCTATTACATTAGTAGATGTGAGGTCAAAAAAAAACAGAATTGCACATTTTATAGGCATTCATTGACTGATAAGTAATACTAAATAGATTTATAAATATACATCCCAGTAAGTACAAGAATATGTAAATGTGAAACAGGTTTAAATAGCTAACTAAATTTCCATGTATTTAATCAAAAATTATTTAAAACAAGTTTGTTTACAAACAACTTACTAACAATATGCTATATATCAGTATAGGGTTGTAGAGATTGTTAAATTTTGATTGAGAACATGAATCGATCAATATTTGACCACCAGTGAAAACGTGAAAGCTGCGACAAATGGAGCTAATCCATGTTGGGTGTGAGATAGATTTGACAAGTTCATACGTTCTATTCATTGCCGATTCAGTGGTTCAGTGATTAAGCATTTATGTGTAAGATCAAAGGTCCTAAGTCAGAATCTTGAGTGTGGAATCGTGGATAAGCACTTCTGATAAATCTCATACTACAACGAAATAGCCAGTCAATACTTCAATGTTTCTAACAATTGTCTAACATTAGCCAATTCATGATCTCAGTTAAGTATTTTTTGATTAAGATCATGAACCGATTGATGTTAGACCACCTTTGGAAACATGGAAGCACTGAATGTCCGTTTCATCCTATTGTGGAACTCCTCAGCAGCGAGCATCCACGATCCCACTCGCGGGATTTGAACCCAGGGGTCTTCGGTCTCGTGCGCGAACGCATAACCTACTGGACTACTGAGCCGTCATCCAATGGTGTTAATGTCTAACCTCAACCAATCCACGAAATTGCGCGTGACTTAATGACAATTTGTTAACAATCCACATAGCATCCATACATGCCGAAATGAAACCGATAGAATGAAGGCCAAAATATTATTTGACAGTTTCAAACAACGAATATATGTATGAAATAATATTAAAATTAACAAAACTTCAAGCTGGAAGATGATATTAAGACACAATTCTACTTTATTTGAAGAGAAATATAAACATATTAGATACGTTCTGTTAATTCTGAGGAATTTTATTAACATTTAATTTGTATAATGGTATAAATGGGAAAATTTTGAATTCACATTTTGAAGTATTCACTATAGCAAGAATGTCGAAATAATTTACAAGAACCTTAATAGTAATAAATGAAATTCTGAAGCAATGAATATGAATAATTTGTTAAAATGCACTAAAAACTTGTTTGTCATTGTAGTGTGAAGAACAATACTTAATACATGAATAATAGATCGGTCTCTTTGGATGTTTCTCTACTCTTATAAAATATAGTCTACAAATATATATTATTAACGTTATTCAGTGCGATATTTTATTTATTTGAACACATATTATTGTTAAAAACGGGCACCGAATACATATACGCCACACAAGTCACTTGATTTGTGTCTGGGCTGTGATACTGTCCAGGTACCCAGACCAAAGCAGGTGGTCTTCATAGGGGTCGAACCTGAAGCGCTTGACGTAAAGGTATGGTCCACAGGCAGTGGAGCAACGTCAGAAGATGCAGTCCCATGGTAGGCGGTAACCAACAATACGTTCATACACCATTTGTTCATTCAGGATCCTGGATCCCATATGTATAATCAGTTTGGAATCAGAGTTTTCCAACTTCCCTAGATGGATCCTCTATATCCGCCGATTCGGTTAAAGTGTCGGACATTCGCTTTTCGTCCTCTGAATTTCGTAAATAAAAACCCCAGGCCACGAGAATGTAGTGAGTAGGACTTCCCTGTCAGTGGCTATATACGCGTGGTTAACTCTCCCCACCCTTGGCCATATCAGGCCATTTGAGGGTGATTCACTGAGATACCAAAGAACATTAAAGGTAAACGATTACATTTGAGATAATCTCAGAGATTGAAATCCTATAGTCTAATATAAAAAAAATAGTTGAATATAATTTTCAAATAAGACTGTATGCAGAATCGATTTTGATTATTTTATTTTCAACTGTTTCTATCTAAAAACAGTAAATTTCTAAAATTGAACGTTATTACATATTACAGTATTTTGATTGCTGTAAAATGTACTCAAAAAGACCCCACAAACAATAAAAGATGTTTATGGAATCCTTATGATTACTAAAGATCCTTAGCAACCTATACATATATACGTAGCAGTTGAATATACCCTAGAATCAGGTTTTATTCTAGTTTGAAAAGGGTTAAACTAGAGTACTTGCATATGATCAACAGATTGAAAATGTTATTTTTTTTTTAATACTATTTTTAGAAGGAAAGAAAGAAAAAAAAGAAAAAAAACTACTCCACGCTTTAATATAAACACATGGTGATTTGTAAATTGAATATTAGGCAAATAATTAATGATTATAATATATTGATCAAATGACTTTTACTAATCATGATATTAGATCATATTAGATTTGTTCATTGTTTAACATCATCTATATGAAAAAGATAATGAACTTTAGATTCAATCAGGATATAAGCTGATAACATTCACGTTATTCATGTTTTCTTATAGTCAGTGCTTCCCTTAGTATAAATCATTACTTGTTACATCAATGGTGTTTGAATGTGCTACATATTATTTTTTTGTTTATTATCTGACAATATAAAGCATACGAACATTGTAAATCATTAACAGGTTAAGGAAATTGTCTTATGTTCACAGTTCTTATTTAAAGTATTCCACTTAATAATTAAGTCAAAATTAAAACGTATCTGAAATGACACAGATTGAAATCATGAGTCAACTGAAGCCAGACCACCATGGAAAACATGAGAGCGCTAGACGGCTGTTCCGTCCTAGTATGGGAATGCACAGCAGTGCGCATTCACGATACCGCACTCTGCGAGATTCGAACTCAGGAGCTATTATTTTCGCACCAGGCGCTTAACCAAATAGACCACTGAGCCGGCATCCAGTAGTGTTAATATCTAACTTCAACCAATCCACAAAGTTGCGCCACCGTACATCATTGTCCTCAGTGAGCTGATATCTCACAACAGACCTGGTTGAACTCCACTGGTAATGGCTTCTCACTAGAACTCCAGGAGTGTCTCCTGAAGTCAGTCACTAGTGAGCAGATGATTATTATCAGATAGGGTTTGTGGAGATTTTATAAATTTCACAGATTAAAATCATGGGTCAATTGAAGCTAGACCACCATGGAAAACCTGTAAATGATTTTGTTATTGGTATAGTTTAACAATTAGTCAAGCCATTGATAATAAACAAGAGTTAGTGATAGATAAGATCCTCTTGATGAATATTATAAAAAAATATTAAATTTTGTAATTATTTACATTCAATTTTAAATGGCTAATAAACTGTATGTTGTTTATTCTAGTTAGCGTATTTTGTAGCAAGGTTGTTTTCTACGAAATGAGGATGATGAACCCATGCTCAATCCTCCTTCTTTACCCATGTTTGGGATCGATAGTAGCCCTAGAAGAGCTACAGGCAGCATTCCTACAGTTAAAGAACATATGAAACTCAAGACAACTGTCAACTAGCATGAAGGTCAGAATCTGCAATATGAATAACAAGACAATTCAACTGTGCGGAGCTGAAACATGAAAACTTACTACAATCATCATCTACCATTTACAAGTGTTTATAAACAATTGTATACACAAGATACACAATATCAGTTGGCCGGATACCATCAGCAACAGCCTACTGTGGTAGAGAACAAACGAGCTTCCAATTGAATAGGAAATTAGGAAGTTGGTAGATAGGACAGACAAAACTGCACCACAAGGCATGCGCTAACTTGAAATTCCGAAGGAAAACAAAAAAAAAATAGGAAGACCACGGAATATATTGAGTCGGAAATTGGAAGCAGATATCAAAAGAATGAATAGAAACTGAAAACAACTGGAAAGAATTGTTCAGGAGAGAGTTCGATGGAGAATACTGATGGGTAGCCTACGCTCCACTACAACGGGTAACAGGCGTAAATAAGCTATTAACTGTAAAGGGACTATTAATAAGTACAACCGAAACAATCACCTGTGTAAAATCTAACTGATCTAGAAACGGTCACTACAATTACAGTAAATTAACTGAAATACCTACTTAACTAAAAAACGTTTTAAATAAAATAAAAGCTATTGAATAATCATTTTAAATCTGTTCAAATGACTTCAGACAACTAACTCTACTTGTTTCAGAAGGTTTACCAGAGTGTAAACGTATATTCAGTGAACAATTCAATAACCTCATAAAATGATATCACAAAAGTATTCTGGGATATCAAAATATGGACAATGAGTTCCCCACATTTTTTTAGTCTGAAATCGTGATAAATAACCATTTTGTTCCTACAGAATGAATACCAATATACTCATTGACTAATAATTTCATTTACTTTATCTCTTTTTAGAAAAAATCAGTGAGAACAGACAGATAGTCTAGTTAATTCTGTGAACAATTCAATTTCTCATTTCTACAATGAAAAAAAAACACAACAAATTTTGAAGCGTTTACACTGCATGGTTAGTCAATAGTAGTCAATAGGATATATATCTCACTTAGGTATCATAATGATTGCCATTTAAACAATGTACATCATCTTTAACTTTGTCTTTTTGTTCTACAATCTAACAGTTTCTTGAAGAAGAAGAAGAAGAAAAGAAAACTGTTTAAATGAGTAATATGTAACAAATATTTGAGAAATCAATTGATCTTTATTCAATGTTATGGTATGTAACCATAATACAAACAATTGACAGCTGATAGTCATTAAGCTATAGGTATATGCATTTTTTGTTGTTGTGGTGGTTGTTGTTGTTGTTAGTGGTGGTGGTGGTGGTAAATTATTATTTATTTGTTATAATAAAAATGTAAATATAATTCTTTTAGTATATACCATATCAAATCTTGATTAAATCAACTATGGACAAATAAATTATATGCTATACCTGTCAACTAAATTTTAGTTTAGATGTTTCTGTGGGTGTTATTTGTAAATATTCTTGTCAGTAATGTATATATTCAGAGAGCGAGAGCGAGAGAGAGAGATCAGAACAAATGTGTATACTGAGAAATGTTGTTAAATAGTATTACCTAACTATTATATTATCTAAATATAAACAATCAATGGTAAAATTATTGATCTTCAATGAATAAGATGTTATGAATAACAACTGAAATAAATAAGAAACGCAAAATTTCAACAAGCTACCATTTGTTAAAATGTATTTTGACATATTTTTTAAAAAATTAAGTTTGGACTGAGATCATGAATCGATCAATGTTAGATCATCATTGAAAACCTGGAAGCACTGAATGGCCATTTTGTCGTAGTATGGAACTCCATGATCCTACACGCTTGTTTCAAACCCAGGACCTTCAGTTTTGCATGCAATAGAGTGAATTGATTGGAGTTAGAAATTAACACTGTTTTGATACCCGTTCAGTGGTCATGAGGTTAAGCATTCGCGTACCTAGGTGACCTTGAGAAAAATAACCTATTTACTAAAGTCAGAAACGGATTATAAACTAATATCAGAAAGTGTGACTAGCACTAAAAGTTAGAAGTTAGATTTAAGAATTAGAGTTAAGGTTTAAATCACAAATCAACATCAGCTATAATGCTAAATTACGATCTAACGACATGGATGAATGAATTTTACACCAAAATCTAAGACTTACTATCTTAAATCTCATTAATTTCTCCATAAATAAATTGTCAAGTTATGAACTTCCGCAATGTAATTAGGAAAATCCAATCAGTTAGTCTTCCGAATAAAGCTTTTATTAATTTTCAAATTTCTCAACAGAGTGTTGTTGAATTGAATGAGAGATTCAGTAGACGTTCAACTTCGAGACCAAAAAGCTGGGTTTCATAAGGATCGGACGTGTATAGACCAAGTCGCAACACTATGGATCATTGTTGAGTGACCAATTAAATAGAATTTGTCAGTATACATCAACTTCCCCGACTATGAAAAGCGTTTGACAGTGTGGATAGGAGAACCTTATAGAACCTTCTTTGACCCTATGGTGTACCAGAGAAAACCGTCAATATCATCAGTAATCCATACAACGGACTGCACTAAAAAGTCGTACATAGAAGACAGCTTATAGATGCATTCCGAGTAAAATCCGGTGTTAGACAATGCTATTTCACACGCCCTTTTTCTTCTGGTTGTTGACTGGATCATGAAGACCCCTAAATCTCAGGGAAAACTTGGAATACAGTGAACAGCTTGTATGCAACTAGACGATCAGTAATTGGCAGGTGACTTAGCTCTTTAATTCCATACACAATAACAAGTACAGAAGACGATATCCAGTGAAGCAACAGCCTATGAAGCAGTAGGTTTCACCATACAAAAGGAGAAAGCCGGGATCCTAAAATACAACACAAGTGGAGCACCAACCCGATAACACTTGATGAGAAATTTCTGGAACAAATAGAAGACTACACATGTCTGAGCAGTATCAGAGAAAAACAAGGAGTATCTGATGCACATGCGCAGACACGAAGTGACAAAGCAACAGTTCTCTTGTACGTGCTAAAAATTGCAGGACCACTATTATGATAATCAAAAGAAACAAGTATTCACGACCAGTTGTCCACGCAACGTAATCCAGTTCTGTTGTCCGGATAGCATCAGCAACAACCTACTGTGGGAGAGAACGAACCAGACCCTAGATAAATTGGATAGGCGGCACATTGAGGAAATAATCAAACAATATCACAAGGTAAGGCTCAACTTGAAATTCTCAAGCCAAATGTAAAAGAGGAAGACCAAAGAACACGTTGCATCGTGAACAGATATAATAAAATGAGCAACATTTGGGAATAACAGGAAAGGAGAGTGCACGACGCAAGTGACTGGCAAACCCCTATCGGAGGTCTATAATTCACAGGCATAATTAAGTAAGTAATTTGCCTACACAAATGATTGAATTCATTCGTTCAGGTTCTAAGTCTTTTCAACCAACAATTTCAAAGGCTTTATAACTAAATGGTAGGTAATTTTTTATTCTATTCTATTTTTAATCGCTCGTATTTCATGTTTAAACATATGAAAAGCGGCAAGACTACAATTTATGGACGAACCAATCAGATTTAAGGATAACAGATCTTGGATTTTAGCGAGAAATTCATTTAGCATTTTGGCATTTTAGTTGATATCAGTTCGTGATGAAAATCATAAAATTAATTCTTAATCCTAACCATCAATTGTAAATCATAATCCTTACTCTTCAAACTGTTTTATAACCCTCATTTATCCCACGTAAATAGGTGGACATTCTCAAAGTCATATAAGCGTTGCTCAGAAGTTTGACCAGAAAAGCTTTTAAATATATGAGTGAAGTCGTACAACTACCAAACAGTAAACATTGTTTTCCGTTATCTATTAAACACAAGTATCATTTAAATGAATAAGTGAATATGAAGCAAAGACGATGATTTAGACCATACTCATAAAGTATTTCATCATATTTCATAACATTACTGATTTATGTGAAATACTTTAAAGTTAATATAAAAAGATATTTTTGTTTTAAGACCAACTTGACTCTCCCATCAATACTTATTGATTCTAAGAATCGATTATCAACACCACAATCAAAAACGTATAATTAAACAATGAGTGATAAACCCTTTATTTGTTCAGGTATATATATATTTATATATAAGTTCTATAATAGTTTGGCATATGATAATCACAATATACAATGAAAGATCATTCTCTGTTTCTAACGATCAAGATTTTTAAACATGAGATTAATTGATTTTAGAAAATCATATTTCGGTTGCGGTATAATTTTCAAGTAATATTTATTGACTTTTTTTAATATCAAAATAGCTATTTGTTAACCACCATCAGTCTGATGATCATTATTGTTATGACTTTAAGTTGCGGCCGATTTTTACCCTGTGCTAATTGTTGTGTCCTTGATTGGAAAATTAGAGAGCAGCGTACTTATCGACCGATTCAATGACACGTAAACACGTACGGACGGCCTAGAGTCTCTATTGGTCTCGCTTCCCTGTCTAGCCCAGTCAGTTGAGTCCAGAACACAAGTCACAGCCTCGGAGATATGAATCATCATATTTCAAACATACTTTGTTTATATACCAATCAAGCATACCACATCGTACCATAAAATAGAAAACAACATTTTGTACAATATTCGACAAGTGAACAGATACCGACCAATAGGAAATGTCCATTTAAAGTCCAAGGACACCATTGGACTTAACATGATAATTATTGGTCTATTCTTCCGCATCCACAACAATTATAAAACAAATTCAGTTAGAAGAATCTAGTCATCTTTAAAAATTAAAAGTGAGACTATAACTTATGGACGACATTTAAACGACACTAGATCAACTTTGAAAGTGTTCACCTACTAATAACTAGGATCAAATAAGGGTTATAAACCTGTGTGAAGAATTAGAATTATGATCTACAATTGATAATTAAGGTTAGAAATTAGATTTAGAATTTTCATTACAAATTGACATCAACTATGATACTAAAACTCTATTTTAAGACATTTGTAGAGATTTTATAAATTTCACAGATTGAAATCATTAGTCAATTGAAGCTAGACCACCATGGAAAACCTGGAAGCAGGTCTGTTGTGAGATATCAGCTCACTGAAGACAATGGTATACGGTGGCGCAACTCTGTGGATTGGTTGAAGTTAAACATTAACACCATTGGATGCCGGCTCAATGGTCTAGTTGGTTAAGCGCCCAGAGCGAGACTGATAGGTCCTGGGTTCGAATCTCGCGGGGGGGGGGAGACGGCATCGTAGATGTGCACTGCTCAGGAGTCGCATACTAGGACGAAACGGCCGTTCAGTGTTTTCAGGTTTTCCATGATGGTCTAGCTTCAATTGACTCATGATTCCGATCTGTAAAACTCTATTTATCCAAATGGATAAGTGAGTTTCGCTCCAAATTTCGAGATCTATTATCTTATACATGATTAGTTTGTCCATAACTTATAGTCCTGCCAAATTAGACAATGTGTCATTAGTTTTAAGAAAAAAATAATATCTGATAGAATTTATTTGATTATTGTTTATAACTTTTAGTAATATGTTTAACATACTTATAAAATCTCAGCGAAAGAATTTGAAGTAAATCCAACGTTTCGCCTGGCAATCTAGTCCAAGCATTTTTAAGGAAAATGTAATCCTTGAAGAAGCTCGAACCAGATTGTCAGGCGAAACGTTAGATGTACTTTAAATTCTTTCGATGAGATTTTACAAGTATAACATTCTTCCTCTTTAATGACTCACAATAATTTGGCGCCCAAATATTGTGAAAGTATTCGTTTAAATCTAAACAAAAGTTTTTATTTATGTTTAACTTACATTTCAGATTATTTACTTCAAAAAAAACAAACTTTTCTTTTATATTTTGTTATCAGTAATTTGTGTATGGAAGATTAACTTTTAATGAAACAATAGATAATGATAAATCATAGTTAAGTATGATTAACTGTAATGCTTTTCTTATCACTTTATTAGGAGACATACAGATTTACAAACTTCATTAGATATACATATATGATAGATAGATAGATAAATGGATGGATTGATGGATGGATGGCTGGCTGGATGGATGGATATAGATACAGATGTAGATATATGGATATAGATATAGATATAGATAAATGGATACTCTGATGAATTCAATATGCTTACATGAAGTTTCTCTCATGGTGGAGACATGAATAGACAAAAACCATCAAACGAGTAATTTTTTTAAAAATTAATTATATCAGATGATTTATCCACAGAAAATAAACCGACATAAATTCAACTAATACATTTAACTATAGATATGTATATGAAATTGGAAATCTAGAATAAATGGAATAAACTATTGCTTTAGGATGAAAAGTAAGTGACTACACTGAACATACTATCAATTAATTGTATATAAGCATGATATTAAGCAGTTTGAGTTCTTAAAAAAAAAAGAAAGGGGGCATTAAAACAAGGAAAAACAATCATTTCTTATTCACTTGGTGCTGTTTTACTTGTATCTTCCAATTGTTATTTAGGACTGCAATTGATCAGTCTCACTTATTGGCATATGTGCGTTCTGTGGGGATTGCCTCGACATAGCCTCAAGTCATAAGCTTTTTAAATTAAGAAAGATGGTGGCTAACAGTAGAATCTAGAACACGCGTTTGGTCCTATTATCGACTCGTCCACTGGATGTACCTGCATCGCAAAGTTGATATTCACTCTGGGACCCGAACCCAATAACTTCAAATGCCACCACGTTATCCACTTAGCTACTGATGCACATATGCCAACATGAGACTGACCAATTACAGTCCTAAATAACAATGAGAAGATACAAGTAAAACAACAACAAGTGAATTTAAACTCCACCCCATTGCACAAGAAGGTGGCTACCAGGACTCAGTAGCTAAGTAGATCACGTGATGGCATTTGAGGCGAATGGTTCCGAGTCCGAGTGAACATCGACTCTGCGATGCAGGCACATCCAGCTGTCGAGTCCCAAATAGGACGAAAAGCGTGTCCTGGATTCCACTGCTAGCCACTATCAATCGTTTCTTATGTTTAAAAATTTACATTTACACAAATGAAACTTTGATGAAATCGATGATTTAACATTTGAAGGGTTGTATTTTTGAGAATTATTTCTAAAATCATGGAACTACAGGATTTTCATTCTAAAATACTTAACCCTTTACATATCTTTCAGTCATTGTCTCGGTTTTTGAGGATTTGTATGATTTCACGCCAAATGAAGTCCTTATGTTACTAACCATTTTGACTCTTGTGGAATATTACTTCCTTTGCGACCATGAGGTAAGTAACTAGGTTTTTAAAGCACTTATCATTCAAACTACTCCTCATTACATAATTGATGATATATTCATACCATATTTCATCTTTATAACAGCTTTCTATTTTTTTTATTCATACTTAATTTATCGAGCACTAAAAAACAGCATTTCAACACTTTCAGTCATCAACACTTATGACAGGTCTCGTTTATTCTTTCAATAAATTCAAGAACATTACACTATGATACGAAATCTATGTATTAACAGTAAATGAATCCAATTATTTAACATTAGTTGTATAGTTTAGCGTAATTAACTTGAATGAAATTTATTTTAGTGTTCGTTGATTGTATACTGTTAATAGAATGCTCCATTATTTATTCAAGAGGAATATTAATTAACTAAACTAATTTCAAAATTGGTTTCGTATAATATTAGTGTCTACGCACCTATAATCTCTTGCACAAATTTTAGAAATATGATAATTTCAATGTCTTTCAGACTATAACAAGTAGCCTGAACTAGTGGCTATATAGTAATCTTGTTGGTAGAATTCGGTCAACATTGAGTTAGAAAATATAGCGTTGGCTACTATTAAATACCAGACTGTTGTAACCATCTAACCATTACATGTGACTTGAATGGTTTGAAGATAAAGTGTGAAAGTAGGTGACAGACTTTTTAATCTTAAGGGTGAATAAAATTCCTAGATAATTTCAGAAACATCTTGCTGGAAAATACTAATTAGCCCAAAACCGAAATGTATTACATTCTAGTGTCTCGATACCAAAACAATCACACCATCATGATGAGTTGCATAATTTAGTCACAACATTGAGATATCATCCATAAAATTTCATCAATACTGTCTCTAGCCACACAAATCTGAATATCAACGCAAGGAGGTGATGAAAACGGTTTTAAAACTAACTTTGGACAATTACTCTTAATACGCCGATTACAAATTTTCAGAAGACTAAAACAACCCGAAATTTCATTTATCCCCAAACCGACAATGAAATAGGTAAACAGTGAGGGCATTGGAGAAATTTTAATATCCGTCCTTACTAACCGGTCTTTCAGGGTCAGGGTTTCAACAGTACACTAATGGTCTAAAATCCAAAATGAAAATCTTGTATTAATTGAAGTCATGAATGAATCAATGTTAGACCACCATGTCCTCATTGGTGACTAGCTTCAAAATTGATTTCTTGGAGTTCTAATGAGAAGCCGTGACCAACGGAGTTCAACCAGGTCTGTTGTGAGATAGTAACTCACTGAAGACAATGGTGGACGTGTCACTAAATTTCATGAATTAGTTGAAGTTAGACAATAATACCGTTGAATATCAGCCAGCTCAGTGGTTTAGAGGTTAAGCGCTCACGCGTGAGACTGGTGGGTTCTGGATTCGAATCTCGCGGGAGGGGCGAGTTCGTGTATGCGCACTGATGAGGAGTCCTATACTAGGATGAAACGGCCGTCTAGTGCTTCCAGGTTTCTCATGGTGGTCTAGCTTTATTTGACTCGTGATTTCAACTATCGAAATCACTAAAATCTCCACAAAACCCGTTCTGATAATAAACATAATAGCCTAAATTTTGAGAAAATAGTACATTATCTCCCGGCTTATACAACAGACTAAACACTATGATATTAGTCACTGTAAGGTATCCACCTAATGATACTTCATTATTACTAGGTAATTCTCATAAACTGTTTTTCTCTTCTGATATATATATATATATATATATATATATATAATGGTTATATAATAACCTAAGTAATTATCAGTTATCCAATTAAATTTAATTGTTGGAGTTTTTCGGTGAACAGAATACACCCATTAAGACATTAAATAAGAAAGAGATTAGTTCAGTGAAGAGTTTTCTTTTTGGCGAACTCTACACTAAACTAATCTCTTTCTTATTTAAATTGATCATGATGATGAATTTAGGATTTACTTTTTAATCAGACATATCATTGTTATTGTCTAATAATCAATTGAATAGCTGTGAGTTGATTAACACAAATTTCAGTAATAAAATAACAAACAAACAAACATTTTAATCCATTAATCATATGATAAATTGGGTATTATAAATCACGTGGATGGTAATACTGTATGGACTTTAACTGTATTCTTTATAAGTTCTCTCATATTATAAATATTCATACAAAATATAAGATAAAATTGATAAAAGTATTTATCAAAGCTATAATATAGATAGATAGATACAAAGATGTGTGGATAGATAGATAGATAGATAGATGTGTGGATAGATAGATAGATAGATGTGTGGATAGATAGATAGATAGATAGATAGATAGATAGATAGATAGATGTGTGGATAGATAGATAGATAGATAGATAGATAGATAGATAGATAGATGTGTGGATGGATAGATAGATAGATAGATAGATAGATGTGTGGATAGATAGATAGATAGATAGATAGATAGATAGATAGATGTGTGGATGGATAGACAGATAGATAGATAGATAGATAGATAGATAGATGTATGGATGGATAGATAGATAGATAGATAGATAGATAGATAGATGTGTGGATAGATAGATAGATAGATAGATAGATAGATAGATAGATAGATGTATGGATAGATAGATAGATAGATGTGTGGATAGACAGATAGATAGATAGATGTGTGGATAGATAGATAGATAGATAGATGTGTGGATAGATAGATAGATAGATAGATAGATAGATAGATGTGTGGATGGATAGATAGATAGATAGATAGATAGATAGATAGATAGATAGATAGATAGATGTGTGGATGGATAGATAGATAGATAGATAGATAGATAGATAGATAGATAGATAGATAGATAGATAGATAGATGTGTGGATAGATAGATAGATAGATAGATAGATAGATAGATAGATAGATAGATAGATAGATAGATAGATAGATAGATAGATAGATGTGTGGATAGATAGATAGATAGATAGATAGATAGATAGATAGATAGATAGATAGATAGATAGATAGATAGATAGATAGATAGATAGATAGATGTGTGGATAGATAGATAGATAGATAGATAGATAGATAGATAGATAGATAGATAGATAGATGTGTGGATAGATAGATAGATAGATAGATAGATAGATAGATAGATAGATAGATAGATAGATAGATAGATGTATGGATAGATAGATAGATAGATAGATGTGTGGATAGACAGATAGATAGATAGATGTGTGGATAGATAGATAGATAGATAGATAGATAGATAGATAGATAGATAGATAGATAGATGTGTGGATAGATAGATAGATAGATAGATAGATAGATAGATAGATAGATAGATAGATAGATGTGTGGATAGATAGATAGATAGATAGATAGATAGATAGATAGATAGATAGAATTGCTGAAACTGAGAAATTAAGGACATTCATTAATTTGTATGGGTATTTTTGGTTTTCAATGTTTTTCTCTTCTTTTTTTTAATTTTTAATTTGAAAGTACGTGAATATATTTATGATATAATGAATCTATGAATGTGTTCAAATGTAATTTTACCTAATAGTGAGAGATTTATTATTTTTTTATTTAAAAAAAACAAATTGTGCACATTGAAATTTTTAATACAAATTCATTAAAACGTAGAATGAATAGAAATAGATTATGAAAAGATATTTATGACCAACATACATCGTTATGATAGATCACAGTTAGATAGTTAAAAAAGGATATATAGTAGCCAATAGAAAATAGAAGGTCACCTCCCCTAAATGCCCTGATATGGCCAAGGGTGAGGAAAGTTAATTCTCTATCTCGAAATGTTCTCACATGGCCACGCGTATACAGCCACTCTCAGGAAAGTCCTACTCACTGCCTTCTCATGATGGGAGTGGTGTTTACGAAACTGACAAGATGAAAAGCGAATGTCTGGAACTTTAACCGGGTTGATAGATATAGAGGATCCATTTAAAGGAGTCGAAAAACCTTGGTTCCAAACCAATGGTGTACATGGGATCCAGCATCCTGAAGGAACAAATGGCGTATGAACCAATCGTTAGTCACTGGCTACCATGTGACTGCAAGTCCTTATGTTGCTCTACTGCTTTGTGGATCAGACCTTCATGTCGAAGGCTCCAGGTGTGGACCTACCTGCTTCGGTCTGAGCACCCGAGCAGTATAACAGCACAGACACAAATCAAGTGACTTGTGTGGCACATATATATATATATATATATATATATATATATATAAAACAAATAATTGACTGATCAGTGTGGACTATAATGTATTTATGTATCATTTCAATCAATATGTTTTCTGTGTAGAGAGTTATTCCATAGAATTTTAGAGTGATCTTCTGATATTTTGTTAATCAATATACAATAATTTCATTAAGTAATAGTATTGTTTATTTGAGTTGACCTAAATATTTTTCTAACCTGACTATACGCTAATCAGTATGACACTATCATATTAGTCACTGCCTGAGAATTCATTATTAAACGGATTTAACATCTTTACTCAGTACTCTATAAGTGATCGCAATAATAACAATTATCAAGTGGATTTTATGCAAGACTTGATTCTTTAAAACTTATAATTACAACAAGATCTAAATAATATGAAACGATTTAACTCTACAAAAACAAGATGGTTTTCTTGAGTAATGTAAACCTCTCACCTACTTTTTATAAAAAAAAAATATTTCATTTTTGTTTCGCAAAATGAGCTTTTATACATTCACTTATATCGAAAATACAAGTATTCAATTGGAATTCATTCGCCTTGTTTTTTTCACGAAAAGTTATTGTAATGATGAAAATAAGTAAATAAATTTAATTACAATGGGTTAGATCATGAGTGAATTGAAGCTAGACTACCATGTAAAACCTAGAATCAGTCGACGGCCGTTTCGTCCTATTGTGAGACTCCTCAGCAGTGCGCATCTATGATCCCATCCCACGAGATTTTAACCCAAGACCTATTTAACATCATTCTATATTCAAACTTTCTTTTAGTTAAGATTGTTCATAATTATACATAAATGGTTAGTAATATAGATATAGATAAATTTTGTACTTTTTTTTATTCCCAGTGGCTTTCACTTTCTCATGCTGAGTTCAATAACTGTTTATAACTAATGCAACATTGTAGATACAATTAAATGGCTTTATTGTACTTATAATCTTAATAAGAACACTTTTTGACCTAATTTATTCTTAACCGAAATCAACAATAATTACCTTATTTCATAGAAGCAATAAAAAAAAAACCAAACGAGTATAGTAACAAATAAATTATTAGATAAGTAGGCAATTTGCTATATGTTTCATTAATTAATCAAAACACTGTAAGTGTACACTTCCCTATAGTGAATCAGAAATAATAAATTTACAAACAAGCAGGTTAACGATGATATAGAATCTCATGAAAAATACTACAGTATTCTAAAGTTACAAACTAATAAGATTAAAAGTATAATGTTTCGCAAATAACTATGTTATTCATATATCTAGGAGATGAGATAAATTCTTCTGTTAATAGTCATTTTAAAGATTCTACGGATAAAAACTAATACAATCTGGTCACATTATTGTATTTGTCAACGAAGTTTTTCACGTTTATTGACATTCCAAATCACTAAGAAAGTATAAAAATACTAGATCAGTATAGAAAATAATCTACATTTGAAACCTCTGAAAATGCATAGTTTGAAACGTTATAAGTATTTTATTCATTAATAATGACTGTTTAGTTTAGTGTAGAACGATTACAATAACTAAGAGGTTTAAAAGATAAACTCATATAGAGCTAACGATACAAGCAAAAACCTACTTAGAAATACAGAGTTAATTAAAAAATAAATCAAAGTGTGTTTTTAAGGGAGGTGTCTGTTAAAATAATCTGTAATTCAAAGTGTGTAATATATGTTTACCCTGTGTAGTGAGTTTCACATTTCAAAACACTGAACACAAGTAAGCACCAATGAGCTTGCCAGAATAATTAATGGCTTATCATATGTTAATTACTAACATCAGACCACTAGTTGGCAAGGAAGACTATCTTTTACTAAGGCCGAACATGATTCTAAGTCGTGGTGTACTCACAATTCAATAGTTCTGGGGGAATTATTTATATGACAGTAGTTTGGCATCACTATATTGTTTTGATATTTGTCGTCCAAAGTATCCACACCTATAAATCTGCATTAATCACAATGTTTGACGTTTTAAGAAGACTTCATCGACTTTTCAGTCCTAAGATGCAACCTAAAAGAACTGAACAAATATTGTTGTGCTTATGTTATCAACATTTACATGACTTTGAACTGCATTTTATCTACACTATCTGTTTCTGTTGCTGAGTTTACTGACTTTGCTATTGCTTCGCTCAATGGTCCTCCTAGTGATTTTAATTCCCGTGGCTGTAGCTTCTTTTTCCAGGTCATCAGAAATTAATCAATTTCTCCACATATTCTGATATGTTCCAAGATTTTGGATTTTTCACTGGTGATGTGGAAATAAATATGATTCATAAAAATACTCGCTTGCCTGGCGATAACCAACGTATTATCCGTGTTCTGTCCAGGTTATATAGTGGGCTTAGGAAAAGTACACTTTTATATCAGACAAATAATATTATACATTGGATTTACTCAAAAGAAAACATTCTATACCTGAAAACATGTTTCTAGTGATAGAATAGGATTTAATCACAAATAAATCGACCGAAAAACTGTTAGCGTTATCATATGTTGACTTCATCTCCGCCTCGATGTTCACTGTCTCAGTGAATCGATGTTTGCAAGATTTGACCAACTTACGTCAGCAAAAATAAAAAAGATTCAGAAATGAAAAAATGCTTTACAAGGAAAAAGCTGTCAAAGTTTTAGAGCCACGTAGTTTTATAATCCACGGAAAGAAATGTCTCGACTTGATGTATGCTTAAGAACTCCTATCTTGAAGAAATTCTTCAGACACATATAAACCACTTAAAGGGCCTGTAAGTAAGAATAACAATTGACGACACCAAGTTGAAGTGTTTTTTCGGGTTGAGCAAATCTTTTATGTGTCAAACATCCTAAATCACTAATCCTGTATTTCTACGTTTGAGATAAGTCGCTCTTTAAGTTTGGCCGCAACTGATGATTAAAAATGTCACAAGTTGTTTAACTTATCACACTGTTCAGAACTAAACAAAATTTCAAACCTTACAGATATCATTTGAATCATTTGTGGACGCCACATGTCTTTAGCACTACTTGGCAATTTCTTTTGTAATTTTTAAAGCCCAGTGTGTCACCTATCCATCACTGTTCTCTATTTTCCCTCCCTGAAAGTTTATGAAAATATCTCGTTGTGCTAAGGGAAGTGCTGTAGACAATTATTGAGGTATCTGTTAAACTTTTTAATGCCTTTGTGATTATGGTTGTGGATAGTCATTTGAAATTCATAAGTCTACATCCGAATGTTGTCTTATCTGACATTACCTATCCTCTTCATATTTTCAGGGAAAATAAGATCAGAAATACAAGAATCTATCAGTGTAAACAAAAGTATAAGAGCTCTTCAGTACCGTATGTGACGCATCTACTATATAATAGGCAGGCTGTGATCAGGCTCCTCATATTCTAAAACCATCATCAATTCACGGTTGTGTAACTCACTATTTTATTACAAATATTTCATTTAGTTCGGAATTTACTTACTTTACGTATTAACGTTTTTACGTGCATCTTATGTTACGTGTAAGAAGAGTAAGAGAATCTCGCTGAAATATTATATGCTGATAATTCTATACTGTAATAAACACTTCCTGCTGAATAAAGCCATTTCAATTATCATAAAAAAACAACGGAAAGCTTCATGAATATCACTGACTTCAATATTATTATCGTTTCATCACATAAATGCAACATGCGAAAACCCACTCAAGTGGTATCGTAACATATAAATTTCAGAAAAATCTCATGGATCATGCACTTATAAGGGTTTTGTCTAATTACCTCAAATGTCTTTATCCTAGAATACTATCATAAACTAGAAGGCATTGAAATAAATATTGATGTTTAAAGCAAAGTGATCAAGAAAAAATGAAACAGTTCCCTACAACTGTAGTTTATCTCTGCGTGATTTGTACATGAATACAACGCACGTTACTTTTGAGTACACAACGTTTCTACTACTAGCAGATGTTCTTAATACAATCCAGTGGGGAAAAGTGCTCGTTTGCTGATCAGAATCACATGTTTGAAGTGACTTTACTTTTAACAACCTCTGTCTACTAGAAATATTTTGGGTTTCAAGTTTTATTTCGAGGTACAATACTTTTGCATTTCTTTTAAAAAGATTTAATTCAAAACTGAAACACGTGACAAATGAATTGAAACGTCGCGCCGCTCACTGAAAAAGCGAAATTTACACTTGATATATATAGGGATTTTAGCTGGATACGGTTTCATTAGTCACTCGCAAGCACATTCTGAAATGAATTTTCTAGTGCGGTTTAAGATATAAAGTCACAATTATAAAAGTTAGTGAATAAAAACAAAACCAACATTTTCTCCATGTCACACTAAATTGCGTGCTGTCACCTAGATTTGACTGGTGTGTATTTTAATGTGGTTTAAAATTTAACAAATTTTGTCTCCAAATATTTTGATAAGGCCGATGACTTAACCACATGAAAAAATATATATTAAAAATGACTTTATATTTCCACACACCAACTTTTAGGCGACCGTTTTACTTAAATTTTCATAATATCTGGCGAGTTGCACTTTTTATAATAGTTACTAAACTAAACAATAGTGCTGTTACATTTAAGTCGTCTTTCATCGAGGTCATTTAGTAAATCACTGAAAGAGTTTTTGGTTGATTGGAGTACAAATGTAAATAGTTGTACTTAGTAGTTCAATAACTGAACTGATAGGTAACGCCTATATCATCGTTGATTATCACATCGGGCTACGTTGCGTTTAATAACATTTTGACTGTTACGTTTTTAACACAAGAATTTAGATCGGTCAGTGGATAAGAAGCATTGTTTATTTTGTCTATAAGAGACCATAAAAGATTAGCTTATTCATTAAACCTTACGATGGGGTGTTCGTTAGAAGAAATGAAACACCTGTTAGTCATTGTTTTCCAAAACAAGTAGCATACATGGGGTAAACTTTACTATTATCAACACTATTTTCTGAGACACCTTGGTGATAATTGTCCTTGCGCCAATACGCCTAAAATATGCCATCTCAATATCTTGTCTCCTAGACATTACTTATTGTGATAATTATTGTTGATTCAACTTCTTGAAATGCTTGATGAGCTGGTGTAATAATGAAGTATCATCGAGAATTCAACATGTTTTATTAAAGAATGCTACTGCTTTCATAACTTCCTGCTACAAAATAGGTTGAGAAATCAGAAGAAAATGTAAATAAATAACACTGCGGTATTAAAGAGTTGAGACATGGTTCAAAATCGTTGCTAGATGTTAAAAATCTATCAAGACAAGATAGGTTATATGAGAGAAAACAGTAATGACCACCTTTTCATGAAAAATGACAGTTCATTTAGCAATTTATCACAGATTCCGAATTTCTAAAGTTCTTAGCTACCTAATTTAAAAACTATTTGATACCAGCTCAGTTATGTTCGCCAAAGTACTTGGCAGTACAGATTGAATGGGTCTCTACCAATTTAACATTTAAAAACCGTCATACAACAGAGGCTAAAGACACACACAATTGTATTGTTCCAGTATATTTGGCAAAAGACTAATGTCAGATTTATAATTAGCAGAACAAAGGAGTAATTCACTCAGCAGCTTAAAAATTTCTAGTTTCAAGACATCGTCTGTCTTGAAGATGAAAAACATTTTTCCGTAATTTTTGTTTATTTAACGTAATTTCACAAAATATATCATGTCGAAGAAATGATAACAATTAGTACTGCAAATATCTGTCATTTACACATGCGAACCCATGGTATAAAAAAGCTCATCTCAAGCAACTCCAAACAATAGGAGGGCCAAAAATGTTCTTGAACTCCACATAGAAAAAAGTTCATTGTGAGATAAAAGAGACAATTAGTACAATTATTTTTACCCTTTATCTAAACTTAATGACCTGTTAAACAATCCACCTTATCAAAGACATTCAAATAAATTTGATGAATAAAAACAATAGAAGCTATGTTCTAGAGAATATTTCAGCGTTCGTACATGAATATAGGTGCCACATATACATACACTTATATATATACCACTTATATACTCCGAAGAAAAACTTCCATTCCAGGGGTCATCAATCAAGTAACAGTGCTGTTCTGTGTCATCCCCAAATCATCGACAACACATGAATTGACTTCAAATTGACTGTTTTGACCAGTAAAAAGCCTCTGAAGTGTTAAGTTAGTTCGTTCAGATGTGGCTAAATCTTCAAACAAAAGTATATCATTTACCAACATAAAAATTATTGACAGAGATTAAAATTGCATATCAAAAAACTCAATATGGGGATTAAAGAACCAAATGTCTGACTCAAAGTCATAAATAGAGATAATAAAATACCAAGATCAATCTTACATCACGTATACATATTAACTATTCGAATGCACGCCATTATGATTGTGTATTCAATAGTACTAGATGTCCTTCAGTAGGCCTTCAGTATTCAATAACTTTGTTGCGAGCTTCTATTAACCGATTGATTCCTTTATGCCCACTTCCTGTTGTTTCGGTATGGTGCCAAGTATTTAGTAATGTTCAGCGAGTGACAGTCTAGCCACTCGACTGCACTGATTATACGCAATTTGGTAGTCATTTGTGGACTCGTAAGTGCGTTTGTCTCAGAGCAGTAAGCTTCTTCTATAACAACAGCTATCATACAACCAGGCAAAATGTGTGCCAATTCAATGTGAAAATAACAATGTCAAAATAACAGTAATAATTTTAATGCCAACAGAAGACGACTGTTGAAAGAATAAGATAATTTAATTAATAGGTGTTAGAAACCGGAAATGAATGATTGAGAAGAAAAAACGGTGATAACGAGAGACATGGATACTGGTTGCTAATATGTTCTAGCGATAGCCATGGTGATTTATGAGCCATGAATCAGACACAGTTGATCTAGGAAGGAGATTGTAATCTATGGGTAAGTATGTGTTCGTTAAGTCTTCACTGATGAGGCTGCAGCCACTTCTGCTGAGATAACATTCCGAGTCGGGCGAATCTGAATGTAAAAAGTGAAAGCGTATCTGCGTGTTCACTCACTGATGTGCAGTCTTCCAAGAGTTGTGCGAGTAGTGTAGTGGTGATATTCTGGTATAATGCACGTGTTTGGGTGACTTAGAGTACTTAATATGCCATTATCAGATCATTTCTTATTCTCCTGTGACTCAGCGAGAATAGTTCCTGGTGCTTTCGTCTGTCCTCACAGGGTTTATGTTTAAGCTTTATCATCCACTTGATTCCCCGACTATTTACTTGATCCAAGAGATTTATATCTCTTTTCAGGAAGCGGGTAACAAATGCATTGCGTATTCCGTAAACAGTGTTAAGAATAGCTTTGTGAAAATGCGCTAGATTTTTAACGCGTAAAGTATAGATTTGCGTCTGCTTCAGCTGCATCCCTAATGTAGTTTGGGCTGGTGAATAAGCTCTTAGTAGTTACAAGTCCGAGATTACAGTGGATGGAATCCCGTGAAAATTATGAGTGCATAGTGTTCAGGGCATGACACTTCAACAGACTAAGTTATAACCCACTACCTACTAACCACTTTTTATTGCAGTAAAGTTCTATTGAAATTCAAATGAAGTCTTTTCTGTTTTTCGACCTTCATATGTTTTCATCTTCTGTACAGATCAGTTAATTGATGAGTTAATTTTACATAGGAGGCCAGTATTAAAGAACAAGAGTGGGAGTAGACACAAGATTGCTCCTTGTGAAACTTCTTATGCTGAGACTCGGTTTAGCTTTGTACAAAACATCCAGTTCTCTAAGTTGTTTCGGAGTCAGAATAAAAGTGAGTTGGTTAAACCCATCTTTGCAACCTCCGCCTTGGAAACTTTACGATATACTTTGTCGAAGGGTCTTGCGAAATTGAGGAAAATTACATGAATCGGTATTTTACGGTTCAACAGGTCGTACAGATTTCCTATCTTATGAGTATATCGGATGCACAGGACATCTCTCTCTTGAACAGCCACTGGGCTTTATGGAGGATGTTACCTTTTTTCATGTATCCCATCGTTTGTTCATAAGTCAGTCCTTTTATTACCTTAGACAGCGTTGGGAGTAATGCGACTAGTATGTACCGGGATGAGTTTTTTCTGTCTCTCTCTTTAAAGAATAAAGTGACCTGCTTCTACTCTCTTCGAAGTTGGTGTGACCCTAATGAATGCCTGAAATGTTGACACACTGAAGTGTTGACAACTTCAACGCACTGCTCGAGGATTAGTCGACGGATGTTACAACATCTTTGTGACTTAACTGATTACGGTGATTTTAGTTTCCTTAATACTGATCCGTGAGTTAGCTAGATATCTTTCGCAAAAGCCTAAACACTATATATGCGTCTAAAACTATGCTGTTTGCATGGAAATGAGGTAAGGTGTCCTAAAAAAGCCGCTTCTATCCTTTTGTCGAGGGACTCGACAATCAAATCCAAACACTGCTGTAGCTCCCGTCAACTGTTTATGCCTTATTCTATTTTGTGATCAGATAACCTTAGTAAAATCCAAGAGACATTGATGCGGCGCTCAAACGTGTCGCTGCCATGACTAGTAACGCGATTGGCAGAGAGGTATGACGACAACATAACATTACTCTAATATCTGATGAATATTCAGTTCAGTGATTCTAACTCGGCCATCAGTTCATCACAACAGTGATGAAACTATCAGTATAGTTTACTGAATACAATTTCGCGACACAACAATAAATTCAACAGATACTTTTTTAGAAACTGTTTGTCCCTTACTCAAAGTTCAACTCCGATTAAGTTAATATGAACACTTATAATAACAAATTCTCAAGCTATCCACCGAGCTAAAACTGATACTAACAGCTTATCAGTTGTCTAATTAATTCTGAAGGCCGTACTTCACTATATTATTCAAGTAAGCGTTTACGTTGGATATTTTAATCAATAAAAAGTTTTATAATCATTGTTTATCACTTTTTACATTTGTGATATAGTTAAGAACTTTCCCTTAAATCGTCTACAATGTATGACTTTTCAGTGCAATGATAACTGATTACACGCTACTTCACCAGGTACGCCATAGAATCCGTAGTCTCAAGTGTCCACTAAGGTTTAAATATTAGCGTACGTCCCGCGATCTCACTTGGCGGCACTAATCATAAGCCCTAGGTAAAAATCCAAAACATTAGGTGGTTTATATCTGACTTTCAACTCGTTGGTACTAGTGAACTAAGGTGACCGAAAATATATAATTATTAAAACAGCTATTCATGAGTTTTCCGAATTTCTTCTGCTATTTTAAGAGTTATAACTGCGCTTTGAAATTATTGTCAATATCTACTTTTAAACAAGTAAATCAATCTTACTAGATATTTACCGTCTGATACCTGACTAGAATCGGCTGAGTGTTCGAAAATCACCTGTCAACAAAGTTGAAATATTGACATTTTTAGCACATATACGTTTGTCAACATTGAATGGGATGGCGGTGTGAGTCAAAAGATCCAGAATTAGTTGTTCTCATCCTTATTTTCATTGTCGCTTGGACTTCAGTGTGCCATCAAAGTCGTCAAAGACAATGGTTATGCAGCGAATGCAGACTTTGGGGAGAAAAACCAATTTACGTTTTGCTGAAATGACTTGGAAAAATATGAAACTCATACACTAATTACATTGTTTGCATATCTATAAAATATCTCTTACAAACTTCATTATTTCTTGCTTTTCGTACTTATTATGATTGCCTTCAGTTTTTTCTCTCTTCTCTCCATTTTCACCGTACTGACAGTAAGAATTCTTCTTCCCATACCTGATACTTACTATTTATATCTGTCTGTATAAATAGCAAACATCACTGTTTTTTACTTAAGTGACAACTGATCAAGGACAGTTGTATCCAGTAGAATTATTCGATTAATTCTATGGTAAAATCAGTATATTACTTCATAAGCTCAACGTCAAAGACGTCAGCTTATTCAGAGCGACACCATCTGGCTACATAGAGACAGGGAGTTTGATTCCGTGTTTAGTAAATATTGACGATAATTTCTTGAAACTTTATTTACTTACCTGAGGACACAGTATCATCTATAATTTACATTTATCATTTTCACCATCGATTTTCAAAAAAGCTCTTGATGTTTCCAAATGAAAACAGCAAACGTTCTGAGATTTAGATGACTTTCCTGGCCGAAATGAACTCAAGCGTCTATTGACCTATACAATTCAATAAGGAAATGTGTCAACCTAAAATACGTAGTTAGTAAGCTAATGTGAAGCCCAAGCTCTCGTGGTAGTTCACGAGCTAATTGTGCATTTGTACTTGGTTACCCGTTGTTCGCGACTTCCGAACACATTACTTACGTTTATGCTCATCTAGTTCTGTCTTATTTGCACTGTTTCGGGAATCCTTGGTTAATACAATGATTTGAATACTTCTAATCATCCTATTGGCGTCGCAGTCGAGCCTATGATTAGGCACTTGGACATACATTCGAATTCTGAAGGTTTCTTAGATTACACTGAAGTGTTCAAAATCTAGGGTATGACCAGGTCAGATAATAAAGATGATAAAGTTGTGGCTCATTCCCTTACATTAATCGGGAAGGATGCTTACAGCTTACTGAAGACTTCGACTTTCCCAGATAAGCCCATTTCACTTCCTTACACGAATCTTAAGGAACTACTACTAAATCATGTAAGATGTACTAGTTTTGAATGCCATGAAGGAGCTAAATATCATAAAAGGATTCGCCAAGACATCAATAATTCTACTAGATTACTTAGTTATCCCAAATAAATTCATGCTCGAAGTCATAGATTTAACAATTTATTAAGGTTTCGCGAAACAAGTTACAAAGTTGGGCACATGTTTGGTAAGTGCTTATCCCGTGGTGAAGTTCACTCACGTAATTAATATGTCTTTCGTCATGCAAATTGCCTTATGTGTGGTAAAATAGACCCATCAGATTAGTATGTAGAGCCACTATTGTTTTTCTCCCTAGTGGTGGTAGACCATATAGTTCAGATGTGATTCAGTCAGGCGTTTCTAGTGATCATTTATTTCCATCCGCGATTTTGCAAAATATTGTCCGTGTTCAGAAGCGATTATATACTTCTGTTGATTCATGCCATAACTCTATCGTTGACACAGGTAATATAAAGTCATATCTCATTCCAGGATCAAACGAAGTTTTGTTAGCTTCATATAACTTTGGGACTGAACGCCAGCCAAAACAAACTTTGTGCTCATCTAGTTCTGTCTGCTTTAAATTGCACTGCTTTGAGAATTCCCAGTTAGTACAATAATATGAATACCTCTAGTAATCATAACTATCCACTGTAGTTGGTGGTCACAATTATGTATTTCTCCAAATAAACGTGAAGAAGATTCGACACAATTTTTATTGAGTGGGGTTTGAAAATAAAGAATAATATGACGTGAACACAATTATGCTGAAAATTCACTATATTTCTTAAAGTTCACTACGCGAAGAGGTGAGATATGTAACCCATAGTTTTCTCAACCGCCTACAGTAGGAGGGACGTTTAAAACATTATTGAACAACATTAAAAGGGATTTACTTTCAGAGCATGCTTAATCGTCTTTCAAACCAGCTCTAAATGAAGAACTTCTGTCAAGCATTTAGCGTCAGCGTTGATCACCGTTGGGTTTTTCTACGCGAAGACTCATAGTCATCCGTTTATATAGGACAACGTCACAACCCACTTAATAGCCACCCTACTATCCTGCTGTCGATAACATCGTCAATAACATCTCATTCGATAAATCCCCACTTGTTCAAACTCAAATAAATTATAAATTACTTTTTGGTATTTTGAAAGATACTAAAGGTTTCAATGGCCGAACTCAACTCCACTGTGAGAAGGTCTCTAATGGATGCGCAGTTGAGTAGAATACTGCCTATTCAATGGTCGAGGTTGCAGTGGACGCAGTCAATATCTGTGGTATTAAAATGAATTGCATTCCAAAAGTACCACGTTTGCTAAAGAAGCCGAAAACGGCTGGAAAGAGCTGAGAAGTTGAGCTAGTGTTTACATAATTGCCAACCAACAAAATCGTGCTCAGATGTAGCAAAATACACAATATATCAGATTTTATGGGATTTATGCCTTGATGCGTACAAGTGAAACAATCTATACTACTAAGATAGTAAACATATTCCGGTGTAACAAAATTCTCAAGACAAGACTCGCTAATCCCTAAGATCTCGCATTGAAGCACAACATCCCATCGTTCTATCATGGCATTCAGCAGCGTACATTTTGTGAATCACTAAAAAATACATTTGGGCTGAAGACAGAATTGCTATTTAAAATAAACAGCAAGGATTTGCATAGTGACCATGTCTGTATGACCAAGACGTGCCGTCTCGATTGAAAGTCCTTGCGTTCTCTTCTAATCTTTTACAATCTTCCAACGGCTAATGTAAGTCCCAGCCATTGTACGTTCAACCTCAGTGTCATGCGGTTAAGATTCAATGCGACTACAAGTTCAGCCGAATATTCTACAGTACGCGAAATAGTGTTGTTACCTGCTAACACAAGATTCCTCTGAATAACTAAATATCACGTACATCTTTCTTTTCTCTCAGTGTCTGTGAGTGTGGGATTCATCATATGATTGGTGCTAGCACACCATCAGTGGCATTACTTTAAAATACTTTGCACTTATACGTCTCACTTTTTCAGGTCAATACTAGAAAGTTTGACATAACTTACTAAAACGGATTAGTCAGACACAATAAATAAACGAGCTGCATCAGACACTTTCCTTAAACCGTTGTACCATCTACTGAAAATGAAACCACAGAATTTCACGGTACAGGGTCCATTACGGAAATCACACATCACAACACTTGAACAAAATTTTAAACCAGTGAAGTTGGATATTTATGAATCTTCTATAGCTAATTAGAGTGGTGGGAGTTGCATTATCTCACTGAGTATCACTTCGCTCTCCATCAACATCTTTAGAACGATAGACGAAAACAAACCAAGCCAACTGGAACAAGGCTAGATAAAATTGTTGAATCCACGTTATCACACGAATTCAGTGTCCGTTTGAGATTCTTTCATTACAATAATCACAATCGTTTCTGGTCTAGAACTTAAACGTGACACAAGCGAGAACTCGGATTGAAAGTACACGATGTTTTCGTATAGCATGTGTATTATTCATTCACCGCATCGGTTACACGTTGGCGGTCTGTTTATGTGTCCATTATGTATTCCTCATTATTCTGTCAGATCCCATGAATAACTCCGCATCTTCATTCCAATTTTCTTCACTTATCTCAAGTTAAAAATGATCTAAAAAGTCATTTATAACAGTGGTATGATTAGAATTAACCTCGCAACTATCTGGGGTTCACAATTATCTGCAGAATAACGAATAGGTACAGAATGATTAAAAGTAAAATTGTAGTCATCTACGTCATTAATCTTCACTTGTTGTATATTGTTCGCTGTGAATAGAATGGTCGTTCACATTGAAAATCCCTAACGTCCGACTACCCATTGTCTGAGTTATAATCGGTATGGATATTTGTGGAGATTTTAGTATTTTCAGAGTTGATGAACTCGTGTTTTTATACATAAATTATGATCCACAAAGATATTCAGCAGTCATTTTGTTTGTGAAATTGCACTCCTGATGATAATTTAGACGCCAAATGACCTCAAAGAATGCGATGTAAAGCGTTGTGTTCGACTGACTTGAGTTTCTGAATGACCTGCATTACGACATTGAAGCAAAAAATTATCACTGCATTTTTCTGACTTTTCTAGATTACCTGGACTCACTTAAATGACAACACTCTTGAAAGCTCTACCAGGATTTTCTGATGAACTTTTAAACTGAAGGCCTCATGTAGCTGTAAACAGATGGCAGTGTTCACCATCAACATGCCATATTTCTTAGTTGGAGTATCCAAATTCGTACCCAGAAGAGAGTACAGTAGGAATAACTGTTCCTAACTACCAAACGTACCAGTAAGTGAAAAACGAAACAGAAATCTGTTGATTTAACAGTTACAGCAAGTCCATTTATTTCTATAACAATATTGGCATTATGTCCATTATAATTGTCTAGATAATTAAAGAAATGATTTTTATTCGTATTTTCATCAGATATACACACTGATCCTGAATTACAACCACGAGTTTAGATCCCAGAAACAATGCTAACCATGAATACGTTCAAAATACGGAGATCTTGGTGCCAGAAAGCAAAATGCTAGTACGATCAAACAAGCTCGAACTATTTTTCTGTGAAACGGGTTACTTTGTTGAGGCCCGTTATTTTGTCGTCGTTTAGATCGGACGATGTTTGTTGACGGGCTCTCCACTTTAGTGGCCCGAGATCTGACTCCAAGGAGATCGTAATGAATGTTTGTTATCGCCTATCCTCGTATATGATCATCGACCTAAATTGCGTTAGTCAATAACAGAATTAAATAAGTCAAATAACGAGAATGGACTTTTGAATACATACGTTTTGTATATGCAGCGAATAGAATGTAGGGAAGAGAAAAGACGCAGAGTGGAGACGGCTGGTTATCCAACTCCCATTTAACCAAGCGTTAAACAATATTTATAGTTACACAAAATTAAGTTACAGACATGTGATGAGTAATGGGATGAGAAATGTACACACACACGCGATCACATAAAAACAGTCAAGATTGATAAGCGGATAAATAACAAGGCCAGAATAGAATGAGCTGTCCGAAGGCTAGAATAAGGTATATGGGCCTAACATAATAAACAACACTACAACTTATCAGTTGTCAGCACCCTAATGGAGGTACACATGAAGTGAGGTTAGATGTTTTAATTGGCGAAAGCGGTCTGAGCAAGACCTCACTATTTAAGAACTGTAGAAGATTTCTAAGTATACTCTCATGTTACCGTTCCCACCCAACCTCTTTACAGAAACCAAGTCGAAAGTTTAAATTATATTTGTGTAAGGTTATGAATTAACCTGGAATTATATTGAAGAGCACAAATCTGTGATCTAAGTGGAGAGATATTCGTAGGTAACAGTGCTAGAATCAATGGAGCTAGGTGAATCATATCAGGTGTAAAGCCCTTTCTATCTACAGTGCAGCTTAGACATTTGGTAAAATTAGGTCGAAACTGACACTTGGTTGAATACACGGTCACATTTGTTACAGAAGCACCCGAATAAATTCAAAAAGCATTCATTATGCAATTTAATACTTTTAATATGAACTACAATATCACATTGATACGACTCAACACCATTGGGACTTTGGTGGCCCGTGGATCTGACTCCAAGATCGTACAAATGATTGTTATCGCCTCTTCTCGTATATCATCGTCGACTTAAATCACGTTAGTCAATAACGGAATTTAGATAAGTCAATTCACGAGAATGGCCTTTGAATACATATATTTTGTATGTGAAGTAAGTGTAATAGAACAGAGCCAAGCAAAATGACGCGCAGGGAGGATGGCTGGGAAGCCAACTCCATTTTAGTCAAGCGTTACTCAATATTTATAGGCAGACAAAATAAAGCCACAGACATGTGATTAATGGGATAAGAAGGGCACACACGTATACGCTCATATAAAAATAGTCAAGACTGATAAGCGAATAATTGACAAGGTCAAAATATAACTCAAGTAGGATGAATAGAATGGAATGTCCGAAAGCTAGAATAAGATACATGGGCTTAATATAATAACTGACACTACAGGACCAGTAATAATCTGATTCATAACTTTCTGCAGCGTCTCAGGCGAAACATTTAATTCAAATTGTAGGAAATTGTATCTAAATCCCAATTAATTCATTATAGATTTCATGTTGTAGAATTTGTAAACACGTATCTTTTAAGTTTATTTTAGAAAAATATCTCGACCCCTATAAATTGTATAGTATATCTTCTGTTTCTTCAGTATTTGTGTTGTCAGAGCCGAGTATTTAGCGTTATTTGATAGTTACCACAACTTCTACTTGCTCTTCCGTCCAACCATAATGAAGCCATTTTGTGAGTAGCTCACTTGCATGACTCATCTGGAATCATTATTCTTCTTTAAACCAGTTTGAGAGATTTCGAGATAAAGAAATAATAAACTTCCCTTAAGAATAATTGACTTTATGCTACCAGTTTCAACAATGAATGAATTAGATCTTCTTATGTTAGAGATCAAATTATGTATTAAATTTTTCAGGCAGCAGTACGCAACAGCGAATCATCCCTTTCGTTTAAATCAACTAGTCTTGATCCACAATCTTTTAGTGTTTTGGTAGTAGATGATTTGGAACTTTACCAAAATTCTTGTACATGTCTAACCTTTCTACATTTACTTCAACGTCCATAACTAAACTTACGTAAAGTCACTTTACTTTACCTACTTACTCTCGTTATTCTTCATTGAGTACAAGCGGCCGATCAGGTTTCTTCAACTAACTCTGTTATGGACTATCCTTTCATGTTGTTACTAAGTGCTGTTGAAATGAGCTACAAAGATGTAATTCACCACATGAAAAACACGATTTAATACCCAAAAACTCATTGAAGAGGTTTCCAAATTATTCACTTGTTTGAATCAGTTGGAACTGTTCATGTTAGAAGATATTTGAGGTTTCTGAAGAAGAATAACACATTTATTGACATTTTATCATAAGATATTATTTTGTTTCGTACGAGTAGCACAAGAATCATTATTAACATCTTCATGAGTAAGGCAGAAGTCGTTAGCCATCTGAAACGTGTAAGCAGGAATCTGTATAAACTGCTTCTATAATATGGGATACATAAAGCTTTGAATGAAGTATGTATAGAAACAGCAAATATTGATGGACCTTCAATTACAGTTGTAAAACGTATGTGCAAACGAAACCATCTGAAGAAGCACTAAATGCTATATCAGTGGATACTTCCAAACTCAATATGATTTCAAACGTGAAAAAATTTACCGATTCATTACTTCTTAATCCTTTGTTAATTTTCATAAGAAAGTAAATGCCTGTAGTATGACGTCGAGTCGCGTTTGACTATGATCACCACTACAGGAAGACTACGTGACAGTTAACCGAAAAGATCCCCCGTAAGCCAAATATCAGAAGGCAGTTGATGGCTGTAATCGAGATGTATTTGTTGGCAATCTCGTGGTATCGAAAGGATACCGAGATCGTGCCAGGTTACAAGTGGGGTTACTAAGCGTAACCGAAGTCGTGCAAGGTCACAATCAACGGAAGAATGTATGTATTTTGGTACAGTTAAACAAACAAGTACTGTAAAACATTCATTGGTACAATTGGTTATAATAATAATTGTTTCAATTATATCAATCGCTTTCTCTTGATAAAAGTAGATCACTACATGTTTAATATATGAAAGAAAAAGTCAACTCAATAATGACTGCAGATACCCCATCAGCACAACTGGTCACTCTGTATCAAAAGACGAGAATGTCAATCATCGGATTACAACTCAGTGACAAAAAAGAAATTTATTCACCACTGGGCTTTAAGCATAAACACTTATATTTGACATTATTTTTGTATCTTTCCGTCTCAAACAGGAAGACATATTACTGGAATAGAATTGCTTCAAGATTTATTTGCTGAGACGACCAATAAGCTTACCATAATCTTTCTTCTAAGGTGTACTTCTTTAAGAATTTACATACACTATGTTTACGTCTATGAATAAAATTGCTAATGAGTTAGTATAATAAACTGATGAATTATCAAAGTGGGTTTTGTGGAGATTTTTAGAAACTTCACTGGTTGAAATCATGATTCAATTGAAGCTAGACCACCATGGAAAACCTGGAAGTACTGGATGGCCGTTTCGTCCTAGTATGGGACTCCTCAGCAGTGTGCATCCACGATCCCGCACCCCGCGGTCTAGCTTCAATTGACTCATGATTTCAACCTGTAAAACTGATGAATTTTTTAAAAAGTCATATCCCACAACATTTCGGTACTAATTATCCTGAATATAATCACGTAACTTTTACTTTCCAGTCCTTCTGTTTTTCAAAATCTGTTCAAATAGGAGTTTTAAATAAGTCAGTTTTCTTGATTATTCGTCGCTCAGTATTGCTAAACATAAAAGTTAAAATGATCCATCTCAATCGTGTGATTACATAATATTCAATAGTTTGAGTATTAACTATATCAGAATACAATAGTTTTTGTAGTGACACAACTGGGTCAACCAAAATGTATTTGAATACGGAATCACAGAACATCTTCATGTAATCTGAGAACTAAACAGTAAATACTTCATTTGCAAAGTATTGATCTATCATCTCAGACTTCATTGTTCTTTCGTTTCTACATAAATCATTTTCAATTCTCATTCTCGTTTCTTTGATCTTCTTAACTTTCTTCCACCAGACATTTCACTTTCGATTGATGATACATACTACTTATATCTGTCGATTCAGTAGCATATACCACATTTGTAAATTAATCATTTTAATTATCATTGTTCTTTGGTTTCTACACCACTGATTCTTTGTTCTCTTTCGTTTTTCTTCGAACTCCTTAACCTTCTGCCACCAGACATTTCACTTTCAATCGATGATGATACATACTACTTATATCTGTTGACATCAATAGAACGTACAACAGTTTTAACTATGAATGAATATCAGCTATTTATTAGTGTTTATAAATTCGAGATATAATACAATAGTGAAGTATATTGATGAGTAAAATTTGTTTTATTCTAACATTATTTGAATGACATAACTGTCAAAATAATAACAAACAAACTATTCAAATCATTAGAATAAGCCTGTTTCTTTTCATAGGCTAACCTTTTAAGGTCAATGCATTGTTGAAGATATTCTTAAGAGATAAGTTTATCAGACTGATTGATAGGGATTATTATTTATATATTGAGACTGGCTTTCACAAAATGACGCTTCTATTGTTATTATTATTATTATTGTTATATTCAGTTCTGATCACTAACCAAGTAATGCATTTGAATCAAAGATTATTTAAAATAGGTAATAGCGCTTATAAGTGTACACTATTGAGAAGCTTCATACTGACAGAAATTAAATATCAATTACTTCCTGGCTTTTAGTGATACAACAACTAAGATCAGTCGATGTCGAATGCAACGTAGAAACCAAAGTAACATCCTGTAAACTCCTTTCAAATAAACTATAATAGTCAGTTTATTGATGACGTTATTTATTTACTTATTTATTTAAACACATGAACATCGGTACAAGGAGGCACCAAATACATATGCGCCACAAAAAGCATTCGATTTGGGTGTGGGCTAAGATACTACCCGGGTGCTCAGACCGAAGCAGGTGGTTTTCGAAGGCGGCCACGCCTGGAGCCTTCGACCTAAATGTCTGACCCACAAAGTAGTGGAGCAACGTAAGGAGATGCAGTCCCATGGTAGCCGGTGACCAACGATTGGTTCATTGGTCCCTCAGAATACTGGAGCCCATGTGAATCATTGGTTTGAAATCAGGGTTTCCCAACTCCCCTAGGTGAACCCTCTGTGTCCACCAACCCGGTTAAAGCTTACTTCAAGATTTTCCTGAATTTTCAGTGAGAAGTCGTGACTAGTGGAGTTTAGATATTTCGAGAATGAAATAATTGTCACTAACTATATTGAATGATCATCTTCCTATTTCACTGATTGGTTGTATTTAGAATGTTATCACTGGATACTAAACGTACTGTTTCTAATGATAAAATGTGTTTGTCACGATATCCGATTTTAAGTTCTAACTTTGTGTGGGTTGTGGATGAGTAATACTGACGAGTTCCATAATACGATGAGATAATTATTCATCATTACTTAATTTTCAAAGGTTATCGTAACCAAGATCACTGGCAAATACAACCTACATAATAGTCACATTGATAGATAAGGATTATTATTTTTCAGTTGATAATAAATTAGTATCAAGGATACTTTTTTAAATGTTAGATGTTGTGAACAATAACCAGATTAAATAATTTGAAAAGAAAGGTTAATAACACATATAAACACATTTCATAAACCATTCATTGTTTCAAGATGTCTTTAGCAACTGATATCGTTTCAGTTTATTCAACTATCCGACATGTATCAGAAGGGGTCTGTTGTGAATATGTCGCTCAATTTCGTGGATTAGTTAAAGTTAAAGATTAACACCGTTGGATGCCGGCCGGCTCAGTGATCTAGAGGTTAAGCAATCGCACGCAAGACCGATAGGTCCTGTGTTCGAATCTCGCAAAGTGGGATCGTGGATGTACACTGCTAAGGAGTCCCATACTAGGACGAAACAGCCGTCCAGTACTTCCAGGTTATCCATGGTGGCCTAGCTTCAACTGACTCATGATCTCAACTATTGAAATTACTATAATATCCACAAAACCCTTCTGACAGAAATTCTTCACCATTCTTCTTCTTCTTCTTGTTCTTCCACTTTTTACATTCTCGAGTGTTTGAGTTTAAGTAGTTACTTTGAGCTTGCTGATGTTCAAGTAGAGTTTTATATGGGTTAACTGTTTAGGTCACTATATGATTCTAGATTCATGGACATATTAGTGGAACTTAGTTTTATCTGTACAAGCATGTGGTGGTCGGCATTCGATATAATCCATTGGTAGCCTAGGTTTCAAAATCGATTCCATGTATGATTTGACGGTGACATTCAGAATTTAATTGCCATAGAAATTTTCTAAACAATCATTTTACGAGTTTAAAATATGATTTCTAGTGAACGTTGATTACACAAGATGCTTCTCAGTGTTTTTAGAGCCTTTCTCGACTGCTTTTTTTCTGAGAAGTTTTCTGGATTTCCTCCTCAACAAACTCCAATTGAAGTTGATTCATCTCAAATACCCATTATAAATTCTAATCAATTCAATCAGTACTTTCAATACTTCATTCAATCAAAATCACAATAAAACCGTATATGATTTCAATGAAATTCAATCATCTTCACAAACTACATTTATGCAATAAAGTTTATAAGAATTTGGTACATCAATGAAAACATTTAGAGCATATCAATTACCCAAGTGGATCTATTAACATGTAAACTATTGTATGTATGTGATCATTTGTAATGTAACTTAAATATAAAAGATTCTGAAGAAACAGATAAACAAAAGTATAATGAAATTATATTTTGCATAATATTGACTAACTTATATCAGGGAATATATTGTCTTACTTACTTACTTACTTACTTACTTACTTACTTACTTACTTACTTACTTACTTACTTACTTACTTACTTACCTACTTACTTCAACACTTACTAACTTACTTACTTACTTACTTAATCAAGCCTGTTTACTTCTAATGGAGCATAGACCGCCAACCAGCATTCTCCAACCCACTCTGTCATGGGCCTTCTTTTCTAGTTCCATCCAATTCTTGTTCATTTTACTCATGTCTATCTCCGTTTACCGGCGTAATGTGTTCTTTGGTCTTCCTCTTTTCCTTTGGCCTTCAGAATTCCACGTGAGGGCTTGTTTTGTGGCGCAGTTGGGTGCTTTCTTCAACGTGTGTCCTATCCACTTTCAGCGCTTCTTCCTGATTTCTTCCTTCGCTGAGATCTGGTTTGTTCTCTCCCACAGTAGGTTGTTTTTAATAGTGTAGTATCTGGGCAATGGATGTGAATTATTTTGCATAGGCAACTGTTAATAAACACCTGTATTTTCTGGATGATGGCTTTCGTAGTTCTCCAGGTTTCCGCTCCATACAGTAGAACTGTCTTGACATTTGTATTGAAAATTCTGACTTCGGTGTTGGTTGACAAACAGTTGTTTTAATTTTCAGATGTTCTTCAGTTGCAAATATGCTGCTCTTGCTTTGCCGATCCGCGCTTTCACATCTGCATCAGATCGACCGTGTTCATCAATGATGCTGCCCAAATATGTAAAGGTTTTTACATCTTCCAAATCTTCTCCGTCAATTGTGAGTGAATTGGTGCATGCTTTGTTGTATCGGAGAATATATTGTCTTGGAAGTATTTTAATTCATGCCTAATCTAGGAGTTTTCTTAGATATTCAATGTTTCGTCATCTACTTTCTGGAAATTGTTTGTCATTAGAAAGTATTCTTTTGTATTACTTACTTACTTACTTACTTACGCCTGTGATCATTTGTAGAGGAGCATAGGCCACCCATCAATATTCTCCATCCAATTCTATTCTGAACAATTCTTACCAGTTGTTTCCAGTTACTATTCATTCTATTGATGACTGCTTCAAATGATGAAACGTAGTGTGTTCTTTGATCTTTCTCTTTTACATTCCCCAACAGGATTATTTTATGTGCCATTCAAATAATCGATAATATGTTACCGTCGAAATTCTACTTTAGTTTGTCATGCCTTTTCGACAGTTACAAAGTATGTAGAATATAACAAAGTGTATAATTATTTCTGTGAACAACGTTACATACATTTACTGTAATAAACCAAAATATAAGTGAGGACAATTGAATGTATTTGAATACAAAAATTACGGACCACAAGTTATCTTGGTAAAATATGAAAATCATACACTGAATACTTCATTTGAATATATCCATCAATTGTTGTTCGAATTCTGTATAATTCCTCTAATTCACAATTACTTTCTGTTTCCTCTTCCATTCTCTTCAACTCGATCTTTTTAACCTTCGGCTATCAGGCTTTTCACTTCCGATCGATGTTACATACTACTTATTTCTATAGACATAAGTAACATACACCACAATTCGACTATATGGTTAGTATCCAATGGTATATATTTCCAACTTCAACCACTCAGGAAAATGGAATAATGATCATCAGTTGCCATTGATGATGACTGTTTCATGAAGTTCATAGATTTCCACTACAATTGCATGAACTATTCTCGAACAAGGTCATCATTGATTACACCATTACAATTTTAATGAAAGATTCACTTATTCAAGCTTCAAACGTGTATTATTGCATACCAACTCAGTAGTCTCATGGTCAATGGCTCACAATCATGCACAAACGTATTCAACCTCACCTGTAGTGAATTCATGGATCCAAACGAATGTAGACAGTCGAATTAAAATAAAACATCTGTTTGGTATTTTCTACTTCATAGTATTATCTTAGTTGGTGTCATATATTGATTTTAAAACTTAGTGTGAAGAAGGAAAATGATTTCTGAATGTCTCTATTTGGATTATTGACACATTGACAATAGGAAGTAATATTCTGGTTAGCGTTATGTTAGCACATTTGTGTTTCTACGTGTGGGAGTCGCCGACCCGATACACAAATGTGGGACAACCGAATGTATTTAGACATGAAACTACAGAACATCTTAGTGAATTCTGAGAACCATAAATTAATTAATTCATTTGCTTAATGTCAGTCCATCGTCTCAGGCTTTGTTGTTCTTTCGTTGAAACACCAACCTTTAAGGTGGTGGTTGGAGGTAGTCCACAGTAAACCCTGGAACTAGGTCTTGTACTACTTGGCATTCGTCAGCAAGGTATACCTTTGTCTCCATTTGGATTATTCACACGTTGACAATAGGAAGCAGTATTCTGGTAAGCGTTATTTTAGCAAGGTTGTGTTTCTACGGGATGGGGTTGCCGACCCCACGCTCAACCCTTTACCTTTACCCGAGCTTTGGACAGGTAGTAACCTTTGATGTGCTACAGACTATGGGAAAGCGATGTTACAACATAATAAATTATCTCTTAGAATGAGTATAAGTTATACCATTTTCTATATGATAAAACATAGTTCAAAATCGTTCAGTTAACATGTACTCAACACAGAATCATGTCTTATTGTTTAGCATTTTGTAATACTGTAGTCAACGAGAATACAAGTGAGGACAATCAAAATTACAAATGTTTTAGTAAAATCTGAGTACCAAACAGTAAATTCTTCATTTGCAATATGTCAATTGACTGTCTTAAATTTGGCTGTTCCTTTTGCAAAATTTCAATCAATCGTCTCAGACTTTATTGTTCTTTCGTTTCCACACCAATCATTCTTTGTTCTCCTTCTCTTTTCTTCGATCTTGCTCACCTTCTGCCTCCAGGCATTTCACTTTCGATTGGTAATGATACATACTACTTATATCTATCGACATCAGTAGCATATACCACATTTGTACAATGATCATTTTCATTATCATTGTTCTTTCCTTTCTCCACCAAACATTCTCTGTTCTCGTTCTGTTTTGTTTGATCTTCTTAACCTTATGCCTCCAGGCATTTCACTATCGATTGATAATGATACATACTACTTATATCTGTTGACATCAATAGGACACACCACAATACTATGCTTGTTACCTAGATCAAAGCTAAACAATTAAAGTTGAAATCTTTTATCTAATAATTAAAAGCTATTTTGTTTAAGCTATTATACTATTGCTTCGTTAGTGATCATTTATGGCAACATAAGAGATTGGCGAATTCAACAATGTATGTTCTACATTTGTTTTAGATTCAAAGAAATAAAATGTAACTCATTCACCTTGTCAGGTCATTAAATTTAATAAACATAATAAATGAATATGAAAAACTAAGGGGTAATGGAATACACTATTCAAATCATTAATTCATATTTACTTACTATATTACACTATATTTTAATACCTTTTCTATCTCTTAGTCATGATGAACTCATCGTAAAATGAATTGAAGTTAGACGTTAATACCATCGGATGCTGACCACCTCAGTGGTCTAGAGGTAAAGTGTTCGCGTCCAAGATCGTTAGGTTCTGAGTTCAAATCTCTCGAGGCGGGATCGTGGATGCGCACTACTGAGGAGTCCCACAGCAGGACGAAATGTCCGTCCAGTACTTTCAGGCTTTTCATGGTGGTCTAGCTTTAATTGACTTATGATCTCAACTATTAAAAATTATTGTATTATCCACAAGGCTCCTTCTGATATTAATTAATTTATTTGTTGCTATACACAGCAATTATTTTCATACTCGACTTAACTTATTTCCATCTATTTATTCTAACAATGTAGAGGAGTAAGAGGTTTATCTCCCCGAAATTCAATTTGCTGAATCTGTTGCTACTGTTTTAGTATGTGTTCATTTTTTGAGTTAAAACGACCGATATATATATACTTACACTTGTTGCCTCTCCTCCAAAAGCATAGGCCACCCGTTAGCATTCTCCATCTAACTCTGTCTCGGATAAACCTTTGCAATTGTTTCAAGTTGCTATTCATCATCCTTATGTCTGCTTCCAATTCTCGACGCAGTGTATTCCTTGGTCTTCCTTTTATCCGTTTACCATAAAGATTCCAAGTTAGCGCTGGTCTCGTAATGCAGTTTGGTTATTTCCGTAATGTGTTTCTTATCCACCTTTGGGGTCTTTTCCTAATCTTCTCTTCAGTTGGAAGATAGTTTGTTCTCTCCCATAGTAAGTTGTTGATATCCGACCAACGGACATTCAGTATCTTATGTAGACAGTTGATTATAAATACTTGTAGGTTTTTGATGATGGTTGTGATAGTTCTTAAAGTTTCAGCTCCGTACAGCAGGATTATCTTGTCATTCATGTTGAAGAATTTCACTTTGGTATTGATTGACAATTGTTTTGAGTTCCATATATTCTTCAATTTTAGGAATGCAGCACTTTCTTTGACAATCCTCACCTTTACATCTGCATATACATATATATAATGGTTAAGTAGTCACGACAGGATTTGACTACATTTCTGCTCATATAGTCCAATAAATAACTAAGTTTTTGGTCAGTCCATAACATAAGTTAATGTTATTATGAATAGTAATATTGATTCTTAAGAGTAATCAGGTGGTTCATTGAAATTCACTAGATTAAAACATCTGCCATTACATAGAGTCACTAATAGTCTACATTTTAAAGTTTAAAACAAGGCAAAGTATTCACTTTCTTTTGTCTCTTCTGTAAATGATTTTCATGGATTCTATTCATTTTATGATAAAATACACTTTGTAAGTCACTAGATATGTAAAAATTAACCGTTTGATTATTATTTTAAATGTCAGTAAACGGTTGTAGAGATTCATTTAGTATTGTTTGGCTTGTATCTTCCCATTGAGGTTTAAGGCTGCAATTGATTAGTCTGCTATTGGCATATGTGCATATTGTGCGTATGCCTTGATATTGCCTTAATTCACAAGCTTCTTGTAAGCATATGACGAGTCCCAAATAGGACGAAACGCGCGTCCTGGATCCCACTGCTAGCTACTATCCATCATTGCTTACAAAAAAGGTTGTAGAGATTGTTGAACTCCACTGAAATCATGAAGTAAATCCATAGTAGGAAGAAACGCCTGTTGATTGTTTCTAGGTTTTCACTGGTGATCTAATTTAAATCATAACCCCTTAGTGAGGGGATTTTCAGAGTTCTAGTGAGAAGCCGTGGGCACCGATTCATGTCGGGTGTGAGACAGTTAACAACCGAAGACAATGGAAGATGGTCGCACAGTGTTGTGAATTGATTGAAGTTATACATTAACATCGTTGGACGCCGACTCAGGGATATAGAGGCCGAGGGTGCTAGTTGGGGCGATCTAGTGCAAGAAAGTGACATAGAGTGGAGTGTCCTGGCTGGGGGGCGTTGGTTTTTGCAGTTGTTTTCGACGGAGAGAAGCAGCGGAATATGCCATTGGTGGTCGGATGTAGATGATTCAGTGGTTCGTTGGATGCTAGGTGGACATCGGATTCATATGGCCCGGCAGGTCAGCGCATCGGTGAACGCGATACTTTGACGATCAAAGTGACCCAGATCGCAGTAAAGAAGGAAGTAGCACAGCGCGTAGAACAACCTCACAAGCCGTGTGTGTGCTACTAATGTTGACAGATGTAACAATATGTAATAACAATGAGGACTGAGATGCTTATTAAAAGAAGATTAAAAAAAGACTAAACTGAAGAAAACAAAATAGTATTGGATTAAAAACAGAATTGGAAGAATCATGAAGGATATAAAGGACAACTGATGAAAGGTGTACAAATGAAGTATTTAATGTATAGTTTTCATAATTTACGACACTGTAATTTTGAACTAAGCAAATTAATTTCACCCACCTGAGTTTCCGTTCACTACATTATTATGTAATACTGACTGGTAGGATATTAATGCCTCAGGAAAATTATTGAAGTGGACAAAAGCGTTTAAAATTGGTAAACCTTCAATGAGATGAACCATGTTTTCTAAACCTTACTATTGGATATTATTAAATCTACAGGTATTACTTACTAAATAGTTATTAGTCAGTTTATTCCATCACGTATTCGAAGTTAATTTATTAAAGTTTCCAGTTACCCATGCACATAGATGGGTTAACTTGTATTTTAAGATTTAACAAATAATTCGTGAATTGATTAAAGATAGTCATTAACACGGTTGAATGCCGGTGCAGTGGTCTTGAGGTTAAGCGTTCACTTGCAAGAATAATAGGTCCTGGGTTCGAATCCCGCGAGACAGGATCGTGGATGCGCACTGTTAAGGAGTCTTATACTAGACTCATGAATTCAGCTATTAAATAATTCGTTGAATAAGCAATTCGATAAAGTTATGGAAAGAAATGCTAACGAATTAAGACATTTATTGATAAATAATACATGTCAAATCATATATGTCAACCAAGACTTATTACAATTTTACTCTTCAGTATCAATAATGTGTGGATAGGAGGACGTTATGGAAACTTCTTCGACACTACGGAGTTCCTGAGAAGATTGTCAATATTATCCGGAACTCATACGACGGACTACAGTGCAAAGTCGGGCATGGAGGACAGCTGACAGATGCATTCCAAGTAAGGGCCGGAGTCAGACAAGGCTGTTTACTCTCTCCCTTCCTTTTTCTCCTGGTGGTCGACTGGATTATGAGGACCTCAACACCTGAAGGAAAACACGGAATACAATGGACAGCTCAAAATCAATTAGACGATTTGGACTTCGCAGGTGATCTAGCCCTCCTATCGCATACACACGGACAGATGCAGACAAAGACAGCCAGCGTAGCAGCAGTCTCTGCATCAGTAGGCCTCAGCATACACAAAGGGAAAACCAAGGTCCTCAAATTCAAAGCGGAGAACAGCAATCCAATCACTCTTGACGGCGAAACTCTGAAAGATGTAGAATCCTTCACATACCTGGGAAGCATCATCGATGAGCAAGGAGGCTCAGATGCAGACGTAAAGGCAAGGATTGGCAAAGCAAGGACAGCATTCCTACGATTGAAGAACATATGGAACTCAAAACAATTTTCAATCAATATCAAAGTCACAATCTTCAATACGAATGTCAAGGCAGTTCTACTGTATGGAGCTGAAACTTGGAGAACTACAACAACCACCATCAAGAAGGTACAAGTATTTATAAATAGCTGTCTTCGCAAGATACTCAACATCAATTGGTCGGATACCATCAGCAACAGCCTTTTATGAGAGAGAACAAACCAGCTTCCAGCTGAAGGGAAAATTTGGAAAAGACGATGGAAATGGATAGGACATACACTACGCAAATCGTCAAACTGAATCACGAGACAAGCCCTAACTTGGAATCCTGAAGGGAAGCGGAAAAGAGGAAGACCTAAGAGCACATTACGTCGGATAATAGAAGCAGATATGAAAAGGATGAGTAACAACTGGAAGGATCTGGAAAGGATTGCCCAGGACAGGGTTGTATGGAGAATGCTGGTGAGCGGCCTATGCTCCTTCACGAGGAGTAACAGGCGTAAGTAAGTAAGTAAGTAAGTAAGTAAGTAAGTAAGTAAGTAAGTAAGTATCAATAATGAGATCAATCAAATCGTTGCTCATTATAGTCGTGAAACGACTAACAGAACTCAGTAATTCAGTGGATTAAACTTAATTAGTAGAAGAATTTGTTATTTGTTGAATTTATAGGCTCCTTAAACAGACTCTACAATACAAATTCCAGTTACATGTTGTTGTTTTTTTAATTTTTAAGCTAGTCGCTAATGGAAAAATAAGATGAAGGTTAGAGGCAGTCGATGGGAAACCCTAGACCTGTGGTTTCGTGTGACTTGGCCCTCGTCAGCAAGTTGCACTCGTTATCTTGAGAGAACTAATGTTCCCCGACGGATTCAATCCCATGTCAACCAGCTTCACATTCAGAGATGATACCACTGAGCTATCCGGTCCACGAGTGACCTCCTTTAGGACTGAGATGTAATCACAATTGAATGATCCTTGAGTGGTGATCAATGTCATGTGTGTCAAGTCCTTATTAGTGCAGATCGAATGCTGTTGATCAAGTTGCAATGTAGCCTCTAGTCTAGGTGACTGGTGGTTGGAGGTAGTCGATACACATGACAATGATCACCACCTAGTGATCAATATCATGTATATCATATCCTTTTTAGTACAGATCAAATCCTATCGACTAAGTTATCACACTGGTTTATAACCCTTATTTAGTCCTAGTTATTAGGTGGACACTCTCAAGATCATCATAGCATCTCTTAAAGATCGTCCATAATTTATAGTCTCATTGAAATTTTCATGAATAAAAGTTTACTCATTATGAAATTATTGATTTTCTTTTATTCTCCTACCAAATGTTTACTGCCAAATACAATTTACATTCATCCAATTCCAACTATATACATATATATATATATATATTCTTTTTATAGGTTCTGGGTGTTTACCAATTTAATAAAATGTGAAGTGTTTCCTCCCACCCCACCCCACCCCACCCCACCCCACCCCCACCCCGAAAAATCAATTTCTTTCCTAATGACCATAGTAACACTTCATAATAACATTAGTCATAGTAGAAATAAGACCCAATTCTACTTGTTCCTTTTTTTTATTATTTATTATATTACTCATATATTGACTGTATGAAGTCAAGTTATAACTGAATTATATATACAGATATGGTATTATTTACTCAATTGAATGCATTATGACTCATGACTACGCCCTATTGTATTTTTAATTTTAACACATTTACAATGATTATGACATTGGTGTCCCTGTATATTTGCAGAAAGTTTTTCTTAACTAGTGATTGGTTCATAGAAATTTCAACCAATTATATATGATTATTCTCAACATACAAGTCATATATTGGTATACAAAAGAAAGGAGTAAAACATTTAAAGTATTGTGCTATTATTGACTTGGCAACCAGAAACAAGTGATTTTTCGTTGTTGTTATGTTATGTCTTTCTGTCTCTCTCGCTCGTTCTCTCCTTGAATGAGTTAGTGAATAAATCAGGTGATATTTTTTTCTCTCTTTTTAGGCACCCACATATAACTGATTGTATTATGGATTATTATTATGATTATTATTATTATTACTATTACGTGATAAGCGGGTAACCAATATCACAAAGTATAAAAAATGGTCACAGAAAATCAATTTTACTGTTAGATACAATAAATATATAAGTCTAATTTGCATTCACAGTGATTGGTAATAATAGTCAACGTCGTTTTGTTATTGTTATTGTTGTTGCTGTACACATAGTTTGATTGTGATATATTTCATTATTCATATGCAACGACGAATATACGAATATATTGGAATATCTATCTATGTGTAATATAACAGTATAATCTATTATTCCTTCCTCATATTATATCCATTGAAACTTATTATAATCCTTGATTACATAATAAATAGATTAATTGCTTATGAATAAGAATGCTTCCATTACTTGAAGAGATCAATTTAAATTGTCAATTATCAAATGAATTATGGTAAGTGTGCTATTTATATGTAGATGATTATTATGATGATGATGATGATGATTATGATTATTATCAGATGGGTTTTGTGTGGAGATTGTAGTAATTTCAATGGTTAAGATCATGAGTCAGTTGAAGCTAGACCACCATGGAAAACCTGGAAACACCGGACGGCCGTTTCGTCCTATTGTGGGACTCCTCAGCAGTGCGCATCCACGACCTCACCCGGCTCAGTGGTCTAGTGGTTAAGTGCCTGGGCGCGAAACCAGTAGGTCCTGAGTTAGAATCTCGCAGGGGGCGAGGTCGTGGATGTGCACTGCTGAGGAGTCCCACAATAGGATGAAATGGCCGTCCAGTGTTTCCAGGTTTTCCATGGTGGTCTAGCTTCAACTGACTCATGATCTTAACCATTGAGATTATGATCATATTGATCTATGTCGAACCAATGTGTTATTATCTTTTATTATGAGGAATCCGTTTAAAATTAAGCTTGAACTAGATTGTCAAGTGAAATCTTGAATTAAATAAAAAGATTAGTTCAGTGAAGAGTTCTCTTTTCATCGAATTCATTTTCAAAGCTGTAGCATATTTGTGCATTTTAACGCAATCTTTAAGAAACGTAACCTTCACATTCACTTTCGAAAGTTTGACAGAATAACACAGAAACCCACTAAGTTCCTTTAATGAAGAAGGGTCCTTGGAATTTTTTTAATAAGTGGGATACACCCATTAAGACATTAAATAAGAAATCTTGGATTTGCGAATTTCATAAAATATGAATTGTTTCCTCGCACAACAGCCCACCTTCACCTCACCCCGAGAAATTAATTAGTTTTCCTTATGATCATAGGAACACTGAAATTTTACAAATATATTCTGTTTCTTGAATATTTAAGTTTTATTTTGTTTAGAAAACTCAACTTAATTCATTAAAAAGAATTTATGGGTGAATTAAAGCTAGATCACTATGGAAAACCTGAAAGTACTGGACGGCTGCTTCGTCTTGGTATGGGACTCCTCAGTAGTGTGCATCTATGATTCCGCCCCGCTAGATGCCAGTTGGCTTAGTGGTTTAAAGGTTAAGTATTCGCACATGAGACTGATTGATCCTGGGTTCGAAATTCGTGATGCGGGATCATGAATGCAAACTATTGAGGAGCGCTGTACTAGGACGGAACAATCATCCAGTGCTTCCAAGTTTTTCATGATAGTCTAGTTTCAATTGACTTATGAATCCAACTATTGAACTAATTAAAATCTCCACAAAACTCCTTCTAATGCAATAAATTGAAATATATTTAAGTATCTAACTTAACAAAACAGTTAAATTTCCATGTTATCATGTTACATTTTTTGTTTGTTTTACTTACTTACTTACGCCTGTTACTCTTAATTGAGAATAGACCGCCGACCAGCATTGTACAACCCACTCTGTCCTCCGCCTTCTTTTCTAATTCCATCCAATTCTTGTTCATTTTTCTCATGTCTGTCTCCATCTCTCGGTGTAATGTGTTCTTATTTGGTCTTCCTCTTTTCCTTTGGCCTTCAGAATTCCATGTGAGGGCTTGCCTTGTGTCGTAGTTGGGTGCTTTCCTCAATGTGTGTCCTATCCACTTCCAAAGCTTCTTACTGATTTCTTCCTCCACTGGGATCTGGTTTGTACGTTGTTGCTAATAGTGTCCGGCCAACGGATCTGAAGTATTTTGCGTAGACAACTGTTAATAAACACCTGTATTTTCTGGATGATGGCTTTCGTAGTTCTCCAGGTTTCTGCCCCATACATTTGTTTGTTTTAACTAACAATTATCGTCTACTAAGCCCATTATTTACTTACGCTCTTTTGTTTGGTTTTGCTTTATAACCTGGATTAAGTGCATTCATAATGATTTCAAAGATCCAGTTATCTACAACTGTCTGCTTGACCCACATGTTGAAAAAACACCGAACACATTTAGTAGAACCTCCGACTGTAACACTTCCATAGGGAACCGTTATATTGGCAATACTATGAAATCTAAAAAGAAACATTGAATTTAACGATGTAACATATTTCCCATATTCTGAACCATGATACAAGAATACAGAAATCAACATATGTGAAGAAAATTAAAAAGGTTTCACAATACATAACATGGTATATTACTTACTTACGTACATACTTACTTGCAAACTTACTTAATTACTTACTTACATACTTACCTACTTAATTACTTACTTACTTACTTGCTCACTTACTTACTTAACTACCTACCTAATTACTTACTTACTAACTTACTTCAACACTTGCTTACTCACTTACTTCCTTACTTAATTACTTACTTACTGACTTACTTACCTGCTTACGTACTTACTTACTTACTTACTTACTTACTTCAACACTTACTTACTTACTTACCTACCTACCTACCTACTTACTTACTTACTTACTTACTTGCTCACTTACTTACTCACTTCCTTCCTTCCTTACTTACTTACTTACCTACCTACCTACTTACTTACATACATACTTACTTACTTACTTACTTCAACACTTACACACTTCAACACTTACTTACTCACCTACTTACTTACTTACTTACTCACTTACTTCAACACTTACTTACTTACTTATTTATTAACCTACTTACATACTTACTTACTTACCTACCTACCTACTGACTTACTTACTTACATACTTACTTACTTACATACTTACTCACTCACTTATTACTTACTTACTCACTTCCTTCCTTCCTTCCTTCCTTCCTTCCTTCCTTACTTACTTACTTACTTATTTACCTACCTACCTACTCACTTCCTTCCTTCCTTCCTTACTTACTTAATACTTACCTACCTACCTACTTACTTACTTACTTACATACATACTTACTTACTTCAACACTTACACACTTCAACACTTACTTACTCACCTACTTACTTACTTACTTACTCACTTACTTCAACACTTAATTACTTACTTATTTATTAACCTACTTACATACTTACTTACTTACCTACCTACCTACTGACTTACTTACTTACATACTTACTTACTTACATACTTACTCACTCACTTACTTACTTACTTACTCACTTACTTCAACACTTACTTACTTACTTACTCACTTCCTTCCTTCCTTCCTTCCTTCCTTACTTACTTACTTACTTATTTACCTACCTACCTACTCACTTCCTTCCTTCCTTCCTTACTTACTTACTTACCTACCTACCTACTTACTTACTTACTTACTTACTTGCTTACTTACTTACTTACTTACTTACTTACTTATTTATTTCTTTACTTCAGCACTTACTTACTTCGACACTTACTTAATTACTTACTTCCCGTACTTAATCACTCACTTACTTACACTTGTTACCTCTTTGTGAAGGAGCATAGGCCGCTCACAAGCATTCTCCATGACATATACATTACTCAATTTAAAGACAGCATTGGATGAATGTTTTAGTCCAAGTCCAATATTTAATATTTCACATAATCAAAACATCCTTACATATTTCCTCCTAACTTAATACAATTAAAACGTACATTAAGGGAAATTCATTACAATATTTTGTATATTTTAAGTAAATATCATTGTTTTTTCTTAATCACATATCCAAATGACAACGACTTATCTGTGAATAAGTTTTAGACTAACAATTAACGTGTAATTTTATCATTAATAATAATTAATATATGACAGTAATATGATTTAGAAGTAGGTCAGTATGATGTATCTGCTTTAGGGGTGAATGGGAAATCCCGATTACAAACCAATGGTGTACATGGGATCCTGGATCATGAAGGAAAAAGTGGAGTATAAACCAATTGTTGGTCACCGGCTACCATGGGACTGCATTTCTTAACGTTAATGCACTCTCTTGTAGATTACACCTTTAGGTCAAAGGCTACGGGTGTGACCCCCCCCCACCCAAGAAGACCACCATCTTCGATCTAGTCACACAGGCGATATCTCAGTCCTCATACATATCGAATGATTTGTGTGGTTCATATCTATTTGGTCTCTCCCCCTACCAATGTTTATGTGTGTAAATAAATAAATAAGTGAATAAATGATTTAGAATTCACTTGGTGTTGTCCCAAATAGAGCGAAACGGACGTCCTGGATTCCCCTGCCAGCTACTATCCACCTGTGCTTATACATGATTTAGAAGTTATAAATCTTTGGTTTCCTTGAATCGAACAACTACTGAAAAACAGAAAATATCTGACATCTGTTTCGTCCTAGTCTATAACTCTTCGGTCAAAGTATGAAACTATAAGGTCATAGGAAAATAAACTTATAACTCTTAGACCTTCCAAAGATTGATAAATGAATAATTAAACGTGATTTACAAAACGAAATTGGCAATGTGAATTGCCCTAAACTGATGTATTAAAACACGGCGTATTAGATTAATTCTGTAAAAAGCATGTGGTAAGATCAATCTAAGACAATAATCTTTATAGAATAAAACGATTATTGGCTATCAATAGCATCCAAGATTAGTGTTTTGTCTTATTTGCAACTTGTTAGCCGAATTTTATGATTATCTTAAACCAGTACTTACTTACTTACTTACTTACTTACTTACTTACTTACTTACTTACTTACTTACTTACTTACTTACTTACTTACTTACTTACTTACTTACTTACTTACTTACTTACTTACTTACTTACTTACTTACTTACTTACTTACTTACTTACTTACTTACTTACTTACTTACTTACTTACTTACTTACTTACTTACTTACTTACTTACTTACTTACTTACTTACTTACTTACTTACTTACTTACTTACTTACTTACTTACTTACTTACTTACTTACTTACTTACTTACTTACTTACTTACTTACTTACTTACTTACTTACTTACTTACTTACTTACTTACTTACTTACTTACTTACTTACTTACTTACTTACTTACTTACTTACTTACTTACTTACTTACTTACTTACTTACTTACTTACTTACTTACTTACTTACTTACTTACTTACTTACTTACTTACTTACTTACTTACTTACTTACTTACTTACTTACTTACTTACTTACTTACTTACTTACTTACTTACTTACTTACTTACTTACTTACTTACTTACTTAAGCCTGTTACTCCTAATGGAGCATAGGCCGCCGACCAGCATTGTACAACCCACTCTGTCCTCCGCCTTCTTTTCTAATTCCATCCAATTCTTGTTCATTTTTCTCATGTCTGTCTCCATCTCTCGGTGTAATGTGTTCTTATTTGGTCTTCCTCTTTTCCTTTGGCCTTCAGAATTCCATGTGAGGGCTTGCCTTGTGTCGTAGTTGGGTGCTTTCCTCAATGTGTGTCCTATCCACTTCCAAAGCTTCTTACTGATTTCTTCCTCCACTGGGATCTGGTTTGTACGTTGTTGCTAATAGTGTCCGGCCAACGGATCTGAAGTATTTTGCGTAGACAACTGTTAATAAACACCTGTATTTTCTGGATGATGGCTTTCGTAGTTCTCCAGGTTTCTGCCCCATACATTTGTTTGTTTTAACTAACAATTATCGTCTACTAAGCCCATTATTTACTTACGCTCTTTTGTTTGGTTTTGCTTTATAACCTGGATTAAGTGCATTCATAATGATTTCAAAGATCCAGTTATCTACAACTGTCTGCTTGACCCACATGTTGAAAAAACACCGAACACATTTAGTAGAACCTCCGACTGTAACACTTCCATAGGGAACCGTTATATTGGCAATACTATGAAATCTAAAAGAAACATTGAATTTAACGATGTAACATATTTCCCATATTCTGAACCATGATACAAGAATACAGAAATCAACATATGTGAAGAAAATTAAAAAGGTTTCACAATACATAACATGGTATATTACTTACTTACGTACATACTTACTTGCAAACTTACTTAATTACTTACTTACATACTTACCTACTTAATTACTTACTTACTTACTTGCTCACTTACTTACTTAACTACCTACCTAATTACTTACTTACTAACTTACTTCAACACTTGCTTACTCACTTACTTCCTTACTTAATTACTTACTTACTGACTTACTTACCTGCTTACGTACTTACTTACTTACTTACTTACTTACTTCAACACTTACTTACTTACTTACCTACCTACCTACCTACTTACTTACTTACTTACTTACTTGCTCACTTACTTACTCACTTCCTTCCTTCCTTACTTACTTACTTACCTACCTACCTACTTACTTACATACATACTTACTTACTTACTTACTTCAACACTTACACACTTCAACACTTACTTACTCACCTACTTACTTACTTACTTACTCACTTACTTCAACACTTACTTACTTACTTATTTATTAACCTACTTACATACTTACTTACTTACCTACCTACCTACTGACTTACTTACTTACATACTTACTTACTTACATACTTACTCACTCACTTATTACTTACTTACTCACTTCCTTCCTTCCTTCCTTCCTTCCTTCCTTCCTTACTTACTTACTTACTTATTTACCTACCTACCTACTCACTTCCTTCCTTCCTTCCTTACTTACTTAATACTTACCTACCTACCTACTTACTTACTTACTTACATACATACTTACTTACTTCAACACTTACACACTTCAACACTTACTTACTCACCTACTTACTTACTTACTTACTCACTTACTTCAACACTTAATTACTTACTTATTTATTAACCTACTTACATACTTACTTACTTACCTACCTACCTACTGACTTACTTACATACATACTTACTTACTTACTTACTTCAACACTTACACACTTCAACACTTACTTACTCACCTACTTACTTACATACTTACTCACTCACTTATTACTTACTTACTCACTTCCTTCCTTCCTTACTTACTTACTTACCTACCTACCTACTTACTTACATACATACTTACTTACTTACTTACTTCAACACTTACACACTTCAACACTTACTTACTCACCTACTTACTTACTTACTTACTCACTTACTTCAACACTTACTTACTTACTTATTTATTAACCTACTTACATACTTACTTACTTACCTACCTACCTACTGACTTACTTACTTACATACTTACTTACTTACATACTTACTCACTCACTTATTACTTACTTACTCACTTCCTTCCTTCCTTCCTTCCTTCCTTCCTTACTTACTTACTTACTTATTTACCTACCTACCTACTCACTTCCTTCCTTCCTTCCTTACTTACTTAATACTTACCTACCTACCTACTTACTTACTTACTTACATACATACTTACTTACTTCAACACTTACACACTTCAACACTTACTTACTCACCTACTTACTTACTTACTTACTCACTTACTTCAACACTTAATTACTTACTTATTTATTAACCTACTTACATACTTACTTACTTACCTACCTACCTACTGACTTACTTACTTACATACTTACTTACTTACATACTTACTCACTCACTTACTTACTTACTTACTCACTTACTTCAACACTTACTTACTTACTTACTCACTTCCTTCCTTCCTTCCTTCCTTCCTTACTTACTTACTTACTTATTTACCTACCTACCTACTCACTTCCTTCCTTCCTTCCTTACTTACTTACTTACCTACCTACCTACTTACTTACTTACTTACTTACTTGCTTACTTACTTACTTACTTACTTACTTACTTATTTATTTCTTTACTTCAGCACTTACTTACTTCGACACTTACTTAATTACTTACTTCCCGTACTTAATCACTCACTTACTTACACTTGTTACCTCTTTGTGAAGGAGCATAGGCCGCTCACAAGCATTCTCCATGACATATACATTACTCAATTTAAAGACAGCATTGGATGAATGTTTTAGTCCAAGTCCAATATTTAATATTTCACATAATCAAAACATCCTTACATATTTCCTCCTAACTTAATACAATTAAAACGTACATTAAGGGAAATTCATTACAATATTTTGTATATTTTAAGTAAATATCATTGTTTTTTCTTAATCACATATCCAAATGACAACGACTTATCTGTGAATAAGTTTTAGACTAACAATTAACGTGTAATTTTATCATTAATAATAATTAATATATGACAGTAATATGATTTAGAAGTAGGTCAGTATGATGTATCTGCTTTAGGGGTGAATGGGAAATCCCGATTACAAACCAATGGTGTACATGGGATCCTGGATCATGAAGGAAAAAGTGGAGTATAAACCAATTGTTGGTCACCGGCTACCATGGGACTGCATTTCTTAACGTTAATGCACTCTCTTGTAGATTACACCTTTAGGTCAAAGGCTACGGGTGTGACCCCCCCCCACCCAAGAAGACCACCATCTTCGATCTAGTCACACAGGCGATATCTCAGTCCTCATACATATCGAATGATTTGTGTGGTTCATATCTATTTGGTCTCTCCCCCTACCAATGTTTATATGTATAAATAAATAAGTGAATAAATGATTTAGAATTCACTTGGTGTTGTCCCAAATAGAGCGGAACGGACGTCCTGGATTCCCCTGCCAGCTACTATCCACCTGTGCTTATAAATGATTTAGAAGTTATAAATCTTTGGTTTCCTTGAATTGAACAACTACTGAAAAACAGAAAATATCTGACATCTGTTTCGTCCTAGTCTATAACTCTTCGGTCAAAGTATGAAACTATAAGGTCATAGGAAAATAAACTTATAACTCTTAGACCTTCCAAAGATTGATAAATGAATAATTAAACGTGATTTACAAAACGAAATTGGCAATGTGAATTGCCCTAAACTGATGTATTAAAACACGGCGTATTAGATTAATTCTGTAAAAAGCATGTGGTAAGATCAATCTAAAACAATAATCTTTATAGAATAAAACGATTATTGGCTATCAATAGCATCCAAGATTAGTGTTTTGTCTTATTTGCAACTTGTTAGCCGAATTTTATGATTATCTTAAACCAGTACTTACTTACTTACTTACTTACATACTTACTTACTTACTTAATCCTGTTACTCCTAATGGAGCATAGGCCGCCGACCAGCATTGTACAACCCACTCTGTCCTCCGCCTTCTTTTCTAATTCCATCCAATTCTTGTTCATTTTTCTCATGTCTGTCTCCATCTCTCGGTGTAATGTGTTCTTATTTGGTCTTCCTCTTTTCCTTTGGCCTTCAGAATTCCATGTGAAGGCTTGTCTTGTGACGCAGTTGGGTTCTTTCCTCAATTCGTGTCCTACCCACTTCCAGCGCTTCTTCCTGATTTCTTCCTCTGCTAGAATTTGGTTTGTTCTCTCCCATAGTAGGTTGTTGCTGATAGTGTCTGGCCAACTAATTCGAAGTAATTTGCGTAGACAGTTGTTAATAAACACCTGTATTTTCTGGATGATGGCTTTCGTAGTTCTTCAGGTTTCTGCCCCATACAGTAGAACTGTCTTGACATTTGTATTGACAATACTGACCTTGGTGTTGGTTGACAGTTGCTTTGAATTCCAGATGTTCCTCAGTTGTAAGTATGCCGCTGAACTCAGTAGCTCCATAAATAACTCCATGGGTTTTTAAAAGCAAAGGTACTTAGTTCTAGTCCTAATATAAACATCAACAATGAGATGGAGGTAGGTTCAATTGATTGGAGTTGACTAACACGCTCAATCTAGATTCCATTGTTAACCACGAATCAATTATTTCAAATAAGCCATGATAATATAGGTATATTGTAGCAATTTGTGAAAGATGTATATATGGTCACAACGACTTATAATCATTTAGTCCTGAATATCAATAACGAGATAGTTCTAATCTTACTACCAATGATCTTTGGAAGTAATGAAAGATCGTTCATAATGCTCTTTAACGACTCATTCATTACAAAATAAAGATAAACGTCAGAAATTGGTACGTATACGATGAGATCACTTTTCATGACTGAAAAATGTTCATTCTTTCAAGATATTGGACCATATAAGAAAAACTGTGAAATGAAAAGAGTAAAAAGCGGCTTCTTGAGCTACACCAACTTCTGTTAATAAAGAAGTGTAACACTCTCCTTTACAAATAGTTTACTGTTCTCACTATTTATACCAATAATGTTACTGAATAGCATAAGTCGTGTGGTGAATGAGGACACAAGTGGGGATAATCGAATGTATTTGAATACAACATTATAGAATATCCTGGTAAAATTTAAGAATCATACAGTAAATACCTCATTTGCAAAATGTCAATCAATTGTTTCAGACTTGACTGCTCCTTCTTTTCCACACCAGTCAATTTCTGCTATCGTTGTCTTTTCTTTGAATTTCATCACCTTCTACCTCTAGACATTTCACTTTCAACTGATGATACATACTACTTATATCTATCGAAATCAGTAGTATACACCACAATAATCACCAGCTAAAATATACTTACCTGTTCTTTTGTTTGACTTTGAACACTTAAACATAACCATTAATAAAATGTTTCTTATTCTATCTCATCAATGTTTTACTCCATTTGACTTCTATTCCGAATTACATAACATGCTTAAAATGTCTACTGCCTGATGATCATTACAGAATGCTTAAAATTTCTCATTATCTATTTATAGTACAGTTATATAACAACATATACTCACCAGGGACTGGCTTTAAGAGGTATTTCCTGGAGTTCTACTGAGGAGCAATGATCAGTGGAGTTCAACCAGGTCTGTTGTGAGATAGTAACTAACTGAAGGCATTGGTGTATATGTTGCTCAATTTCGTGGACTAGTTAAAGTTAGACAATAATACCGTTGGATGCCGGCCAGCTCAATGGTTTAGAGGTTAAGCGCTCACACACGAGAACGACAGGTCCTGAGTTCGAATCTCGCAAGGGGGATCTTGGATGCGCACTACTGAGGAGTCCTACAATAAGGCGAAACGCTTTTCCAGTACTTCCAGGTTTTCCATGATAGTCTAGCTCCCATTGGCTCATGATCTAAACCATTGAAATTACATAACTGCTTAATCACATAGCTTATTGACAAACATAATTCATTTCTATTAGATGACAGTCTCTTTTTTAAGTTTTAATTTAAGAAAAAAATAAATAAATAAAACAAAATTCATCATCATCATCAACAACAACAACAACAACGACAACAACAAAACAAAACAAAAACAAACATCAAAGAGATTTAGCTAACCAATTTTGGTTATACAATAAAACACATTTACTTAGTCTCTAACTTCAAAACTGTTCGGTTCTGTTCGGTTCGGTTCGGTTCTATTTTCTTTGTTCTATTATCTCTATGTGTAAATTACTGGAATTCATATTGTTGCATGTATCGAATTTCGTAATTTATTATTTCTTTATATCGAAGAGTTGAATTGTGTTTCCTGTGTTTGTGCATATTTGTTTGTTTGTGTGTGTGTGCGTATGTGTGCGCGCGTGCGTGCGCGAGTACCTATGTGAGTGTATCTATGATATTACTCAAAGTTTTTCGTTAGTTCACAGAAAAAAAATACAAAAACAAACATTAAAAAAACAAAAAAATGCTCAGATTTGTTTCTAAGGTGAAAGTTTTATCCATGAGAATTAGTTAAATGTTTTCTTTAAATGAGATAAAGTTTTTTTTTGTTTTTTCTTCGCAATTCATGTTATTCGTATGATTTAAACAACAACAAAAATATCATGCCAAGTTTAATTGAAACATTGTTCAATATACAATCATAATTGTCTTTTTATCTTTCTGTAATTTATTATGAATCTATAAAACATAACTAAAGACAAAGATGGTTGGTAACAAGCAACGGAATTTAAAATGTGCGTTTCATCTTATTCACAACTTGTCAACTGGATTTATCTACATCATAAAGTTAATGTTGTTCACTCTGGAACTCGAATCTAGAGATTGATCAATTGCAGGTCTTTAACATTCAAATAAACAATGTAAAGTGAGTTTAAACCTTAGATACATCCAGAACGAAATATACATTCTGGATTCCAATGTTAGCTACCATCCATCTTTGCTTATAAAACATATCACTTAAGGCAATATCGAGGCAGTCTTCACAGGATGCATATATATCATAAAGAGAATGATCTATTGCAGCCCTAAACTACACATATATTTCATTTTGGTTACGATCAAAGACATATTCCTTACATAGATCAATCAATTTCTGATCAGTGTTTTATCATCATCCATATTGCCAAATGCATTATGATTGTATTTCAGTGTTATAGTTGTTCTCTTAATCAAAGATTTAAAGTGTTCAAAGAAAAGAAATTTAAAAGGTTGACTACATGTTAGACAATTGAGACTAAAAGTAACTACCCATACGAAATTTTCCTATGAATTTAAAAACTATGTAATTAAGTTTTTAAATATCCCGCTAAATACAATTTCATCACTGATTGTCTGAAATATATATTGAATGTAACAGTTTACACAAAAAACCCCCAATTGCACTGGTACAGCCGAGAGTGAAGAGAGTCAGCTCTTCACCTAGGGGAGTTAGAAAACCCTGATTCTCTCGACCAATGGTACACATAGGATCCAAGATCCTGAAGGAACAAATCGAGTATGAACTTATTGTTGGTCACCGACTACCATGGGACTGCACTTTTTAACGTTAATCCACTGTCTTGTAGATTACACCATTAGGTCAAAGGCTACGGGTGTGACCCTTATGAAAACTACCTTCTGAGCACCCCAGGCGGTATAACAGCTCACACACAAATCAAGTGACTTGTTTGGAGTATATGTATTCGGTGCCCCTATGTATCAATACTTATATGTTCAAATAAATATATAAGTAAACATAAAAACCTGTTGCCAGTGTGTATCAGTGTAAAATGCATTGTTACTCACGTGGCTACCACTTTTAATAGTATGGATATAATTGGATATAATTTACTCTTTTTATTTGTGACCCAGTTATAAGAATGTTTTAATATTTGATTGTCTACAGCCTACTCTACTTAATTTGGTCTATAATGCTTATTAATATTCCTAAACCTGATAAATAATTCATCTACTATTTTGTGGAGAGTTGTACAGTTAAATAACGCTATCTCCTCATGAAATAACCAGAACTATTGAAAATCAGAAGTACTGAATCACAGATCCACACTACCTTGGTGATCATGCACAGCCTTACACTCAATATAAAGTGTCGTAGTAACTTCACTTCTAATCCAAGTTTCAACTAACGTTAAAGTATAACCCTACTCCGTATTCGTCATCATAACTTCACTGACATTTTTTTTGCTAATTCACATGACTAATTTAAAGAACAAGAAATGTAATTATTTAGGTATATAGAGTACCGTTCACATTTGACCTATTCACTTACATACTCATCTATTCAATGAGAAGTATCATCAATTAGAAAATGATAAGGATAATACTTTGTCTTAAGATGATGGTTAGAAGTATTTAACACGAAACCCCGGACCTAGGTTTCTTGCAACTTGGCACTAATCAGCAAGGTGTACCTATTATCTTCAGGGAACTGATACTCCCAGACGAATTCGATCCAATGTCACCCAGCTTCATAGTCAAAGATGTCACCATTAACTTATCCGGGCAACGACTAACTTCCTGTGATAATCAATATCATGTATATCATATCCTTCTATAGTACATATCAAATCCTATCGACCAAGTCACATTATGGACACTAGTCTATATAACTTGACATTACATGCACTATATAGAGATGATGATTAGAGTTGATTAACAGGAAACCCTGGACCTTAGGTTAGGGTTATGACCATATCATAAATGTCATTTTGGACTATTTATGATAATAAATAAATAAATAGAAAGTTATGATATTTAGGTTACTGACCTTAAAATTTTATATTTTTCTTCTTTAACAACCAGATAAAGAAAACACAATTTACATGAAGTATAATGTAACAATAACCTATGGTAATACATTAGACATTCTATATAGAAAAGTTATATGACTCATTGTTTTACAGTGAATTTTATGCAAATTAAAGTAGGATACCACAAAACGGATGCCTTCTCTCTCTCTCTCTCTGTCACCCTCTCTCTCTCTCTCTAGAAACAACAACAACAACATGTTCATTTGCATTTGATGTAACAGAACTGTTATTTGTGAATGAATTAATTACAGGTATATAAGCAAAGATGAATAGTGAGTAGTAGTGGAATTAAGGAGGTTCATTTTGTGAATTGGATAATATGATGATATTTAAAGTGAACAATAATGAGTTCGAGTCCCAGAGTGATTGTCAATTTTGAGGTGCAAGTATATGCAGTTGACGAGTCTTAAAATAAGATGAAACGTGCGTTATAGATTCCAATGCTAGCCAATATCCATTTTTGTTTATAATGTTTGTGAATTACGACAATATCGAAGTAGTTCGCACAATATGCACATATGCCAACAGGGGACTGATCAATTGCAGTGCTAAACACTAATGGGAAGATACAAGTAAACAACATCAAGTGAATTTATTACAGGTGTATATTTATACACAATGCTTAAAATAATATAGTAGCAAACACTAGGGAGAGATGACTATCAGTCCTCTTTGGAAGAATGCTTTTGCTTATATGTATCCCATGAAGAATATGCGCGAACATTTTGTACAAGTGACAGTCAATTCCAGCAAATACCTTGGAAGAAAGTGGTGAACATCTGCCTTCACAGGTGGGTGAATATACCCATTTGTATGTTATTGGAATGCATGAGTGAAAACTTATGTGTTACCGGTGTGTATGTAGATTATACTTGCCCCTGGTAAGACATACACGTGCCTAGACCTGGAGCTATCGAATTTTTCACAAAATCACATCCACGCGATGGTTTTGTGAGCCTTACTAAACGGAAATCCATCCCAGAAAATTCAATCGGTTTCAACGGATATGGTTTAATCAACCTTAACATGACTAGAACACCGTACAATGCTGAAATTGATTTATTCGTGATTATTTAAAGTAAAGCGAAATTCTTGAACATATATTTCATCAAAGACTGATAGTAATTGGATAACCAATGTGAATCATAAACATCTAGATATTTGTCATATTTTAGTATCTAAGTGATTCATGTTAATCAACATCAGCATGAGTGCTTTGTGTCGGTGATTATCGTCTTCTCTAGTTGCAAAGGAATAATGTGACTTTTCAGCTTATGTTGAAATTACATTTCATGGTTAATCCCTAACGTAGAATAACCTCTCATGGTATCCAGATACTGTGAATACTCTTAGGACTACATAAGACCAACATGATATTACTGGAGAAATATTCTCGTAAGAATAGAGTACAGAAATATAAAGTGTAATCACTGCGGGACAATGCAGTTCATGATGTGCAATTCATTAATTCGCTATAGTCATTCATGACTTTGATGACTTTATATAGACTATGTAACGCTAAATGTTCACCCAGATAAATGAGTTGTCTAGAGCTCAGTAACGTTTTCCTCTTTCTATAAACCCATATAATTGTACAAGAGGTCAAATCCACAAAATTCAACTTTCTTGACGAGAACAATATGATTTTACTAGTAAATTACTTTTCAATTTCTGTGAATTGATCATTTGTTGTTCATTGGAACCCTCTTCGAAGTTTAAAAAGAATACTGACTGATCAAAATACTGTCAGCGTTATCCCAGCCTCTGAAGACCTTTACAAGAAATCATTGCGAGCTCCGGAAAAAAATTAAAATCCGAATATGATTAAAGGTTGTTTGTATCTAAAACAAGACTTCAGGCAGTTACGTAATTTGAAACTCCGCAGTTATTTAAAGCTATTGTTGAATATAGAATTTGACTTAAGAAATATGAGTCTTCATTAGATCATTCTATAAACTTTAGACCATTGATTCGGAATCCGGTACTTAAGTTTGACCATTATACAATGGTCAAAACTATTTTTAGTTTGCGGAGATTTTTGAATTTAATTGAAATCATGAACCAAGCTACGTTTGGCAACTATTGAAAGCCTACACACACTGGACGACTATTTCGTTCTAGAAAAGAACAGATCAACGGTGTGTATCCATGATCCCACAGCCGGGAATCGAAACCCAAGGCCTTCGGCCTCATGTGTGAAAGCTTACCAATTACTGAGAAATGAATGCCCACTCCAGAGCTGTTACGCACTATAACGAGACATTTGTCCCTTACTTCTAGCTTCCAACAGTTGTCCAACATAGATCAGTACGTATTTTTAAGTGGTCTGTTTGAAGGTCATATTTCCTTTTTATAATCACAAAAACGTTTTGGCTGTATCACTACCCCCCATAGATAAAATCTCACCAGTTTCAAGTCTTTAGTTCAGCTCTGTTGTGGCTATAAATAATTTCTTGATTGAGATTATGAATAGATCAATGTTACACCATCATTGAAAACAAAAAAATCAATAGACGGTCGCTTCATTCTATTGTGGGACTACTCAGCAGTACGCATCCACGATTCCCCATCAAAGCGAATCTAACTCAGGATCACTAGTCTCACATCCGAACGCTTAACCTCTAGACCATTGAGCCGGTCGGCATTCAACGGTATTGATGTCTAACATCAACCAATCCGTAAAATTGCTCAACCATTTGCCATTGTCCTTATGTAGATACCTATCTCTACGTGACATGGATTAGCTCCACCGATCACAACTTCTCACTAGAAGTTTGAGAAATTCCCTCACAAAACTAGTCTAGAGGTTAGGCGTCCACTCGTGAAACCGAAAGTTCTGGATTAAGACCCAGCGAGCAACAGAATAGATGACTACTACTGAGTAGTTTCACATTGGAACAAAACAACCGTCCAGTGCTACCAGGTTTCCTATAGTGGTCTATGTGTTCAATTGACTCATAAATTCAACTATTGATATGTTAATCTCTGATATAATGTGAATGATTAACCTACATAATAATAAGAATATTCCTTAATATATAAGAAAAACTAGATATGATTCATATATATACTTAACATGACATTAGATACATGCACAAAGTAGATGTTTGTTTTTTTTCATTATCACATACAGTTACCAAGGTTAATCGTCTAGTCAACGTAGCCAAAATGAATGATTCTCATTGAAAAGTGAAAAATCATATATTTACCAGATTTTTTTAATTCTTATTTACCTTATTGTGTCGTTATTTCTTGTTTGTTTTTCTTTCTTTTTTTAAGACTTGTATGTACAAGTTGGAAAATTATAGTAAATTCTAATACATATGAAAGTATGAATCATGTGTAGATGAGACTATTCTTTAAAGAAACTATTGAATAAACGATATAAATTAACAACTAGAAAGATAATTATCATGAGATCATGAATAGATTGATGTTAGACTACCTCGAAGAATTGAATGGTCGTCTTGTCCACCTCAACAATGCACATCCATGATCATGCGTCTAAGAGATTCGAACTTAAGACCTTTGGTCTCGTACGCGAATGCTTAACCTTTAGACTAGTTTTGTGAGGGAATTTCTCAAATTTCTAGTGAGAAGTTGTGATCGGTGGAGCTAATCCATGTCACGTAGAGATAGGTATCTACATAAGGACAATGGCAAATGGTTGAGCAATTTTACGGATTGGTTGATGTTAGACATCAATACCGTTGAATGCCGACCGTCTCAATGGTCTAGAGGTTAAGCGTTCGGATGTGAGACTAGAGATCCTGAGTTAGATTCGCTTTGATGTGGGATCGTGGATGCGTACTGCTGAGTAGTCCCACAATAGAATGAAGCGACCGTCTATTGATTTTTTGTTTTCAATGATGGTGTAACATTGATCTATTCATAATCTCAATCAAAAAAAATACTTAAGATAATAAATTATGTTTTTTTTAAAAAGAAAAGAGATTGAATTTTCGATGATCATAAGATATTGCTTTTGTACGTAGTGAACAACTAATTTACATTATCGTCATATTCCTCATCAATCAGTAAACAATATCCGAATACATCACTTCTATTATCAGAATGGGTTTTGCGGAGATTTTTAGAAATTTCACTGGTTGAAATCATGAGTCAATTGAAGCTAAACCATCATGGAAAACCTGGAACCTGGTAGGTTCTGGGTTCGAATCCCGCGGGGGGCGTGACCGTCGACGCGCACTGCTGAGGAGTCCCATACTGGAACGAAGTGGTCGTTCAGTGCTTCCAGGTTTCCCATGGTGGTCTAGCTTCAATTAACTCATGATCTCAACCAGTGATACATCACTTCTAGCTGAAGTTTTTGCTGATCATATCGTTCAGAAGAAAAATCAAAGCTTCACATTTAAACCACTTAGCTCAGAGAACAAAACTCCATTCAAAAAAGGATACCATACCTTTTCAAAAATGGTTCATGTCACTTGAAAAATACAACTTGTGTAAACTATGAGCTAGGAATTCAATGGTCTACATATTATACTAGGATGATCTAACAACTACTACTCAATAATGAAACACCTCAATATTATCATAATCATACCATTGAAATGCAGATCAACTTAAACTTAAAAAATGATCATATACTCACTACCAGATATCTCTCAAGTGGACACACTTGACTATCTAAGTTCAGACGTATAGGGATTTTAAAAAAAAAGGATCCTTAAATAATTATCACTTAATAACACACATCAACTAAAAGTGTTGTACTCTTCTTCTTGTGTAAAATAATGAACTCAAAAAGTGTCTAACCTAGAATTAAATCTCAGCCTAGTGTTTCATAGAATTTAATGATTAAGATCATGAATCGACCAATGTTAGACCACCATTGAAAACCTGAAAGCACTGAAAACGGTCATTTTGTACTAGTGTAGGACTCCTCAACAGTGCGCGTCCACGACACCACATGCGTTTAACAAAGACTCGTGAATTGAAAATACGAGGAAAACAGGTTAGTTTCAGATCTGACCGTGGCTGCATCGATCACATATATTCACCATTCGTCAGGTTCTAGAACACTGACATACTAATCGGCGTCCGACAATGGTGGTTTTTCTTGACTTAACAGCAACATTTGACACTGTATACCGTGAGATTCTGTGGTAGTTTTTGTCACTGAAAAGTGTACTTTAGAAGTACATAAACCTTGTGAACGTCACTTGTGATTCTTCATCAACTGAGATGGTTGGGCCACGTGTTACGTATAACAGAACACCGATTACTACGACGCGCATTGCTGACTAGTGTTGGAGATGGTTGGAAGAAAGTTAGGGGCAGCCAAATCAAAACATGGTATCAGTGCTTGAAGTCACTAACTTGTAGTTTTAGCTATGTTGGTAGATACAGACTACTTGGTTGGGGTCCGGGTTACTTTCGTAACCAATGGTTTGAGACTCTTGGTGACATGGCTCAGAATCGATCATAATGGCGTCAGTGTATACACTTTTTGTCTTCCTTTAAACTATGAGATTAAAATTGCTTCATATCTTTCTTTCTATCAACCATTTCCTGTATTGTATATCCTTATATTCGATCTTTCTTTTATATGTTACTACCATTGAAATGACTACTTCTATGAATCTGGTGTTCATCTTGTTGTACCTATGAGGTATGGCAACTTGAACCGATGCATATATGTGCCTGGTCCTACGTTGTAGCTGACTGACTGACTAACTGACTGACTGACTGACTGACTGAGTGACGATCCCACAAGCATGATTCAGATCAAGGACGTTAGGTTTTGCGCGTGGTCTACTCCGCCTCTAGACCATTGAGTCAGCATACAACGATATTAACTGTCTCATTATTATACATCATTTCCTAATGAAAACTTTCTAGTCACATCATAGAAACGTCTAGCTTATCACTAACCATATATATGATGAATACTAAATTGAAAATGTGTTTAAACACGCATATCATTATTCAATCATCACTATCATCATCATATATATTTATTCTGAATTATTGTGAAGTATTTACATAAAGATCTAAGTAAATATTTAAAGATAGAAGATAAAAATTGAAAAAAAAGTTTATTCTTCAATGATGACATAACCATGTTGATTAAATTAAAATTTCAATTTTATATCAACATGTGAAAAACATTTATTGTTGTCAACCTATAGATATACATATATATTTTCGTCCATCTCTACTTCTAACCACTCACCCCCCCTCTCTCTGCATCTCTCTCTCTTCACCCTCCTCTTTCACCATCTCTCTCTCTTCACCCCCTCTCTCTCTCTCTTCACCCCCCTCTCTCAGAAAAACCTACATAGATTTAATATTCATCATCTACAATTGTTGAACAATCTTTAACCATCATTTTACATGTTTCATTCAAATCTATTAAGAAATGAATCATGAATATGTTTAAATGATAATGAATTGGTCAAAGATACCCGTAGTAGATTATTCAACAACAACAACAACAAGAAAAAATGCGGGATTATTTAAAATAATAATACCTAATTATAAATCAGTGATTAAATGAATATTATATAATGAATGAATTATTGAATGAGAATATGATGTATGCTAATGATATTGATAGATATAAGTAATATATGTCTTATCAATCGAAAGTGAAATGCCTAATGGCAGAAGATTTAAGAACATAGAAGGAAAGAGTATGAGAACAAAGAATGATTAGTGTGGAAACAAAAGAATAATGAAGTTTAATACGATTGATGGATATTTTACAAATGAAGTATTTACTTTATGATTCTCAGAACTTAATAAGGCATTCTGTAAACTCGTATTCACTTTTGTACTCGTTCGCCAAAACAGTAATTATTAGTTGAATTCATGAGTTAATTAAATCTAGACCTCCATAGAAAACTTGGAAGCATTGAACGGCCATTTAATCTTAATATTGAACTCTTCAGAAGTGCATATTCACGAATCCAGGACCTATCGGTTTCACATGCGAACCCTTAACTTCCAGACCACTGGGCCACCATCCAACCGTATGATTTTCAGATTTGACTAAGACGTCCTGTAATTTTGTGTTCAAATACATTTGATTATCTTGCCTGTATTCTCGTTCACTATAATAGTAATCTTATTAGGATGATAAAATATAAACTGTGATACATTTATTTGTCTTAGTTCATTACTCTAAACAATGGACATTACTAGGTTTTACCGAGTTCATACTAGTCAGTTATCATGTAGTAAAACATTTTATGTTTTCAAGTGCTTCATGCTGACCACTGGACTATATAACTTTACGTTTATGTGGATTTTGAATAATTTAAAGTTTGAATCTAGGCCTTCTGTTAGTTGAGATTCGTCTACTGAATGTATCTCCAATATAAAGATAAAAAAACCGTCTCAAGCAATTTGGACACTTGCTGAATTTTGTCATACGAACATACTTAACTGATAATTTGGTCTACATACTACTAACTCTTTGTAGTACTAGATAAGTTGTCATAAATTGCCATTGAGTAACTGAGTAGTGCATAAACATATCAGCTATACATGGAGGTCAATTCCTAATCGGACTGCTCAAAATCCAGGTATCTGAATCTGACAATAAGCGGTATGAATTCCATCTCCATAGGGAACATCATATATCACCATAACACAAATATATCTTGTTGTTGACGAATCAACCAGTAAGAAACTAGTTCTTCCAAAAGATTAACTGAAATCGATCAATATCAAACTCTGACGAAGAGATTTTAATGAACCATGAAATTTTAGGGTCGTAGTGAACGAGAACACAGGTGAGGACAAATGACTTTTCATCGGAATCATCAAATGATAGGTCGCGATCGAGCGCTAAGATGCATTAATGACGTCTTTCTTGACCACAGCTGTATTAAGCTCTTTATGAAAACTGAGCTTCTGGAATTCTTCTGTGCTAAGAATAGCACCTAAAAACTTGACTACACAAAGCTCTGAAACGCGAGATCCTGCATGACCATCAAATATGCCAAAATACGACCAGTATTGTAAAGGACTGGCAAGTTCGGACTTCTCTAAATAGACATCTTCCATTTCTAATCGCCATCCTTGCATGCTTGAAATGGAATATTGTAGTGAACGAGAACAAAAATAGGGACAATCGAATGTATTTGAATAGACAAATTACAGAATATATTGGTAAAATAATTCATTTGCAAAATGTCAAACAATCGTCTTAGACTTCATTGTTCTTTCGTTTCCACACCAACCATTCTGTTCTCATTCTCTTTTCTTTGATCTTCTGAACCTTCTGACGTCAGGCATTTTGCTATCAATTGATGATATAGATTACTTATATCTATCGACATCAGTAGTATACATCACAATATGTAAAACTTACAGTCAGAATATCTTTCTTTATTAGTAATCTAGAAAACAGGAATCATTAGGTATTTTGGTTTAAAATAATCATTAGAGTACAATAAATGAACTTTATTTTGAGTTTAATTGTTAAATGGATAGATTATTATTACAAATTGAATAATAAATATCAGTATGACGTTGTGGAGATGTAATTCTCAAAGTTCTAATGAGAAGCTGTGACCAGTGGAATTAATCTACGTCGGGTAGAGACAGATATCTACTCCAGACAACTGGGAGTAGTCGTGCAATTTCACAGATCGGTTGAAGCTAAACATTAGCACCGTTGGATATCGAATCAGTGGTGTAGAGGAGAAGCGTTCACGTGAAACAGAACGTCCTGGTTCGAACCCCACTTGTGGAATCGTGGATGCACGCTGCTAAGGAGTCCCATACTAGGACGAAGCAGACGTCTAGTGCTTTTTTTGTTTTCAATAGTGATTTAACATTGATCGATTCATGACCTAAATGAAAAATAGATATATAATTCAATCGGATTAACGAAATAGACAAACACGAAATTGACCGTTACTCAATGCTAACTTGATGTAAATATCTCAATCATATAGGATGCTATTTGCAATCCAAATAGCTTAGTAATAAGTACTCAACTGTAAAGTTAAGTAAGACAAGGATTATAACCTCCATTTAGATTCCTGACAGGTGACAATTCGAATGAAAACTTATATATTAATCAGAGCATATTACTGATCTGATCACTTAAACTAGTAGTCATATTGCAACTTGGTCTGCTAGAGTTCAGTTATCACTAAAAAATAAACAAAATGATTTCAGGTGGATAATATTTTATTAAAACACCATTGAAAACCTGGAAGTACTGGACGGTCATGACTACTGGGACTAATCCGTGTCGGGTAAAGACAATTATCTACCTCAAACAATAGATAAATGGTTGCACAAGCTCATGGATCGATTGAAATTAGACCTTAACACTGTTGAATACCGAATCAGTAGTCTAGAGTTGAAGTGTTCGCGTGCGAGACAGAAGATCATAGGTTGAAATCTAGAGTCCGGAATTGTTCACTGACAAAAACTTCCTTACTAGGACGAAACCGCCGTCTCATGCAAAATTGTACGCATTATGCATAAATTAATCCATTAAACAAATAGTCGTCAAGTGTTAAATTTTCGAAACCGGAGTAGTAGTAGTAGTAGTAGTAGTAGTAGTAGTAGTAGTAGTAGTAGTAGTAGTAGTAGTAGTAGTAGTAGGAAAAGAAAAAGAGAAAGGTGACTGAGAGGAGAAAGTTTTCTTCTTAATAATATCATTTTCTTGAAGCTGTACAATCATATTTATAATGATTATATAAATATATGGGTTTATAGGATTATAGAAAGATATTACATCATTAATTGTTCATAGATTTCAAGTATCAAAGAATGACTGAGTATTGATCTAGCAACGAAGGAAGAATAAACAAAGATGGATGGTGGCTAGTAATGGAATCCAGGGTTGGTGGACACGTAGAGTTAACCTAGGGGAGTTGAGAAATCCTGATTTCAAACCAATAGTGTACAAGGACTCCAAAGTCCCAAAGGCATATGGACCTATTGTTGGTCACCGGTTACCATGGGACTGCATCTACTGACGTTGCTCCATTGCCTTGTGGATTAGTCCTTCATGCCAAAGGCTTCAGGCGTGATCCTCTAAGAGAACCACCTACTTCGGTCTGGGCATCCGATAAGTACCCCAGCCCTCACACAAATCGAATGATTTATGTGGCGCATGTATATTTTGTGCATCTTTGCGTTTAAATAAAATAAATGTCCACTCAGGGATTTGAATCCAGTACCGCCCGCGTCAAACACCATCACTTTTTCCACTTAGTTATAGAGTCCTGAATCCTGTAATAGAGGTACACCCAACTGACGAGTCCCATATAGGACGAAATGGGCGTCCTGGATTCAACTGCTAGTCACCATCCATCATTGTTTATGATGGTTGTGATCTATGACAATATCGAAGCAATCCCTAGAGGATACTCATATGTTAATATGAGACTGATTAATTGTAGTTCTTAACATCAATAAGAAGATTCAAATAAACAATACAAAATGAAGAATAGAAGGATTAAAATAAAACTTTAAGTAAATGATGTCGCTGAAAAGCAAGTTTTCTTATCTCCATCACTTTTTTCTTCTTCAATGAATAATCAGTATCAAAATCTTTACTAATCAAATTGTAACTTACATGAACTTATGATACCAGTAGAATAGTATGAATTCAAAGACAAATTACAATAATCCCTAATAATCTGTTAATATAAATTACATAATTCAGGTTAGAAATATCATATAGGGTAATTACGTCACAATTTGTATAAGTCAATAATATACTTTTCTAACTATTCTACCTTATCGACATGAATTTCACTTTATCAATATGTTCGACATGGAAGTGAGACCACATGATAGTTGACAACTATGACCTGGTCCAAAGCTAATCATAAAACTTTTAAGTCTTATGGAAAGCGAGCACTTTGAAAGACTCTCCCGATCTCTCACATTGTACAACCATTCCATGTACTTAAATTAATGGTTGCTCTGGTTGTCAGAAGGGGTATCAGCATCGTGAGTTCCGAAGGAAGTCGGCTTTCACCATGAGGCGTTATAACTTCTAAATCCCAGAGCAGAGTTTAAATGGTTTGAATTATTTTTTTATGGTTAGCGTTTTTTAACGAGTCAGTTTTCTACAGGATAGAGACGCTAACCCCATACCCAATCCTCCTTTATCCGGGCATGGGACCGGTAGTAGTCCCAGAAGAAGTTTCTTATAGAAAGTGATAATTTTTAAAAAAAACTAATAACTCGTAATTCAAAATCCCCATTTATTGTTGCTAATAAATAAAAGTCACACTAGAAATAATTCATTCCATAGGCTTGATATCACACATGAAATACCTTGTTAAGTTATCGCTACCTAAAGTTTCTGCTGATGACGTCGTTCAGAAGAATGATATAATCGCCATGATCAAACTATTCAGATCAGAGAACAAAACTCCATCAAAAAGCCTCTTTTTTTTACAGTTCAAAACTGAGATGACATTGATACCCAGTACACTGTTTGTTTGTTTGTTTGTTTACTCTTACAAAAATACAAAAATAATTTTCCGGTTTTTGATCCATGGAACTGAGAATGTAAAACATTGATAATGTTCATTGATTACCTAGTTACAATCTTTATTTCATCCAACAAAAAGAAAGAAAAAAATCTATAGTGAATTATCAAAGTTCATTATCATAGCTCTATTCCATGGGTGGTTTAGACATTTTATCCATAACTTACAAGTATATGTAATAGATTCAATTAATAGAAATTAGTGTTTAAAGGTGAAATATATAACAAAACAATACTTTATAGATTTAAACATTTTAAAAAATTAGGATTAGTTAAGTATATGATCGAGATCATGAATCGATTGATGTTAGATCATCATTGAAAACAAAGAAGCACTGGATAGTGGTTTTATCCTATTGTGGGACTATTCAACAGTGCACATCTACGATCTTGCCTCGAGAGATTCGAACACAGAATCTACGAGTGCTTAACCACTAAACCATTGAACCAGTCAGCATCTAACGGTGTTAATGTCTAACCTCAATCAATCCATGAAATTTCGCAACCATCTTTCATTGTACTTAGGTAGATAACTGTCTCTATCTGATATTGTATTAGTTCCACTGATCACTGTGTCTCACTAGAACTCCGAGAATTCCCTCATGAAGCTTGTTACTAGTGAGTACATGATAATTATCAGTATGGGATTGTGGAAAATATTAAGTTTTTGATTGAGATCATGAACCGACTAATGTTAGGTCACCATTGAAAACACGGGATTCAGACCCATGTCGTTCGGTCTCGTGCGGAAAACTAACCTCTAAATTATTGAGCTGGCACCCAACTATGTAAATGTCTAACTTCAACTAATCTATGATATTGTGCGGTCATTTTCCATTGTCTTCGGTAGATAACTACCTCACATCCGGATAACTGTTATTAAGAGACCAAACAATGAACGATATTGTTAACATCAGTATTACACAATCTTCAATTCCTTTATACGTCAAGAAAATCCATACGACAATCTGTATTTGTGTCGAAAGTTTATCAATCACAAGAATCTATCAAGGTTGGTGAGGTTTTCAAAGTCGGTAAGATGATCAATTCATTCAATTAGTCTACTCCCTGTTCATGATCTCAATCAAAAACTTAACCACCTCCACAACCCCATACTGATAATTACAATGTGCTCAATAGTGACTAGCTTCGTGAGGGAATTCTTGCAGTTCTAGTGAGAAGCCGTGACCAGTGGAGCTAATCCGCATCGGGTAGAGACAGGTATCTACCTAAGTACAATGGAAGATGGTCATGCTATTTCGTCGATTGGTTGATGTTAGATACCAACACCATTGGATGTCGGCTCACTGGTCCAGTAGGTTAAGCGTTCACGCGGGAGACTGAAGGCCCATGGGTTCGAATCCCGCGAGCGGGATCGTGCATGAGCACTACTGAGGAGTCCCACAATAGGACGAAACGGCCGTCTAGTGCTTCCAGGTTTCCAACGGTGGTCTAACATCAATCGGTTCATGATATTAAGCAAAATAAAATAGAAATCTATTCAAACTGAAATGGAATTGAAATGATTCAGATTATCCTGTTATTTGCATTTTTGGCTAGAATTTGATCACTCATGGTTAACGTACGAACCTTTCGTGCAGATTGCCTCGATATAGATTTTATGATACAATTCAATATAGAATAGAAGGAATGTGTTTAGCAGTGAGATGCATGACGCGCGTTCCATTCTAGTTAGAACTAGTCAGTTGGATGTCCTTGCATCCCAGAGTTGATTTTCAAACTTCAATTAAGAGTGTCAGTAACGGGATAATCCAAACCATTTGCACAAGTAAGTAGCTATCCGGGCTCAGTAGCTAAATGGACAGCATGATGGCGTTTGAAGCAACCGGTACTGGGTAATAACTTGTTTTTCCAAAGGTTGAACTTTAGCTACAAGACTTGAAGACCTTAGTTTGTGGATATAAGAAATTCCATACTAGACGGAAACAACTACCCGTTACCTCCCGATCTACAATAGTACACTGAATGACTTCAGTTCCCGACAAAAATCCACCCTTATACCAAACTTACTTTCACAAAAATGGTCAAGCAGATTAAATAAACTGAGGTTGTGAACCAATCAATATGAGACCACCATTACATACACGGATGCATTGGACTGCCGTTTTGCAATAATATGGAACTTCTCAGTAGTGCCCATTCATGGCCCTGCACCAAAGAGACTCAAATCCACCACCCCAAGTCTCGCCTGGAAACGCTTGACCTCTACACCACCGAACTATCGAGACCGTGGTTGGGCATCACTGACGAGTCCATATATTAAAACTAAACGACCGTTCAGCGCTTCCAGATTTTTAACAGTGGACTAACATTGATCGATTTATAATCTCAATTCAAACTCAACAACCTCCACAATCCCATTATTGAAGATTTGGTTAATGTTATATACTCATTTGGAAAATAGTATAGTCATCATTACCTTATTTAAAAGCTATCTAAACAAATACATTTAAATATAGATTCTATTTTTCACAAAGTCACATAGATCTCGTTCGCGCGATCGTGGATGAGCACTGCTGAGGAGACCCGCATTAGGACGAAACGTCCATCCAGTGTTTCCTTATTTTAAATGATGATCTAACATTGATCACTTCATGATCTTAATCAAAAACTTAATAATCTTTACAATCTCATACTGTTAATTCAAATCATTTACACTTTTTTTCTTTTATTTTCATTATTTTGAATTATTTCAATCTAGTCTATTTAAACAATACGATGATATTCAATGGTCAGTAGATGAAAAGGAAGAAATAAGTGAAACAAATGAAATAATAAACAATGGTAAGTTAAATGGTATACATAACTTTGAAAGCAAAGATGGATAGTGGCTAGTAGTGGAATCCAGGACGCGCGACACTTCGTCCTATTTAGGACTCATCAGCTGGATGTACCCGCATCCCGGAGTTGATGTTCACCCCGGGACTCGGACCAAGTACCGTTCGCTTCAAACACCATCGCATTATCCACTTAGCTACTAAGTACTGATAACCAATTAACAATTTTTAATAAACATCTAAAGAATATTTGTACTCTTCGATATAAATGACTGGTATACTAATGAAAGGAAATAGTAATAGTAAAGATAATAACTGTAAGATTCAATTCATTCATGGTTCCCCTTCATTTAGACACTTGTTACAATCAAGGGAATAGAGACAATGTACGGATGTCTTTTATCAACATTAAATGAGGTAGAAATTGTTTTAAATGATCTGTTTTATATCAATGACTTTGGTTCTTAGTATTCTCAATGATCATTTGAGATTTGAACTACTACCCCCCTTTACTGAACTATACTGGTTAGTTCATTTTCATAGTCAGAATTACTTAATCGGTATCATTAGTTCCCTACTTTGGAAACCTCTTTGATTCAATGTGATTATTTGTTTCCACATCTCTTTACATCTCTCTCCCCAGTGTATTCAATTGTTTATCTGGTGAATAATGAACCTTATGAATGACTAACCTATTTCAATCAGTACTTTATTATATAACCTTATGTGTAAGTTTCTTCTAGATATTGAGTAGTTGAAGGGAATCTAAAGAACAAATGAATTCATTTCTTTAAAACGGATAAAAACAAGAAGTAATCAGTAAGATTTGAACCGGAAAAACCTTTATATTTTGATATTAAGGAAAATAATGATTCGATTGATAGTAAATTTTAAAACCAAGCTAAATGTTTACTTCTGCCCCAAAATGTCTTGGTACAGCCGAGGGTGGGAAGAGTCAGCTCTCCTTCCGCAAATACCTTCACATGGCCACATGTATATAACCATTGACATGGAAGTCCTACTCACTGCCTTCTAGCGGAACTACTGTTTTTTTTTCCGAAATTGAGAGGACTAAAACCGAATGTCTGGAGCTTTAACTGGGTTATTTGACAGGGAGGATCCACCTAGGGGAGTCGGAAAACCCTGATTCCAATCTAATGGTGCACCTGTAATCCAATATCCTCAGAGAACAAATGACGTATGAACCAACTGTTTGTCACCGAATACCATGGGACTGCATCTCCTCACGTTGCTTCACTGTTTGTGGATCCGATCTTTAGGTCAAAGGCTCCGGGTGTGACCCCCTAAGAAAACCACCTTCTTTGGTCTAGGCATCCAGGTAGTATCATATATCACACACAAAATCAATTGATTAGTATGTTGTATATGTATTCAGTGCAATAAGTCCCATATAAAACGTTTGCATTTTGATGATGTAATCAATGAATAAATTTCCAAAATGGATTATTCAACTTACCTTTAATAAATCACTATATTTTCTATTTAAAAAAAACAAACAATATTATTCCAGATTTCCTATCTCAAACTGAAAACAATATACAACATGATGATTTGAATAAACCAAATGATTATATGAATGAAATATTCACAGATATACCGGATGATTTAGCTTGGCAATCCACTTCACCATGTTCATCTGAATCCATTGATTCATTTTCATGTAGTCGTAATGATTTAAGAAATGATGTAGAAGATCATTTATTATCAAATCAAAAATCATTCTCTTCAGATAAATCAATTGAATGTATGAATATAGATAAGAATATGTCAACAATGAATATTTTAAGTATATCAAATCATTTTGAAAATACATTAGATCCATCATTGTTTTATGCAATGGATTATACAATGACACATAATTATTGTTTAAATGAATATGATAATCATCATAGAAATGATGAAGAATTATTCAATAATATAAAGGAACAAACAAAAATCACTTCAAATGATCTTAATGAAGATGAGTCTCAATTGGAAAGTACAGATATAGCTTGGATGGATACATTAGATGTTTCTAGTAAGTGATTATTATTCATTATTAGAAGGAGGTTTTTGTGAATATTATAGTAATTTTTTAATAGTTGAGATCATGAGTTAATTTAATTTAGATTATCATGGAAAACCTAGAAGGATTGGATGGATGTTTCGTCCCAGTGTGGGACTCTTCAGCAGTGGGCATCCATGATCCCACCTTGTGAGATTCGAATACAGGACCTATTGGTGTTGAGCGCAAACGCTTAACCTCCAAACCATTGAATCGGTCGGCATCTAATGGTGTGAATGTCTAACTTCAATTAATCCACGAGATTGAGCGACACATCCATGATTGTCTTAAGTGAGTTACTATCTCTCAATAGGACGAAACGGCCGTCCAGGGCTTTCAGGTTTTTCATGGCGGTCTAGTTTTAATTAACTCATGATTATCATTAAATTGATTGGTTTTGTAGCAATTTAGTTATCATATGCAAATTCATACCTTTGGATTTGTTATGCATTATGATGTGATGTTTAATGATAGTATCAAGACTAAGCAATAATGGCATTCAAACGTCTAACAGTAATTAAAATTTGAATATTTCAGCTGTGAATGATAATGATCAGCCGAAAATCTACTGAACACCAGTGAGTACTAAAAAATATAATGTCAATATTTCAAGATATTGGTGGATGAGGTCGAAATTCCATGATTTCCTATTTGGGACTCGTCAGCTGGGTGTGCCTGAGTCTGAGTTGATGTTCACTCTGGGTTTCGAACTCACCACCGTTAGCTTCAAACACTACCGCAGTATCCACTTAGCTACTGAGTCCTGATGTATACAAATTTGTCAAATCCATTTATGAAATAACACATAGAGGTGGGATTTAAAAACGAAACTGAATGTATGATTATGAATCCTATCAAGTGGATATGATAAAAGAGTCAGTATTTTACACCAAAGTATGAATAATCTTATTCGATAATGCATCATTACCTTGTTGAATTAATCTAGTGGCCCAGAATCTGACTCCAGTTAGATTGAATGAATGATCATTATCGAATGATTGTTATTGAAATATACATGTCGTCAATCGTCGTATATCATTGTCGACTTAATTCGCGTTAGTAAACAAAAAACGGAATTGAATAAGTCAAATACGAGAATGAAGTTTGAATGGGTATATTTCATATAGTCGTTGATCTGAGAAACGAAGCTAAGAAAGCGAAACAAAATGATATGCAATGGAGAAGGCAATTGAGCCAAATTCATTTAACCAAGCGTGAATCGGTATTTATAGCCTGACAAAAAGAAGTTACAGACATGTGATGGGTAAGATAAGAAATATATACAACTTGAGCTTACATAAAAACAGTCAGGACTAATAAGTGAATAAATGAAAGGGTAAAAGTATGTCATGAGTAGAGTAAATAGATTGATCTATTCACAGGTTAGAATAACCCATGTGAGCTTGATATAGTACCAGACTCTATATCAACCATTCACAGTGTTATGATCTGATTGCATTTAATAATGTAGAAATACGAACCGAATTAGTGAATACAAACCTAACATAATGAGATTAACACAAATACTCATGAACTGAACTTTCACCATACTCCCAATAACTTAACATCTAGTTTTCAGTTACTGAGAAGATAAAAGGTAAAAGACAATTTATTCCTTGCTTCAGCTAATAATGCTAAATGACAAAATACTTAGCTATTTATAAATGTTTAGGGTATGTATGCAAATCAGCTAGTCAGTATGTAAGTTTTATGGTGTACGGGTTTAAACTGATTTTGGTCAGAATCATTATATGAGTGAAACTGTGAATTAAGAGTTTCATTCATACATTCATGGATCTTCTAAGGTTATTATAGTTTAATAAGGTCTAAGATAAGAAAAAGAATAAGATGAGACTATAATTTATGGATGACCTTTGAGCGACGTTGAACTGATCTTGAGAATGTTTACCTAATAACCAGGACTAAATGAAAGTTATAAATCAGTATAAGGAATTAGAACTATGATTTGAGATTGATGATTAATGTTAAGAATTAGATTTGGGGGTTTTCATCACGAACTGACATCATCTATAATGCCAAAATTCTATTTAGCCAAATGAATGAATGAATTTCGCGCCAAAATCTGAGATCTGTTATCTTATACTTGATTGGTTTGTTCATAAATGATAGTCTCGCCGAAATAATTGATTATTGAGAATATACTTTAGTGTAATTCACTGTATATTATGGTGTTGTAGTGAATAAGAACACAATTGAGGTCAATTGAATATTTACTCGAACACACAATTACAGAATCACTTAGTAAAATCTGAGAATCATACAGTAAATACTTGACTTGCAAAATGTCAATCAATCGTATCAGACATGATCGCTCCTTCGTTTCCACATCAATCATTCATTGTTCTCGTTCTCTTTTCTTTGATCTTCTGCTTCCAGGAATTTTACTTTCTATTGAAGATACATACTACTCTTATCTGTCGATATCAGTAGCTCATACCACAATGTTAGTACATTCATTTTCAGAAGGGGTTTGTGGAGATTTTAAAAAATTCACAGATTGAAATCATGAGTCAATTGAAGGCAGACCGCCATGGAAAACCTGGAAGCACTGGACGGTCGTTTCGTCCTAGTATGGGACTCCTCAGCAGTGCACATCCACGATCCCGCGAGATTAGAACCCAGGACCTGTCAGTCTCGCATCAAGCGCTTAACCAACTAGACCACTGAGCCGGCATGGTGGTCTAGCTTCAACTGACTCATGACTTCAATCTGTAAAATTTCTAAAAATCTCCACAAACCCCTTCTGATAATAATCATCTGCTCACTAGTGACGGACTTCAAGAGTCATTTCCCGTAGTTCTAGTGAGAAGCCGTTACCAGTGGAGTTCAGCTAGGTCTGTTGTGAGATATCAGCTCACTGAAGACAATGGTATACGGTGGCGCAACTTCGTGGATTGGTTGAAGTTAGACATTAACACCGTCGAATGGCGGCTCGGTGGTCTAGTTGGTTAAGCGCCTAGCGCGAGACTGGTAGGTCCTGGGTTCGAATCCCGCGGGGGCGGGGTCGTGGGCGCGCACTGCTGAGGAGTCCCATACTGGAACGAAGTGGTCGTTTAGTGCCTCCAGATTTTCCATGATGGTCTAGCTTCAATTGACTCATAATGTCAATTTGTGAACATTCATTTTCATTAGCTTTCACATCTTATTAATAGAATCTTCAAACATAAACCAAAATGTATTGTTTATTAATTTTAAAAGAACATAGCTTAGCTGTAGATCATTAGAATTGTATGTTTCAAGGGACAGACTACTGAAAACATGTTTAATCATGTTCAAAGATTTATATACTTCCAAAAACAATATCTTATTATGTAAATTACAAAATATGGACGTATTCATTTGTTTGAAACCTTTGTTACTTATCAAGATGATGAAACCTTATATATTTAAGAGATGAAAGCAATTCAGTTTATTCGAAGCTTTGATTATTAAGGTTGCTATGTCCTAAGCTTATAAGATTCTCGCGAAATACGATTACCAATTTAGATAGGTTGACTTGAACGACCAACCAATGATGCATACATCAGTATGAACAACCCAGAATACCGACTGGTCCCTTTCTCGTCTAGCTCTGCATGTTAAGTTCACAACATCAATCTCAACATCCGTCATACGAATTATATATTTCAAACATACTGAGTTTAAATACAAACAAATCAGACTACATCATATCATCAAATAGAAAATAACAATTGTATAAGATCAAGCCAAAAGTGGCTGTAATTGTAAGAGACTCTAACTGATAGATTGGAAATAACTTAAGAACAATAAATCCTATAGTAGTAATCAATAGGTTAAATGGAAGCTTATAATGATAGGAATATGAATATACACATAATATAATTACTTAATAGTTAAATAATGGGTATATACGTATAATATTAGTCCATAAGTAATTCCTAACAGTTATCACTCATTCAATCTCGTCCGGAGATAAACAAAAGTAATCAAATCAATGAGATATTCTGCTAAAGAAGTACACAGGAATGACACGCTACAGCTCTTACGGATTAGTTTCGAATTGCTTTATATCATTTGAAGTAGGCATTTATAATGTTAAGATAATTCAGCCCATTTGATGTAGGATCATCCAAGACAACCACTAGAACTATGAATCGTTTCGATCTTGTCAACAGAAGCTTTACATTATGTCTGGTTTCTTCATTATAATGCACGTATATTATAAATACTTACTTGTTAGATAAGTTAGTGAAAGAAGATATTTTGCATACGAATGATTTCATGTTAGAATAGAATTTTTTACATAAATGCCCTGGTAGGGCAGACAGTGGGAAGAGTCCTCTCTCCCTCTCCAAATGCTCTCACATGGTCGCGCGTATATAGCCTCTGTCAGAGAAGTCCTTCTCATTACCTTCTCACACCAGGGGTGTTGTTTACGAAATTCAGAGAACAAAAAGCGAATGTCCGGTGTTTTAACCAGGTTGGTGGACATGGAGAGTCCACCTACGGGAGTTTGAAAACCTTGATTCCATGTCAATGGTGCACATAGGCTATAGGATCGTTGGGGAAAAAATGGCGTATGAACCAATCGTTGGTCACCGGCTACCGTGGCATTGCATCTCCTCATCTTGCTCCACTGCCTTGTGGATCAGACCTTCAGATCTGGGTGTGGCCCCTTCAGAAAACCACTTGCTTTGGTTTGGGCACCTGGGTAGTATCACAGCCCTCACACATATCAAATGAGATTTGTGTGGCGCATATGTATCTGGTGCCTACCTGTACCAATATCTATGTGTTAAAATAAAAAAATAATAAAAACATAAATTACTAGTTGTTCTAACTGTGGAAGTATTACTTTTTATGGACTATAGACATGGATTTTTCTATCTTCTATCGTACTGGCACTTGATATGTTATGATATGTTTTCTCTCTACTAGTTAATAAGGATCAATTTGTTACCCTAAACCTCATGTTCAGACTATATTTACATTTTGGTCACTTATTCGTACTGACAATCCAATTAAGTAGTATACTAAACATCTTGTTATTGAACAGGAATATATATATATATAACTGTCAATAGTGATGGTCTTCCCTTTCAATTACAGTATTAAACACCAATCGAAATATTTGGACAACCAATAAAAATACATTTAAATCCACTCTATTGCATTTACCAATGTCCATCTGTGCTCATAACTAAGTGGATATCACTGTGGCTTTCGAAAAGGATGGTACTGAGTCCTCGGATGAACATCAACTCGGGTACAAATGCATCCAACTGACAAATCCCGAATGAGATGAAACGCGCCTCCTGAATTCCAATGCTAGCCACAGTCTAACTAAGTTTATAATATTCAAAACTTAGCGGTATTATTAAGACGATCCGCATATACCAAAAGAGACTGATCAATTAAAGTCCTAAACACTAATGGGAAGATTTAAACAATCAATACATATGGATAAAATAGAGTGCTAGTAATTGAAACGATGAAAACATTTCTGACTAGAACTTTTTAGAAGGATCTAATCTTTCACTTCCCGAAATTCATCACTCTTCTCGTATTTATCGAATTAACTTGTCCACAATTTATCAAATGCCTTGATTTATTTAATCTGAAGATTCCATACATGAAAGATAAATACCCTCAAGATGAATAATTACTAGTTATATAGAAAATAGTATAATTATTGTTAACTAGACTCATGTTCCTATGTGAGATTAAAACCAGCATATTTCAATCTTGTGTGGTATGAAATACCATTGATTCAATGAGTTGATATTTAACAAATCTACATTTTCAACTTCACTTAAACTATGATGTAGTATGATACTTATTATTGTAGAATAAGTCAACGCCATACTTCACGATTTCATAATGAAACTGTGGAATAATAATATCGACGCTAGTTATCAAAAATCATATGACTTCTTGTTAATTCAATTTACAATCGATTGAACACTAGGTGGTGATCATTGTCATGTATGTCAGGTCCTTCTTAGTACAGATCGAATCCTATCGACTAGGTTGTAATGTGCACACCGGTCTAGGTGACTCGACATTATGTGTAGTATATTGAGATAAGATGGTGATTGGAGTTAGTCAACAAAAAGCCCTACACCTACGTTATGTGCTACTTATCACTTGTCAGAAAGGTGTACCTGTAATCTTAAGGGAACTGATGCTCATTAACGGATTCAATCCCGTATCACCCAGCTAATTAGGTGTTTTGTGTAGATGTTGATAATATGATGCTTGATTTTGTCACAAACTAACACTAATTGAATATTACGTCTTTCCAGTACATTATAAAATAAAACTCATTTTTGATCTTTATTCACTCTTGAAAAACAATTAGAATAATATTGAAGACATTTCCAATTAAATCTTGTTCCATTTCACTAGATCTGCTTAGTGTTGAATAAGATTTCTCACTCTTTCACTTCACTACATGCACAAAAATGTTAGTTTTAGATACTACTATCACCAAACACTTCAGTTTGATGATATCATTAACAAAACTGACAATTTTTATATGATTTTGTCAGTAATTATATGCATTCGTAATCCCGATGACTCCAATGGAAAAGATTCTATGTGAATTCCATGAAATTTATAGAAAACATTTCAGTTACTTGTAAAAACATTAAGTAGGATATAACATTTTCACAAAATTTCTGAACGATGTGTACACAACTCGGTATAGTTTGTTTAAATCTTCCCATTGATGTTTAGGACTGCGATTGGTCAGTCTCTTATCGGTATATGTGCATACTGTGCGTATTGCCTGGATATAATCTTAAGACTCAAGCACTATATACAAAGATGTATAATGGCTAGTAGTGGAATTCAGGACGTGGGTTTCGTTCTATTTGGGACTCGTCAGATAGATGTGTCTGAGTCTGAGTTGATGTTCACTCTGGGTTTCCAACTCACTAACGTTAGCTTCAAACGCCACCGCGTTATCCACTTAGCTACCGAGTCCTGATGTATACGAATTTGTCAAATCCATTTATGAAATATCACACAGAGGTGGGATTTAAAAACGAAACCGAATGTATGCTTATGAATCTTATCAAGTGGATATGATAAAAGAGTTAGTATTTTACACCAAAGTCATCGAATAAAGAGTTCAGGACGGATGATTAAGAGTTCATATGTCAATATATATGATATACAAGATCGATAGAAGTTAGACAACAACATTGTTTGATGCCGATTCAGCAGTCTAAAGGTTAAGCATTCACTCGTGAGACCGAATGTATTGAGTTTGAGCCCCTTTGGTGAAGAATCATGTATGCGCACTGCCGAGGAGTCTCATACTAGGATGAAATGGTCGTTCTGGTCTTCCAGATTTTCAACAGTAATCTAACTTATATTGAATCGTGAATTTAATTGTTAAAATATAAGAAAGAATCGATTGTACAATTCTGTCTAAATTTCAGTAATAATCCTATTTGATATAATCTTTTCCGATGGTACAATATCATAATAGAATCCATTTAAATGGATAATATCATACATTAAAAAGGCAGAATATAAATTAGTAAAATCTCAGCGAATGAATTTGAAGTAAATTCAATGTTTTCGCCTGACAATCTGGTCCAAGCTTTTTCAAGGAAAATATAATCCAACAACAAAACTATCGAATATAAATAGGTACATAGTTCTCTGGTTTACTGTATACTGAATACGTTATCCAATCAACGTGAACAATGTTTAAAGTAGGTATTTGCATTAGTGTATAACAGACTTGTGGTATGAAATGAAAAATGTGTATACATAAGTAGTATGAGAAGAGATTTCATTCATTCACATATTGTCCTTTGGTCGGTGAATATTCAGAACAACATGTAATATAGAGGAAGAATGTATTTGTCACTGAAAGTTTGTGTTACTTTTATTGTTCCAATTAATTGTTTAACATATTCAGATAAAACAGCTGATTAGAACCGTTGAATGTGATTGCTGTTATTCAAAAATAATAAACGATTGATGAGAAGGAATGAGTTTAGGTTTACTTATTAATTATTAGTTGTCATGAGACACCTGATTGTATTCCATCTCTCCTATTAATACTGTTTGGATTTACCTATATATATATATAGGACTTCAGCTGTTAGTCATTCTTTGTAAGAATGAAAACCTTTTTGAAGGATTCTTATGCTATTGAAATCAATCCTATGACCTGATTCTATGGAGTGTAATGATATAGCTGATTTGTTTTCGAGTTTCTTTACATCAACTGAAGATTTAGAAATGTACTTTAAGCATAATTTGTATTCCTTCAGCGTCACATTCAGTTGCCTTGATGTTTCACCTACATACATTGTATCACGGTCATTATATTTGATTTCATAAACACAATTCTATTTTTCATCCTTGTGTATTGGAATCTTTGATCATAGAGTATTGTTTGTTTAAAAGAATACTCTTATATTTTGAAGAGAATATCATATTTGACAAAGATTCTTTACTCGAAAAAAGTTTTTCTTCTATGAAATTTATTCAGATTTACGTATGGATGATGTTGTACAAATTTTTTCAACAGTTAATTCATTAAAATCTACATCAGAAGAAATCAATAAATTTGATTATTCAATATCATCACCATCATCATCTCCATCCTCAACACCATCATCGTCGTCATCATCATCACCATCATCATCCTCAACACCATCATCGTCATCATCACCATCATTATCCTCAACACCATTATCGTCATCATCACCATCATCATCCTCAACACCATCATCATCATTATTTCAACATAATTATGATCGGAATAATAAACGTTTACAATTGAATCAGAATTCAATATTCAATGATAATGAATTCATTTCTAATGAAAAAGAACACTTTGAACATAAACTCCCATATAATAATGAAAAGAATAATGATGAATATAATTCAGATAGTACATTAACATGTTCCGAAGCTGAATATTATAATAATTTAATACGTCAAAAACGTTTAAGAAAATACCGAACGAATAAACGAAAATTTAAGCATAGATCTTTAATTTCAAATGATCAAGATGGATCATATTCACCATCATCATCATCATCTTCTTCTTCTAATGATGATGATGATGATGAGGAGGAGGAGGAGGACGAGAAAGAAGAGAAGAAAAAGGAGAAAGAATATGAAAAGATAATAAATAATCAATGTAAAAAGTTTACTTATCATTCAATTACTACTAAATTACATCATCGAAAAAAATCTCCTTCATCAGAGCATTATATACAATTATCAAATGAAATAAATGAATATAAATCATGGTGGCCTAATCCTATTACACGACGTATGCATAAAGATTTCCGTTCAACACTTTGGTTATCTAATGAATTATTAGATTCCAATGATAAAGAGATACAACAACAATTTACCACTTCAATGAATAAAATCAAATCAAGAAAACATCGTAAATTTACCCATTCCCATTCACATAATAATCATGATCGATATAAAAATAAACAAATGGAATTATGGCAATTTATATTATACAGTTTAGAGATTAGTAAAGATAGTGCATTTCAATGGGTTAATAAATCAACTGGATTATTTCGTATTGTAAATACACAATTAGCAGCAAAAGAATGGGGTTATTATCGTAATAATAAATTAATGGATTATGAAAAAATGGCAAGAGCTATAAGGTAAATGAAGATTATAATTTATAATTATAATAAATTTATTTATACTCGAAGTATTGGATGACTGTTTCATCCTATTGTGGGACTCCTCCTTATCAGTGTGCATTCATGATCCCGACTTGGCAGATTCGAGCCCAGGACTAGAACGGTTAACCTCTAGACCACTGAGCCGACCGGCATTCAACGATTTTAATGTCTAACTTCAACTAATCCATGAAATTGAACAACATATCCGCCATTGTCTTCAGTGAGTTACTATCTCACAATGAGACGAAATGGCCGTTCAGTGCGTTCAGGTTTTCAATGATGGTCTAACATCAATCGGTTCAAGATCTCAATCAATAATTTAATAATCTCCACAATCCTATACTCTTTAATTGTATTCATTTATACTCAACTTACTGTTTGTTCTAATGGTTTGTTGATTATAATCCGACTAAGTCATCAATTGGAACACTGATTTATTTGACCTTGGTACTGTGCCAAACCACGACTCGAGCACAACCCACCGCAGCATCTCAATCAAGTCATCTAGACCGGACTAGGCTGTGGCCGGACTATTAGGACGGAGCCTTTGACCAGCAACCCGCGTTGATATGCGGGTATACACGCCGGCAGGCACTCGCCCAATCCACGACTCAATGTGCGCCGTGATAGATGAAACCACCAAACCACCTGCTTCGGTTTGGGCACCCGGGCAGTATCCCAGCCCTCACACAAGTCGAATGATTTGTGTGGCGCATATCTACTTGGTGCCTCCTTGTACTAATGTTTATATGTTTAAATAAATAAATAAATAAATAAAATACTGTGCCAAACCAATGATACGTTAACCAGTACGAACAGCCTAGAGTTACTGGTTCTTTTCACCTAATCCAGCCGGTTCAGTCCAGAATGCCAATGTCAGCTTCCACTGTATGAATCATGTATTTCAGACATATACAGTTTATATACAAACAAACGAGACCGTATCATACTATAAAATAGAAAATAACAATTACATAAGAAGGGGTTTTGTGGATATTATAGTAATATCAATAATTGAATTTATGAGTCGACCCAAGCTAGATCACCATAGAAAATATGAAAGCAATGGACGTTCGTTTCGTCCTAGTGTGGGACTCCTCAGCAGTTCGCATCTACGATCCCGGATGCCGGACTCGAACCAGGCCAATGGAGTCATCCATGTCTATTGTAGAGACAGTTACTCATTGAAAACAATGGTAAATGGTTGAGCAATACCATGGATTGGTTGAAGTTAGACACTAACACCGTTAGATACCGGCCGGCTTAGTGGTCTAGAGGTTAAGCGTTCGCGCTCGAGACTAACAGGTCTTGAGTTCGAGGTGGGATCGTGGATGTGAAATAATGAGAAGTTTCACGACAGGACAAAATCGCCATAAAGTGCTTCCAGGTTTCGAATGATGGCCTAGTTTAAGTCGATTCATGAATTCAACTATTGAAATTACTACGATCTCCACAAACACTCATTTCAGAAATACATTACCGCCGTTCTAGAAACTATGGTAGAACTTAAAAACATTCCATCAAATATAAAGCAAGTTAAACTGATTGAAAATTAACTAACGGTTAGAGAGAAAAAACGGCGGGAAACGATCATTTTTGAATAAAGAACAAAATATTTTATGACTTAAAATGGTCTCTTCAATTCAGAAACAAAACTTAATGCTGGCAAGACTATAATTAATGAACTAACCAATCAGATTTAAGATAGCAGGTCTTGAATTTTGGCTTGAAATTCATTCACCCATTTGTCTAAATAGCATGTTCGTATTTTAGCTGATATCAGTTTATGACGAAAACATTAAATCTAATTCCTAATCCTGACGTCCAACTGTAAATCCTAATCCTAATTCCTCGTACTAATCTATAATCTTCATTTGACCCTATTAAGTAGGTGAACATTCTCAAGGTCACTTTAGCGTCACTCAAAGGTCATCCATAAATTACAGTCTCATCGATTAAAATCTATCTCAAGAAGAATGAATAAATTAGTCTGTATGGAAGATACAATAATCCATGTAGGCTTCACATGGATACTTGACACTACAATAATAATGTAAGTCTAATGGTTGAAATCATGAGTCAATTGAAGCTAGACCACCATAGAAAGCCTTGAAACACTAGACGGCCGTTTCATTCTATTGTAGGACTCCTCAACATCGCGCATCCACAAACCCGCCCCCCTCGTGAGATTCGAACCCTCAGTGGTCTAATGGTTAAGCGCTCGCGCGCGCAAGACTGATAGGTCCTGGGTTCGGATCCCATAAGGCGAGGTCGTAGATGCACACTGCTGGGGAGTCCCACAATTAACTCATGATCTCAACTATTAAAATTACTATAATATCCACAAAACCCCTACTGATAATAATGTAACTCATTTGATTTCTATTCATTCATATAGTCATTAAACATTAAATTATATTTTACCATCTATTTACTTCTCTAATCACTTTGATTTGTATTTTCTTTTTCTTTATTTCTTCAACATAATGAATAGATTTTATTATAAAGATTCAATATTACGTAAATCACGTCAACAATTACATTTTCAATTTGCTATGCCTTATGTAAAATGGGCTGAAAAATTTTATGAAAATAAAAAAACATTTTTTTAAAAATTCCACTTCATTTTGAAAACAAAACAACGACAACAACAACAACAAAAAAAACACCACAGCAACAAAAACAACAACTGTACATTTTCATTGTATTCCTTATTGTTTCATTCAATTGTTTATATTATCCATTACAGTTTATTTAATTCTTGTGAATATTATTGATTGATGTTATCCAATAAAAAAAGATATTATATATTAATAAGAAACTAGTGACTGGCTTCAAGATATATATCCTGTAGTTCTAGTGAGAAGCAGTGATCAGTGGAGTTCAACCGGATCAGTTGTGAGATAGTAACTCACTGATGATAGTAGTGGATGTGTCGCTCAATTTTGTGGATTAGTTGAAGTTATACATTAACAACGTTGGATGTCAGCCCAGTGGCCTAGTTAGTTAAGCGCTTAGCGCGAGACTGATAGGTCCTGGGTTCGAATCCCGTGGGGCGGGGTCGTGGATGCGCACTGCTGAGGAGAAAATCTATATCTTAGTGAAGTGGGTTTGTGGTTATAGCAATTGAATATAGAACGAGTATCTTATCTAATTTAGGATTGATCAGTGGAATTGATCAATGTCTCAGTATCTCTAGTCCGAGTGATGTTGAAGTCCACGTAATTATCATAACTAATGATTGGAGACTGAGTGATATGGCATAGAATCGATCACAATGACGTTAATGTATACAGTCTCTGTCTCCCCTTAAACTGTAAGACTAACATTACTTTATATCTTACATTCTACGAATTAAGTATTTCTTCCTATACTATATCCTTATATGCAATCTTTCTTTTGATATATTACCACCATTGAAGAAACTACTGTGGTGTGAGCTACTTATATCCACACATGTAGTATAAAACGATAGTCAGAAATAGAATGTATTTCAGTAGAAGATAAAGAAGGAAAGAACGGAAACGCTAAGCAATTGCTATGGAAATGCAGGAACAATGAAATCTGAGACGATGGACTGATATTTGCAAAAGGAACAATCAAGTTTGAGACGATTGGTATTTTAACAATTAACTATTTACTGTATGGTTCTCAGATTTTAGTGAGATGTTCTGTAACTGCGGGTTCCAAATACATTCGATCGTACCCACTCATGTTCTTGTTCACTACACTATTTCTATGAATTCGGCGTTCATCTTGTTGTGGTAATTATTTATGGCAACTTGGACCGATGCATGTATATGTCTGGTCCTACGTTGTAGCTGACTAACTTTTAATTTCGGATTTTAACAGCCAATGCCTTATACGACAACGTTCAGATTACTACTTACTTATTGAATAGATAGGAACACAATAGTAAGGGATTGTGTTTTCGCATCATCGATATTAAGGAATTTGATTATTAAATGCCTATCGATTTACGATACATTAGTCTGACAGAGACAGGTCAGTTTCAATCCTTAATGTCAATAACAGGCAAATGCAAAGTTTTACAAATGAATTTGTCACAAATTAATATGTTATGAAGAATCATAGAAGACTTAGAATAGTTCAAATATACATTCGTGACGATATATGATGATAATAAGAAAAGAGAATTATTCCTAACAATTATAAACGTTCCAAACGCTATACATAAATATACTTCTCCGATTGAAATCCTGAGTCATTTGAAGCTGGACCACTATGGAAAACCTGGAAGCGCTGGACGGTCGTTCCGTCCTACTAGGGGACCCCTTAGCAGTGCGCATCCATAACCCCACACCCCGCGAGATTTAAACCCAAGACCTGTCAGTCTCACTCCAGGCTCCCAACCAACTAGACCACCGAGCCGAAATCCAACGGTGTTAATGTCTAAATTCAACCAATCTGCCATGCTTTTTATGTAATGCACAATAAATTTGATTTATTTGTCAGTTCCACGAAAAAAGTTGAAAGTCATTTTCGTAACATAGATGGGTTAATCCACGTATTATGGCTACACACACTTTCTGTTTCAGTCAGTTTCCATTATTATAAGCAAAGATGGATAGTGGCTAGTAGTGGAATCCAAGACGCGCGTTTCGTCCTATCTGTAACTCGTCCGCCGGATATACCTGCATCTCAGAGTTGATGTTCACTCCAGGACTTGAACCCAGTACTTTATGCTTCAAACTCCATTGCGTTATTCACTTAGCTACTGAGTCTTGGTAGCCACTTGCTTGTGAAATAGGGTGGTTAATATTCATTTAGTATCGTTTGTTTGAATCTTCCCATTGACGTTTAAGATTGCATCATTATTTATATTATCGAATTTTATTTAAACTAATGAGCATGCGATTTTCAATTTTGTTACGTATATCAAACATCATTGAATATCGATGAATCAACAGTTGTACAAAACTCCAAGTCTCAGTGTTAAACTGAAACAGACTTAGGAGAGATCTAATAAATACCTAACGATAGTATTTAATTGAATGTCATCAAACATCGTATGAAGCTCATGAAATTTATCACCAATTTATAGAATGATTAAAGAACTCTTGTAGTGAACGAGAACACAAGTGGGAACAACCAAATGTATGTGAATACAAAATTACAGAACCTGTTAGTAAAATCTAAGAACCATACAGTAAATACTTCGTTTGCAAAATATTAATCAATTGTCTGAGACTTGACTGTTGCTTCTTTTTCACATCAATCATTCTCTGTTCTTGTTCTCTTTTCTTTGATCTTCTTAACCTTCTGCCTCCAGGCATTTCACTTTCAATTGATGATGCATACTACTTATATTTATTAACATCAGTAGTACACACCACAACATGACTTATAAATTAAGATACAATTCTCTAGATATATTATTGATTTGTGATTAAGAAAACTTGGTCACTTTAGCTATGATAATGCGATCTGTTTAAAGATTTAGGTCAACTAATTTCCAACTGAATAAATAGTGCAATTACCTTTTTCAGTTGTAAATTGATATGAAATGAATGATTATAAATGATAATTGTAGGTTTGGACGTGCTACTTATAAGATGTCAAATCGAAATACTCAAACTCTTGACATATTTTCTTGTTTGGCTATTATTTGATAAAACGATGAACGAATATATTGAAATTCATGCATCTTACATAGGATGGATGTAAAAAGGTATTTGCAACAGCTGTCTGATTAAAAATAACTATTCCATTGAAGATGTATGAGAGATACGGGCAACTAAGCTGGAGATCCCAAACATTTCTTGGAAAATGCCAAAAAAAGGATCTGAAAACGCTAAGAAACATCTTATTTAAACAGCATTTCATAGAAATTTTACCAGAAACATCCAGAAGGTGAAAAATCACATGTGGAGTTTCTGATTGGATAAGTACCTATACTTCTACTATGTTTAGAAGGGTTCCAGAAATTTCCAGAAGCTCAAGGCCATCTAAAATACGATAAATACCCTAGAATTCCTGTACATAAACAAACCTTTGGAGTAAAGCGTTTGTTCCATATTTCTCTCGTGTTCAAGTCATTGTGTAGATTTACCCTGGGGGGTTAATAGAGAGCTTACGAAACCGAATCTAGCATTTAATTAGAAAACTTATCAATATCTTCTCAAATGATTAAAAATTCAATGTATATTAAACCGAAATGTATTATAATATTGTAAAATTTGTGCTAAGAACTCTTTGATGCGAAAAGAATTCATAGTATCGAATGAATTTTCTATTATAAACGAAAATATACATTAGTTGATGTTGTTACATATGCATGATTGTTACATAGGTTAGATCATTGGAATATTGTGAAGTGTTCACTTATCAAGACAAGACTATAGTCTCGTACTACTCAAAGGATTGATTAGTAGTGTTATCAAAATGTCAAACTTCCCTATATGTTAAAACAGTCTCAATCAGTTAGTCAGTCATCAACAGTATGGAACCTGGCAAACATTGGTTATAGTTACCATACTATAACAGTATAATGTGATGGAATTATAATGATGAATATGAAAATAATAGAAAAATTAGTAGTATTATTATTAAGATTAGAGAACAACACTGGAGATAGAGATGATTCAAAAAGAAAAGTCAGTTTTTAGTGCACTACTGTGACCAACTCTCAGGCTTGCTGCTAACCATCTCCAACAATTAATTATGATAATTAAACCGACTATGATTAAATAACCTGAAACTACTAAGCTGACTCAAACCAATAATTATTGACTACATAAATCGAAACCACATTTTGGATTAACCACCACTAACTTCCTAAACCCTACTCTAAATTGTTGGAGAGACCCGAGAAATTCCTCGAAAAAATTCCCAAAGGGGCCCTAAAAAACTCTGAGAAACATGTTATTCAATCAGCATTCAATAGAAGTTCCTCAGAAACAACTAGAAAGTAAAGAGTCACATGTCACGTTTCTGACTGGAAGATTACCTACCCTGCTACTGTGTTTAGAAGGGTCCCAGAAATCTTCAGAAGCCCAAGGTAATCTGAAATGTTATAAATAAACTGTTTTCTCTCATTTCAAGTTCAGTTCACCCGAAAAAAAAACAGCAACCAGAAACACTATTGGAATTAACCAACTATAAATAGGATTAAGGCCTAATTTCGGTCATTGAATACAGACTTTACTAGTAGTAATCAAAGACCAGATGATCTAGGTTAATTTTGTAATTAGATACAATGGGTTTCGAACATACTACACAGTAAATAAAAGTCATATGCTTTAACCAATGAACTAATCCCTATATGGAAAACTACTAAGAAGCATTGAAAACGTATTTGCCTGAAAACGTCTTCATTACATAATTTATTTTGCGTTGTAACCTGATGAATTAAAACATTTTCGATTGATCCCACTAAAGCGATTGAATAATCCCTTTGAGGATATTATTCTGTTATTAAACTGAACTAACTCTCATCATACAACTATTTTTCTATGATCATTAAAGATTATTAACCAAGTGAAATCAAGAATTGTCTTTTTGATGAGAAGTGGTTGAAGGTACTCGACTGATAAGCTTGAACTTACGTTTCGTACGATTTGACACTCGTCATCATGAGTTAACTGAAGTTTTTAGAAAATAGATCATTCTTGTGAAATTCGAAAATGCATCTGGGTCTACAGTGTTGTTATAATTTTATCTTATTGACACTCAACTATTCCTATTGCTTAGTATTCTTGGACATCAATTCACCAGATTAGTCCCTGAATCAGAACACAGTTGAACAGGAACTAAATTATATTTCAAATAACAAGAGTAGATGTAAGTAAGAAGCACGATAGGAGAAACGTTAGTATATTTTTAGTTTTTACATGAGAAGATTCTACAGTTTTCTCCAAGTATCCACTAGCGCAGATTGGATAAGAAATAACCAATCACAGTGCACCAACATAATCGTGCACGGAACGTGCTTTAATCCAATCTATATCCCACTAATAACTGTCCTACTAATTAGGTCCAAGTACCTAACAGTAACAACATGGTGCAAATGATATTGAAATTTGTGATCACAATGTAATCTGACTGACAGAATTTGACCAATATTTAATGAGCCAGAAAATTATAACACTAGTCACTACTCAATAATCAATCGATTAATAATAATAAATCTAATAGTTCGTTCAAGATATAGACCTAGCTGTTGTTTTCTTCTATTACTGTAACATAGTAAAAAAAAGCCCCTAAAAACAATTGTATTGTGGTATGAGCTACTTATACCGAAATATATAAGTAGTACGTAGCAGAAATTGAAAGTGGAATGCTTACCAGCAGAAGATTGAAATGAAGAGAACAATTGCAATAAAAACAAAATTGAAAGAATGAATGTGTATGTAAAGGACAACTCAAGGAAGATGTACAAAGGATGTATTTAATAAATGATTTTCATATTTTATAAGGATATCGCGTAATTTTACATAAATCAAGTGGTTTACCTTCTCGTAGCGGGGGTGTTGTTTATAAAATTGAAAGGGAGAAAAGCAATGTCCGACACTTGAACCGGGTTGGTGAACACGGAGGACCCACCTAGGAGAGTCGGAAAACCCTAATTCTCCAAACCAATGGTGCACATGGGCTCCAGGGTCCTGAAGAACCAAATGGCTCATGAACCTATTGTTGGTAACAGGCTACCATGAGACTGCATCTCCTAAAGTTTCCCCACTGCCTCATGGATCAGACCTTTACTTCGAAAGCTCTGGGTGTCGCCTCCTAAGAAAACCACTTGCTTCGGTTTGAGCACCCGGGCAGTATCACAACCCTCACACATATCAAATGAGATTTGTGTGACGCAATGTATTTGTTGCCTCCTTCTACCTATGTTTATGTGTTCAAATAAATAAATTACCTCATTCAAGTCTTCTTTCATCACTGGATTAGTTGATCATTCATGGCGCATAATGTAGTTCATTCATTAAGGTAACTTATTTTATCCTAAGATTAGAATTTCTAGTGACGAACTCTTTTAACGTTATATAATATCAAACATAAAGTAAGCAGTTCAAGAAATGTAAACCTTGTCATTAAACACTACAATAAACGTAAAACAATAATGAATAATACTTCTCACGTATAATAATCAATTCATTTAAGAATAAACTATATCACACAAGTGAACAATTTAACCCACTAAACAAAAATGCCGTAGGCATAGGCCGTCCACCAGCATTCTCCATCAAACTCTGTCCTGGGTAATACTTTACACTTCTTTCCGTTTCGTATTTATCATTTTGATCTCTACCTCCAATTCCTGAAGCAATGTGCTACTTAGTTTTTCTGTTTTCCTTTTCTGTTCAGGATTCCAAGTTACGACTTGCTTCGTGATGCAATCTGATCATTTTCGTAATCTATGTCCTACTCATGTCCAGCATATTTTCTTCATTTCCTCTTCGCCTGGTGGTTGGTTTGTTCTCTCGCAAAGTAGGTTTTTGCTGATGATATCCCGCCAACGAATATTGAATGTCTTGCGTAGAGAGCTGTTTATAAATACCAATACATTTTAGATGATGGTTGCAGCAGTTGTCCAAGTTTCAGCTCCTCACAGTAGAACTGTCTTGGCGTTCGTTTTGATGATTCTGATTTCGATGTTGGCTGACAGTTGTTTTGAGTTCCATATGTTCTTCAATTGTAGGAATGCTGTCTTTGTTTTACCAATCCTTACCTTTACATTTGCATCCAGGTACGTAAAAGTATCCACCCGTCCTAGAGTTTCTCGATCAAGTGTGACTGGGTTGGCGTTCTCCGTGTCGTATTTGAGTATCTTACTTTTTCCCTTGCGTATATTGAGGCCTACTGATGCAGACGTTGCTGCCATACTAGCTGTCTTCACCTGTATTTGTTTCTGTGCATGGAATAGTATAGCTAGGTCATCCGGAAAGTCCAAATCGTCTAGCTCTACCCAATCTGTTCATTGTATTCCATGCTCCTCCTGAGTTGTGGAGATCTACATAAACCAGTCGATCACCAGTAGGAAGAGAAAAGGTGAGAGTAATCAGTCTTGTCAAACACCGGTCTCCACTTGATACACCATATTGTCTACTAAGGTTCTCCCATACACACTGTCAAACGCTTTCTCATAATCGCAATTTGGTTTGGACACAACCGATCTATACGGAGTCCAACCTGTTGATCTCAAAGTTGGGCCTCTACTGAATCTTTCATCCGGTTCAGTAACACCCTGTTGTAAACGTTTCCTCGTACTAATAGTGAAGTGGTGCTTCTCTAGTTCTCATACATGCTCAGATGATCCCCTTTCTTCGATGATGATGATCTTGATAAGGTATCCTTGTTTCCAGTTTATTGGCACTCGTTATTCCTCCCAAATTTCCCTAAATAGAACGTGGATTATTTATGAAGTTACGTCTATGCCTGACTTTAGTGCTACGACTGGTATATTTTCAGGTCTTGCTGATTTCTTCGATCATTGGTGGTGTGTTATCTAATAAGAAGGTATATAGGTGCTGCTTCGATATCCGGTGGATTCAATGGGGCTGATCTATTTAAGAGCTCCACGAAGTGTTACACCCAGGTGTTCCTCTGTTTTTTGAATTTCAGTGACTGGGTTGTCTTCTTTGTTGTTGACTAGTCTCTCTGGCTTACTATATTTCCCTTCTAGTTTCTTCATCGTGTCATATAGTTGTTTGATATTTCCGTCTCTTGAAGCTTTTTCCACTGTCATTGCTTCCATGTAGTTCTACCTGTCGGCTCCAATGCTTCACTTAACTTGCTTATTTGCTTCTGTGTATTCAATTTATGCCTTGACTTTCACTTTTCTTGTTCGGCTGTTGTTAATTACTGTCTTCTTGTTCATCCTTTCTTGAATATATACAAATAGAATCAAAGTAATCACCATGACTATTTAGTGGTTAATACATGTACCTATATTTTCCAATGTTCAATCGATGACTTAATAGAGAATATTTAAATTTATTGATTTCATTAAACACTACTTAGTGACAATTTATATTACATTAGACAGAATAAAAACAATTAACTACACCCTAATAATTAATAATCGCTTACTCTGATGTATTCTTGAGTGAAAGAAACAAGAAAAGGTTCAGTAAAACATGTTCAATTAGATGGGTATGTCTTTTTGTAGATTTTTCAAAGGAATTTACATTATTAACTAGCATCAATTGAATTACCATTGTAAGATCATGGTAAAAACTTCTAATGACACTTAGACACCAGAATACTAAAGTTCATTTTTTTTTCCTTCAACCCAGGACACTCTAAAAGGTTTATTGGTAAGTATATATTTTGTGATATCCCAATGAGGTGAAAGATTGTATTCCCGGAGTTTCGTAACTTAATGTAAACCGCTTCTTCACAGTAACTTTCTAGCCAATACTTACTTTATTTGAATCTATCAAGTTCGACCACTGGCATTGATAAGGACATAAAAGAATTTTCATAATGAATAAACTATCATATGAACCAATAAAAACCAACATTCTACTGAATGAATCAATACCAAAGTCAAAAATTACATTGAATCGATACATGATTTTACATTTAATTTTTCCCTAATAAATTGTAATTTTGGGATTTAACATTCCCAATAGATTGAAAATCAGGTGGGACTTATCAACAGGGTCCAGCTACGGCATGACTTCAGGTGATCAAGCAAACCTAGAAACTTGATATTTCTTAGTAAGACGAATACAAGTAAGCCATTGAGTTGGAACTGTAAACTTTAAAAATACAGGTGGATCACCACAAATTATCTATACTTAATAACGTCTATATGCTTCCACATGAATTTTCAGGAATTCGTGAGATGTGGTCTGTGGAGTCAAATAATTCAATAGTAAGTCAAAAAACTGATCAGAAATAATGTATAAGTACTCCGTTCCACTAAAAAATCGATTTGAGAATGGTAATTACTGCAATACTGACTTAGTACAGGTTCGATCACATACGAGACTGTAGAAAACTCACAAAGATATTTGCAAAATTTCCTTGTATCCAACAGGTAATAATTCACAATGGTAATTATTTTTTTTTTCATAAACGAATCTTCACATGAAACCATTAATGTGTACTATCAGTCGATTGCGTTTTCGGTACTTAATGTTGAATGAATTCCACTAGTCAATTTGTTACCAAGATAAATGATGCTACACATCCAATCCTGTTAGTCCAACTTACTGAATTGAAAATCCCTTGGTTAGGATACATAAGGACTAGCTTACGAAAAATAATTGAATTCTTCACAGGATAATATAATTTTCCATAGTATTTGATGAAGTAAAAGTTTCTTCGAGTTTTTAAGTTATCCTACAACATCCAGTTATAATCTTTCTAGAGTTTAAATTAGCTAATTATAATATCACCTGAAATCATATCCATACCATTTTGACATTTAGAAAGCAAACAATATATGACTACCATGATTGAAGATTATTGTCACATTGGGAGCAATCCTAACTTTTGATCTGAAAACCCCAGTGACAAATGTAGGCTACTGTCATTGAGGTTGGTGAATAGTTACATAGAACAAATATATAGGTTGCATTTGGTTCGCTTTATTAACTTCATAGAGGGTAAGAACAAAGAATTGAAAAGAAAGACATGAATTCACTCTATTTCGTCACGTTTTCACAAGCTGCTTACAACCTACTATACTTTAAAATCAAAATTATTGTAAAGTCCGCATACATAAAACAGTAAAATTGGATATGTATCAACGTAATGGAGGAGTGAGATTGAAAACTATATTTTTGCCCTCAAAAAGTTATGACTTAGTCTTTCGGTACCGAATACTGGAAATGATGACAATGCCAGTTTAAGAACAAACTGTAAGAACTTAAACTGTTACTCAGTCGTTTGTGACTCATTCCTAAAATAAAATAAATTACATCATACCCCATGGAAAAACCAACTGAATGGAACTCATTACTCTAGATCAACTTCATTGACTACTAGAAAGCATTTGATAGCGTGGACAGGACTATACTATGGAGGCTTCTTCGGCACTACGGCGTGCCTGAGAAGATAGGCAATATCATACAGAATTCCTATGATGGATTAAAATACAAAATTGTACATGGAGGACAGCTGACAGACTCGTTCAAAGTAAAGACCAGTGTCATGTAAGATTTCTTACTCTCACCATTTCTCTTTCTCCTCGTGATCAACTGGATCATGAAGACGTCAACATCTGGTGGAAAGCATGGGATACAGTGAATAGCTAGGATGCAGCTGGACGATCTAGACTTCGCAGATGATCTGGCTCTTCTATCGCACACGCAACAACAAATGCAGAAGACGATCAATGTAACAGCAGCCTCAGCAGCAGTAGGTCTCAATATACCCAAAGGGAAAAGCAAGATTTTCTGATACAACACAGCATGCACCAATCCAATCACAATTGACGGAGAATATTTGGAAGATGTAAAAACCTTTACATATTTGGGCAGCATCATTGATGAACACGGTGAATCTGATGTAGATGTGAAGGCACAGATCAGAAAAGCAAGATCAGCATATTTACAAATGAAGAACATCTGGAAATCAAAACAACTGTTTGTCAACCAACACCAACTTCAGAATTTTCAATACAAATGTCAAGACAGTTCTACTGTATGGGGCGGAAACCAGGAGAACTACGAAATCCATCATCCAGAAGACACAAGTGTTTATTAACAACTGTCTACGCAAAATACTTCGGATCCGTTGGCCAGACACTATCAGCAACAACCTACTACGAGAGAGAACCAGATCCCAGCGGAGGAAGAAATCCGGAAGAAGTGCTGAAAGTGGATAGGACACACATTGAGGAAAGCAACCAACTGCGTCAAAATGCAAGCCCTCACGTGGAATTCTGAAGGCCAAAGGAAAAGAGGAAGACCAAAGAAGAACACATTACGCCGAGAAATGGAGGCAGACATGAGAATAAACAAAAATTGGATAGAACTAGAAAGGAAGGCCTAGGGTAGAATGGGTTGTAGAGTGCTGGTTGGCGGCCTATGCTCCATTAGGAGGAACACGCGTAAGTAAGTAAGTAACATCATATGAGATACAAGCTTTGAAAAATTTCCGTTACAGAAACACTTCAAAATCCGAATCAACATACTTTTTATTTGACCAGATATTATAATACTCGTCAGAAAAATATCCCACTGACCACCAGTTATCTTTGAGATACTGTGGTGTATACTACTTCTGTCAACAGACATAAGTAGTATACAACACCAATCACAAGTGAAATGCCTGGCAGCAGAAGGTTGGGAAGATTGTATTCAAGAGAACGGGAACAGAAAGTAGTTGTTATAGCAATGAAAAAAAAACGGTGAAATTTGAGATAATTTATGGAGGATTTGTAAATGAAGAATTGAATGTATTGTTTTTCTTATGTCCTTATTCTTATACGATTGTCGATTTAGATAAGTTGACTTGTACGATCTAACCAATGACTCATACACGAGTACGAACAGTCTAGAGTTCTCATTAGTTCCTTTTCAGTTTCACGTTAAAGTTGCAGATTTTTATCCTTTTAATTTTATTCTCATTTACACTCCTTAAGCTGATATAAAGGAGAACACTTTGAGCTCATTGAAGATCATGTCATATATGAACGTTAACGTCAAAATTACGAAACCAAATTTTCTGTTGTGATATGATTAGTAAATAATAAACTTTAGGTTAATTAGCAATAAAGTATCTATTTAAAATCCTAATTAAACTCTTTTGCTAAGACAGATTTATCTAATTCTCATCATCAGTCAAATAATGATCAACAAAGATTGATTGTAATAATAAGCATAACACGTTTTCTTAATTTGATTTTAGACCATACTTCATGGCTCTAAACTAAGATTAAATGTAGTTTGTATTATTTTTTAGGATTTCATTTTTAAAGAGAAACCAGTTAAAATAGAATTCTCACCTTTGAATAGGTTGTTGAAAGCTTAGTCAACCACTGACTTACATAGTTTTGTACGATAATGATTGTTTAACATAATTTATCCCCTTGCCAAAATATAAATTCATTGCATATTGCGTTAACTTATCACATCTACTTACAAGCCTATTTATGATTCAAATATAACTACATAATAGTGGATATAAAACTTCGACTAATCTGGAGACGTAACTTGAATAGTCCTCGACAAAATTTGGATAATCACCATGATAGCTCATAATCAAGATCTCAACTATTGAAAAGATAAAAGAATTTCGATTTTCTACTCCAGAAGATCGATGATATATATATATAATACGTTAGGCTATAGAGATTTTAGATGGTGGTTGGAGGTAGTCAACAGGAAACCCTGGTTTCGTGCTACTTGGCACTCGTCAGCAAGGTGTACCTGTTATCTTGAGGGAACTGGTGCTCCCTGACGGATTTGATCTCGTGTCACCCAGCCTCACAGTTAGAGACGTTGCCACTGAGCTATCCGAGCCGCGACTAACCTCCTGTGGTGATCAATGTCATGCGTGTCTAGTCCTTATTAGTGCAGATCGAATGCTATCGATCATGTTTCCTGTTGACTACCTCCAACCACCATCTAAAATCTCAATATACAGTGCCCGCAGTGTCGAGTCACCTAGATTGGTGGCCACATTGCAACACTAATAAGGACTAGACACGCATGACATTGATCACCACCCAGTGATCAATCAATTGTGATTACGTTAGGCTATCTTTTAGAATCAACCATTTAAATTGTGATTTCTATGGGCCTAGGTTTAATCGTACCCAAATGATCTGGGGAAAAAAAAACTAAGAGAGAGATTATTAAAATCCTATTTTTGGCTGATCATGATTAAATAGTATAGTTCCCAATACAGATTAATACAATTAATACGAAAATATTAACATTTCAAAAGGGATATTAGTTGAAAATAGTATATTAATTGGAAGGCATTATAACTATATATATATCACCATGATAATACCAACAACAATAACAATAACAACAATCTTATCAACTCAAAATATCTCAGAATATAAAAACAAACAAAAACAAAAAATGAAGAAAAAATAAAAGAAAATGAAAAAAATTTTTTATTTTAAACAAAAAAAGAAAATAATCAATGAATCAATTATTGGAGAGAAATTTCTTGAACAACGTGAAAGAACAATCTTAAAATAAAAGAAGGGGGGGTTGAATTGTGATGAATGAACAGAAGTCAATTGATTCCCCACTCCCCGCCACCAAAAAAAAAAGAAGAAAAGGAAATTGTATAATTCCCGTTTTTTTAAAAAAAGAAGAAACTAACATTTAAAATAAAGTGAACAGTAGATTGATCACCTATCTACAGTTGAACGTATATATGCTTATGAAATGTAGAAATGATTTATATAAACATGAAAATCAATAATTTATCACAGACATAATGATTCGTATGTTGAGAATACCATACACCCCGAAAAATCTTTATGTGTAAAAGTAAAAGACAACTGTAAACAATAAATAAAAAAGAAACAACATTATAATAAACACCATTAGATTCATTGATAATGATTTACAACTAAATATTTCATGATCTTAATCAAAAAGTTAATAATCTCTATAACTCTATACTGATAATTACTATGTACTCACACTAGTGATTAGTTTCGTGAAGGAATTCTAGGAGTTCTAATGAGAAGTCATGACCAGTGAAACTAATCCGTGTCAAGTAGAGACAGGTATCTACCTCAATACAATGGAAGATGGTCGCGCAATTTTGTAGATTGGTTGAGGTTATACATGAACACTGTTGGATCCCGACTAGGTCAGTGCTCTAGAGGTTAAGCGTTTGCGCGCGAGATTGAAGGCTCTGGGCTCGAATCCCTTTGGCGCGGGATCGTCGATGTGCACTGCTGAGTAGTCCCATAACAGGACGAAACAGCCGTCCAGGGCTTCCAGGTTTTTAGTGGTAGTCTAACACCAATTGTTTCATGATCTCAATCAAAAACAGAGAACCCTATTAAAACGATAAGACTAACTTACGGACAACCTTTCAGCGACGCCAGACTAACCTTGAGAGTGTCTACCTAATAACTAGGATCAAATGAAGGTTATAAACCTGTGTGATGAATTAAAATTATGATTTACAGCTGATGGTTAAAGTTACAAATTAGATTTAGGGTTTTCATCACGAACCGACATTAGCTATAATTCCAAAACTTTATTTAACCAAATGGATGAACGAATTTCTCGCCAAAATCCGAAACCTATCATCTTATACCTCATTGGTTCGTTCATAAAACTCCATTAAAACTACTTATTCTTAAATTTTTAATTATTTCTACCATACTACCTACATTTCGTCCCAAAAGCTACACTTTTCTCAACAAACAGAAGATTGATATAAAAAAACATAATTTTTAGCATTGAGTTCTTTGAGTTAGATAGTTGGTAATTGTGAATTATTCATTGTCAATCAAAAGAATACCACCAGAGTCTAACTTTATGTAAGAGTAGAATCTTGATTCACAACTAGATACGATTATTACTGTTATTGAATGTTGTGACACGACGATAATTACAGTTGATAATGATTTATAGTGATAAAATGATGCATTTAATGGATACAATTCCATGTATTTGAATTTGAGCTAAACGATATGCAAAGGATAGTGATACTTAACCGAAATCAAATAATGAAACAAGGCTATTTGAACGCTTTAATTTTTAAGCTACTATACTTTATGCAAATTAGATTGATTATTTTGAAGTGAAAAGAGAACAATAAAACCACCAATTTTATATGTGTATTCTGTTCTATACACAAACTGATTACTCACAAAATTATGCAATGAGTAGAACTTCCCTGGCAGAAGCTGTATATGTGTGGTTATGATCTTACACGACTATGCGTATACAACCACTGTCAGGAAAGTCCTGCTCACTACCCTCTCGCGGCACGGGGTGTTGTTTACGAAATTGAGAGGACGAAACGCGAATGCCCAGTGCATTAACCGGGTTGGTGGACACCGAGAATCCACCTAAGAAAGATGGAAATCCCTGATTCTCAAAACAAATGGTGCACATAGGCTTCAGGATCCTAAGAGAACAAATGGCCTATGAACCAATTATTGGTCACCGGCTACCATGGGACTGCATCTCCTCATCTTGCTCCACTGTCTTGTGGATCAGACCTTTAGGTCAAAGGCTCTGCGTGTGGCCCCCTCAGAAAACCACTTGCTTCGGTTTGGGCACCCGGGTAGTGTTACAGCCCACACACAAATCAAGTGACTTGTATGGTGCATATGTATTCAGTGCCCCTTGTACCAATATTCGTGCGTTCAAATAAGTAAATATCCAGAAATAAGTGGAAAAGAGTCTAAGACAGAAATGACTGGAGATCCATGGTTGGTAGCCCATAGTCTAATGAGACGTAACTGGCTTAACTAATTAAAGTGGGGCCCAAAAATATATAGTTTATATCAAACCGGAAAGTTAGTATTTATATTTCGATGGTGTACGGAAGTGGGACTTTAAAAACCAGTGATTGGAGCCATTCGACAAATTACGTCTTGTGAGAAATTGCCCATTGACCTGTTGTGATGATAAAGAGTAATTAGGAAACGTTCGAAATAAATGCTTACACCCCCACTGATTTAAAGACGTGACCACTGTTTGTTAACATTAAGGTAAACAATACACTAAATCTCATTTAACACGGTCAACTCATCACCAATCTTTAAGCTGGATGAAGATAAGTTAGAGCAATATAATGAGAAAATTATCAGATTAATGGGAAACAGACAATTTGAACATACTATTAGTATTCCAAAACGGAGTACTAGAATGAAATAGCGAAAGAGTAAATATCGAATTTAATTTTGTGCTTGTATTTGTTTCTCACAACATCGTACAAAGTCACTAATACATACACACAAATATGATGAAATGTCGATATTTATGGAAAATACTTGTCTTGCTTCGATTAACAATCAAACGATTCACATTATTATTATTATTATTATTATTATTATTATTTTACGTCATTTATTCAATCTCTTTTATTCCCATTATGTGTATCCTTATTTCTCGACTTATACAGCAGCTCGTCTATGGTGGGAACTCGGTTCTATCTAATGTTCTCGAGTCACTGTCCGGTTGAAAACTGTATGTTACCACCGAACATGAGTACTGAAGCAGTTTTTCTAAAACCACGTGCATCATTCGAACTGGCTGCCTTCAACGTTCGCAAATTTATGCAGGTCGGACAACAGATAGGGCTGGCTATGTCTTTGGAAAGTCTTAATATTGATGTTTGTTGTCTATCCGAGACCCGTATTCAAGACTCTGGCGAAGTACTACAAATTCGATCTCCATCTGTCGCTTCGAAAAGCTTGTTTTACGTGCGCTTATCCGGGGACCCTGTGGCATCTTCGTCTGGTCTTGCTGGCGTTGGTGTCGCACTAAGCGCTAGAGCTGAGGCAGCACTAGTCGATTGGATCCCCATTAACAGTCGGTTATGTGCTGTTAGATTAGAAAGTTCCATCAAAGTGAGAAGAAATCGGCGTGAGAAACGATGTCTTTTCGTCATCTCCGCCTATGCCCCGACAGATTGCAGCCCGGATGCAATCAAGGATGAGTTTTACCACCAGTTAACTGTTCTTCTCCAGAAAGTGCGTTCGACAGATATTGTAGTACTAGCCGGAGACTTGAATGCTCAGGTCGGGCGTCTAGGCACAGAAGAGAGTCGTTTAGGTGGCCGATGGGGACTTGTTGGTCGCAGGTCAGATAACGGGGACCGTCTACTGCAACTGTGCACAGACCACAACCTGTTTCTGGCTAGCACTAACTTTCGGCACAGTCATCGCCGATGTGCCACCTGGCGTCCTCCCTCTGCATCTCAAGCCTGGACTCAGATTGATCACATCGCGATCAGCTACCGCTGGCGTGGTTGTGTACGAGACTGCCGCTCCTTTTGGAGTACCTACCTGGACTCTGACCATGCTTTGGTCTGCGCCAATCTTACCTTACTTTTCAGTGGCCAACGAAGTGATCGCCACCAAATGATTGATGTCAGCAAGTTGGTTGCATCTTCTGTTGCAACTAAGTATCGAATCGAGCTAGTTTCTAGGCTAGCTACCATACCACAGAAAACTATAGATGGGCATTGGTTGCAACTTCACGAAGCCATGAACATGGCAAGTAAAGCCGCTTGCGGCTTCGCGAAACGTCCTGCCTATAAGCATTGGGTTTCTTCAGGCTCCTTACAACTCATCGAAGCCCGTCGGTCTACTCCGGGTGACCGTGAGTTTGACCACAAACGAAGGATGTTACGTAATGAAATCGGGCAAAGCTTGCGTAAGGACCGAGAAGCCTGGTGGTCGAAGCGTGCTAATGAGCTGGAAGCAGCAGCTGCATCTGGTAACTACCGGAAGCTCTTCCAACTCATCCGAGCCACTGGCAGCAAGAAGTCTGGTGTGAGTGAAACAATCTGCGAGGATGATGGGATGCCAATCACTAACATCCATCGACGTCTTGGACGAAAGGCAGTTCAACTGGCCTGCTGCTCCGGCAACATCGGTCAGACTGTCCTGCCCTCCATGGCCGGTGACGACTGATCCACCAAATGAGGAGGAAGTCCGCAAGGAACTCCAACTCTTGAAGCGTTACAAATCACCTGGCCCAGATGACTTACCTCCGGCTCTTTTTAAAGATGGTGGTGACTTTTTGACTAAGGAATTGACGACGTTGTTTACAAAGGTTTGGGAACTAGAGAGTGTACCAACGTCATGGAATGAGTCGATAGTTGTCCCTATCTTTAAAAAGGGTTCACGTCGTTCCTGTAACAACTATCGGGGGATAAGTCTACTTCCGATTGCGTCCAAGCTATTGGCTTCCGTCATACTTCGTAGGTTGTTCAAAACCCGAGAAAGATTGACTCGCGAGGAGCAGGCTGGGTTTCGTTCTGGTCGAGGATGTATTGATCATATCTTCACCCTCCGCCAAATGTTAGAACACCGCCATACTTATCAAAGGCCAACAATCGTAGTGTTTCTTGACATCAGGGCTGCCTTCGATTCGTTGGACAGGACTGTTCTCTGGGATTGTCTATTGAAGAAGGGTGTGCCTGAGAAGTTTATTAACATCCTAAAAGCCCTATATAAAAACACCTCAGGCAGAGTGAGGGCATACAACCACCTCTCTCCATTGTTCCATTCGAGCAGTGGGGTTAGGCAGGGTTGCCCAATCTCACCATTCCTCTTCAACTTTGCCATCGATGACATTCTGGAAACAGCTCTGATGAATGTAAGTAATGGTGGTGTGGATCTGTTGCCTGGAGAAAGACTTCTCGACCTTGAGTATGCGGACGATATTGTCTTACTGTGCGATAATGCCCAAGGCATGCAATCCGCACTTAATCAGTTGGCAATCAGTGTCCGTAGGTATGGTATGTGCTTTGCACCTTCGAAGTGCAAAGTACTTCTACAAGACTGGCAGGATTCTAATCCTGTACTCACCCTGGATGGTGAGCAGATAGACGTAGTCGAGAAGTTCGTGTATCTGGGTAGCTGCATAAGTGCTGGTGGGGGTGAGTGATGAGATCAATGCACGCATAGTGAAAGCCAGAGCGGCTTATGCCAATCTGGGCCACCTTTGGCGCCTTCGTGATGTTAGTCTGGCTGTAAAAGGTCGGATCTACAACGCGTCGGTGAGAGCAGTTTTGCTCTATGCTTGTGAAACCTGGCCTCTCCGAGTTGAGGACGTTAGACGACTCTCTGTGTTCGATCATCGCTGTCTCCGAAGGATTGCTGACATCCAGTGGCAACACCATGTCAGTAATGCAGAGGTTCGGCATCGTGTGTTCGGGCACAGAGATGATAATCCAATTGGTGTCACCATCTTGAAACACCGACTTCGGTGGCTTGGGCATGTTCTACGAATGTCGTCCCAGAGAATTCCACGTCATGCATTATTCGCCGATGCTGGGACTGGTTAGAAAAAGCGGAGGTGGTCAGTGTATGATATGATGTTGTGGTATGAAAGAAAGCTGTAAAGGGCTAGCCTCTGTTGGTCCTTCACGACTCCCTGGCTGGGGTCCGTCAGTCAGTCAGTCAGCTACAACGTAGGACCAGGCACATATGTGCATCGGTCCATGTTGCCATACCGCATCAGCACAACAAGATGAACACCGGATTCATAGTAGTGGTTAGGTCAAAGGTGGTAATAAATAAGAGGAAGATTGCATACAGAGATATAGTACAAGAAGAAAGAATTGGTTCGTAGAAAGAAAGATACGAAGTGATTTTAATCTCTTAGTTTAAGGGAAGACAGGGAGTGTATACACCGACGCCATTGTGATCGATTCTGAGCCATGTCACCAAGAGTCTCCAACCATTGGTTACGATAGTCACGCGGACCCCAACCAAGTAGTCTGCATCTACCAACATAGTTCAGACTAGAACTTAGTGACTTCAAGCACTGATGCCACGTTTTGGTTTGGCCGCCCCTAACTTTCTTCTAACCATCTCCAATACCGGATAGCATTGCACGTCGTGGTAATCGGTGTTCAGGCATACGTAACACGTGGCCCAACCATCTCAGTCGATGAAGATTCATAACCTCATCAACTGATTTACCATCATTTCCTAATACCCTGCGTCTAACCTCACTATTACTTACCCGGTGATCCCAGCAGACGCCAGCAATATTTCTAAGGCATCTGTGGTCAAATATTAATAGCTTACGAGTGTCTTCTACTCTTAATGGCCATGTTTCGCTGCTGTAAATTAAAACAGAATGGACTGCCGCGCAGTATACTCGTCCTTTTATTGATAGACGGATATCTCGCCTTCGCCAAAGGTGACGTAAGTTGGCAAAAGCCAAACGAGCTTTTCGAATCCGTGCTGAGATTTCGTCAGACACCAACCCATTAGGGCTGATCAGACTTCCAAGATAAGTGAAGTTGTCAACGCATTCGACTACTTCGTTCCCTATCCTTAGTTCAGGTGTTGACGCAGACCAGTCCTGAAGCAACAACTTGCATTTAGAGGGAGAGAGGCGCATTCCAAACATTCTGGCATTGTTGCTCAGTGCTACCAAAAGACTCTGCATTTTGTCAGCGTCTTCACCAAACAGGACTATGTCATCTGCGTATTCTAAGTCGATAAGTGGACCTCCTGGATGGAGATCAATACCCGAGAACTCAGTCGACGAGAAAGTTATTTCCATCGGTAGATCTATGATGAAGTTAAACAAAAATGGGGAAAGTGGACAGCCTTGACGGACACCACTTGAGGTTGCAAAAGTAGATGACAGTTCGCCATAAGCTCTGACTCGACTAGTAGTGTTCGAGTAAAGAGCCTTTACAAGGTTTATGTACTTCTGGGGTACGCCTTTCAATGACAGACACTGCCACAGAATCTCGCGGTCTACAGAGTCAAATGCTGCTTTTAAGTCGAGAAAGACCACCATTGTCGGACGCCGATAAGTATGCCTGTGTTCTAGAATTTGACGAATGGTGAATATGTGGTCGATGCAGCCACGACCAGGTCTGAAGCCAGCTTGAGTCTCTCGTGTTTGCAGTTCACGAGTCTTAGTTAGGCGTCTGATAATTATCGAAGCTAGTATTTTAGATATTATATTAGTTAAACTAATCCCTCTGTGGTTGTCACAGGATGATTTCGACCCTTTCTTATATATTGGGACGATAAGTGATTGTGACCAGTTAGATGGGATAACGTCTAATTCCCAGATCTTAGCTAAAATATTAGTCAACCTAATCGCTAAAATTGGACCACCATCCTTAAAGACCTCTGGAGCCAGTCCATCTGGACCAGCTGCCCTTCCTCGCGATCCTGCTGTAACCTTCTTTTACTTTCTTCATAAAAAAATGGTTGTTTCTTCCTTAACTGAAAGATTTCTTCTGATTGTACCTTTCCGTTTCCCCCATTATTATTATTATTACACTACCTTACACTAATCGGTTCGCTATTGTTTTTTTTACGCTCCTTAACTTCTTTTTTTCCTCTCCAAATTCTCATTGTTTTGTGTGGTGCATATATATTTGGTGCCCACTTGTACCAATATTTATGTGTTCAAATAAAATAAATGAATAATAAACTGATACATTAGCTTAAATTTCAGAATCCAATTGGAAAAACGTAAGTTTTCACGTTTATCATTCTATGCTACTAATCAGTTGAGACGTATTTAATACACCCAAGTAAACACAAACATGTTAAATTCAATTTATAAATTTTATGGACTTACCTGTGATGCAAAAATGAACAAACACTAAGAACGACAACATAGCTTAGATGACTTTGTACTGTTAACAGATTCGTTTGATCCAGGAAAAGTTAAGTGAGCAGGGCCGATTCCAACTGGATAGGACATTTGGTTTGGGTTAGAACCATTTTGAATTTGTTCTAAAACACTTCGAACAGCAGCGGTAAATGCATCCAGAACATTTGAACCATTTTTAGCTGATGTTTCCAAAAATGTATAAGCTCCATTATCAATGGCACACTGTTTCCCTTCTAATTCAGTGACCTAAGTGATATAATGAACCGCACATACGCTGTGGATTAGTGAAAGGATAATGTAACTTTAAAATTGCAACATATAGGTACTATAAGGCTTTATAATAATTTGTACACGCAAGATCCGTAATGATACGACGTCTAACAGTCAAGTTTATCAATTGGGAAGTGCATGAATTACGAACTAGTGTCATTCAGTCGTTCAAAAAATTAATCCATCTTATTTCATGTTTAACTTCTATGTGCAAACATATATATATAGAATGTCTGATCATCTAACCAGCAGTGTTGTCCTTGATTTCTAATCATCCGGAGGATTACGTTGACCCGCACGGTCTCGTGAGCAGCCTTTGCTCAGCCACATCACATCACTGCGTTTATGTATCGACATTTATTCATCTATCTACTTAAACGCATAAACATTAGCACAAGATGAGCACCCAATACATAGTCGTATTATGTAGTTGTCACCAAATAAGTGTCCAGAGCGATAGAGACCTGACTTTAATGAATGATAATTTCACGAAGTTACAGCCTACCCTGAAAATGAACTTTGTATCTGGCTCATCTCTATTCGTCTACTGTACTGAATATGTGCAAAAAAACATGTGTAGCCCTCGTTTACATGTGATGAACATATTTCTTAGTGATATACCTACAGCTTTGCCTAAACATATGGTGATTCTACCGAGTGTAAGACATTAAAACAGGATTCCTAGCAGCAAATCTCCAATACAACAAGACAACTGAACATAGCTACTACGTGGTTCCTTTTAGAATAAACGATATCTGGCTAACGTAAGCTGGCGAACATGTCATTGATCCATGCACCTTAATTGAAGTTGTTTGGTCGACCTAAGTGTATAGCCTTTCAGCCAGACAAAATCAGGTGTCATTTCACTTACCTCACGTAAATTCGCTTCCAAATCAACTTTGTTTCCTATCAGTATAACTGTCAGGTTTGGAAGAGCTAAATCTCTAACAGAGGAAATCCATGAATTAATTGCGTTAAATGAATCTCGGTCAGTGATATCGTAAACTACTAACGCACAGGCTGCACCTCGATAATATGAGCGTGTGATACACTGGAATCTCTCCTGACCTAAAAGAAATTACGTTTACTAGATGAAGCGTACCAGCCGTATCCCATATCTGTAACTTTACAGACTTTGAATCAACTTTAAGCACTTTTGTTCCAAACTCAACACCTATTGTGTGTAGTGAATCCTGTTTAAACTTCCCCTCAAGAAACCATCTCATCAAACATGTTTTGCCAGTAGCAGCATTTCCAATAATCAGAAACTTCAGCAGGTAATCATACCTCTCCATAATCTTCAAGGTTAGCCATCCGTCAAGGTCGTAGAGGTTACGCGTTACTAAAATCCAATATCGAAAATGTGTAAGATAAACTAGTACATAGTATTTATTTTGTTTCGAGGGTAGATAACGAGTATCAAAAATTTCATCTTGTCCTTTGCCTTAAATTACGAGTTAATTAGAATTATATCAATCTTTCGAAACTTTCTATCCTTCTGACTGTTATAAACCTATTGATTTCTCTTCATTCATGCCTGACGTTAGGAGGCGACTCTAAATAATCGCTTCCAGTAAGCTTCTTTTCACTGGTTGTCTGTCTTCTTTGTATGACAAGTAGTCTGCTTTAGGCGGTATGTATATCACCCAAATAAACAGACTTGTAAGTCTTGGACGGTGATGCTGACCTCATTAGTTTTAATGGACAAACCTAGCTGAAATTTCTCGATCACGCAACCGCAGCAGATCACGAGTGGGCACGTCATGTAACGTATCCCTTGCAAGTTTTAGCCAGCCTACATTAAACGCTTCTTGACATATTGAGAGCCTCCCAAATGTATGTTCCAACCATTTCACTTAGGACTTTTGATTTGTATGGGTTGGCTTTCTGCGATAACACAGATGTTACGAGTAGTGAGTCGTTGAACTCTAGACACATGTGGCGTCCTTAGAATTGAGATTGACGTGATCTGATGCACTAATTCCTAGACACTGAGTCTGTTTATTGTTCAAACATTATTCATCACTTTCTAAATTTGTATTTTCATATATTGTGATAGGGTTTTGTATATTTTCAGATGTTTCCTTTGCATATCATATCTACACCGCGACGGAACAGAAACCTAGGCTATTTAATATCAAAGCTCTTGTAGCGTGGTGTCCAGTCGAGTTTGACTATGAACACCGCTACCAAAAACCGCGGAACAACGATGGAACGTAATGGATGCACAAAATGGCTATAATTAGCACAGCTAAACAACAGCACATTAAAACAAACACTGGTAGAGTTGGTTATAATAATAATTGTTTTTATTAAACCAGTCGTGTTCTCGTGATAAATGTGAGTCACTACAGGAGCCTCCCACTAGAAAGGGTTTACACTTTCGATAAATAGCGGTTTGAATCGTGGGACTGACCGGCTGACGAGCGATTGTAGGACGGAAGAATTGGCGAACAGGAAAGTGATCGTTTATCGACGAGTTGCCAACGAAGGTCGTTTTCGGAGAACGGTACCAGGAGCGATGTGTTGTATTTGTTGCTTGAGTTGGTATGCCACACGAGTGGTTTGTATCCAGAATCTGAAGATTGCGTTCGTAGGGGCCCGAACCAGAAACGCTGCAGACACAGGTCGAAACCACGCTGAGCCAAAAGACCAGGAGCGACCGTAACGACCAAGTTCGAGACCAAGCGTATGCCAAGCACTCGAAACAAAATATCGACTGAGTAAGTTGACAAGAGCGTGGGTGGCCAATCCAGCTTTCGCCAAAGTTGACTGAAGTCGACGAAACCAAACGGATAAGGTCGATGGCGTGGGCTCAGGAAACAAAAAGAAAATCAAAAAAGAGAAGAGTGTAGCATGCGTGTAGCATAAGAATAATCCTACACCGTATCGGTTGTTCACTGTGCGACTAGTCGCGAAAGCGTATGGGTAACCGTACTCGGCGACCGGAACGTGAGACGGTAGTCTCGTTCGTATCTCGTGAGCCTACAATCTCATCCGAGGTCAGAGGCGACGTAGTCTGCTGGTCTGGACGTGAGACTGTCGTCTCGTCCGTAGACGGTGCAGATGACGCGTGCTGTTGACCGGGACGTGAGAATGAGGTCTCAGATGCGTCTGGCGTGGGACCTGAAGAAGATTTAAGGATCCCGCTAGGTTTGATAGGTCTAGCATTGAATCTCAGGGTGTCAGATAGGGCACTGTCATCGACTTGTGTTGGTTTGAGACGATCAATGCTGACGATCTCGACGCGGCCGTGTCGATCAACCTTGAAGGTCTTTTCGTGACGAGCGATTACGTGAAAAGGGCCTTCTCAAGGTTGTTGCCAAGGTTTGCGTACCGGAGATACTCGTATGAAAACATGTGAACAGGTAGATAACTCTCGAGGGAGAGCGACCTGTCGATATTGTATTCGAGTTGACACCGGAGACAGCGTTCGCATAAATGCAGACAGTCGATGGACGTAGTCTGATTTACCGAAATTAGGTCTGCTCCGTGGTGTGAAGAATTCTACGGGCAGACGCAATGTCGTGCCGTATACAAGTTCAGCGGCGGAATATTGGATATCTGCGTTCAAGCTCGTTCTGATGCCTAGGAGAACGAGCGATAAGGTTTCGTGCCAGTTGCCGTTTTCGTGTGCTCGTAGAGCACTTTTAAGTTGGCAGTGAAACCGTTTACTTAACCATTTGGTGCTGGGTGGTAGACGTAGTGCGTATGCGTATGCATTCCGTACCAAACAGCCGGGTCAGCGAGGAGAATAGTTAATAGGGGAAAATTTCTCGAATAAAGCGTGGAATTTACCGTCACGCAAAAAAGTGACAAGGATTCGGTACACGTACATGGGAGTCTATTATATTATTACTATTCTTATCGTTATCCGTCATGTCGCGTATATTATATACTAAAAGATAATATGAAAATATACGACAGACGTGGATAGATAAATAATAGACTCACCGAATTGGCTTCTCTGGAAGATTCGACCAGGGGTTGAGGCGTGTTCCAGAATTTGGCTCACCAGTTGTAGCGTGGTGTCGAGTCGAGATTGACTATGAACACCGCTACCAAAAACCGCGGAACAATGATGGAACGTAATGGATGCACAAAATGGCTATAATTAGCACAGCTAAACAAAAGCACATTAAAACAAACACTGGTAGAGTTGGTTATAATAATAATTGTTTTCATTAAACCAGTCGTGTTCTCGTGATAAATGTGAGTCACTACACTCTTTCACACCCCAAACCTATCAACTCATGCCATTCTGGACAAAAAATATAAAAACTGGTTCTGCTACTCAGAAGCTGATTTCCGCAAGCGCTACATGACAGACCCCCGTGCATAATTGCTTGAAACAGCAAAGATACTGCTGCACGATTTTAAGAGGTACGTCACACCTAGCATGTTTACTGGCGACGTTTCAGAAACTTATGACACTTTGAGAAGGCTATACTTAAACGTGAAAACCTAACGGACCAGCAAAGGTTAGACCAACTTTTCCACAACATCAAGCTGTAACATGGCCCAATAGCAGAGATTTGTCTGCGAGTGAGAGAGTTCATTGGTCAACGGACCTTTAATGAGCTAGATAACTTCCCTTGTCTAAGCTTCCCAAACTGGTGCATACAGTCCTCGTCTCCATCCAAAATAACGCTGTTGATGTAATAGTTACAACTGAAAGCTGGATTATGAAGATCACCAGGACCCCTCAGCGCCGAGACTTGATCTGTCAAAGTAAAACCTCAAACAATAGAAAATAACATCATAGACCTCTGTCATACTTTCCGTAGCCATCATAATATTCATCACAATCGTAAACGTTCGATACAGAAACGATCCGTCTTTAAACCACGAGATGCAGATAAACTGATTGATGCTGGTGCCACAATAAGTATGGTAAGTCTTCGTGAATTCTCAGAAAACCCTGCAGTCTCCCGAGCCTTAAGACGTCCAACACGGAAAAACTTTCGGGAAACGTCCTAGCCGGCACGCGTTAACAGCAACCGTAGCTGGCGAACATGACCCTCTGTTGCACATCATTGACGTAATCACGACGGTTCGCTATCTCGTCGAATCGGGGGCGGAAGTTAGCGTTCTCCTTGCAAATCCTAACAACCGACCGAACGAACCGTTTTACAACTCAAAGGAGGTAAACGGGAAACCGATCGCTAAATACGGTCGGCGACATGTGTATTATAATAGGGTCTGCGTGAACCTATTCACTAGATTTTCGTCGTTGCATATGTTTCCGTGCCAATCGCCGGTATAGACAAGTCACAACACCATGATCTGCTTATCAACACGCACAAACGGAGGTCAGAAGGTAACAACACTAATCTATCTTTTTGTGTAGCATCTTTTTTCAGTGGTAGATTAGCCGTAGTCACAGTGTGGCACATAACCGACCCATCTCATCAACGGATACTCGATAAATAGACTGATCTGTACCAAATGAGACTAAACGTATCATGTGTAACCAGTAATTTTCAAATCACGACCACAGGACCACCTATGTTCTCGAAAACGCGCCGTCTTACTCGCAGAAAGCTAAGGTTGGCCAAAAGCGAATTCGACTAGATGATAGACTTGGGAATTATTTGGCCACTGAATTGCCCATGGATATGTTTCTCGTACATGGTCCCTTAAAATAACAATGGCTGTAGTCTAAACATTGACTATTGACAACTGAATACGAAAAGTCGTTAACTGTTGCTGCACATTCACGATTTGACAGCTACCTCGAAATGTACAATTTTTTCAAAAATCGACTCGGTTAAAGCATGCAACTAAACTATTAAGGCTTCCGACGTTATTCCTAAAACATCTAACATCATCCCTAATGGACTCTACGAATTTTAGCGCTAGATTTCGGGTTATGAAATGCAGCACAAACTTTCTAGAAATTCATGAGCGACGTATTCAGAGGACTGTGTGGAATAGTTAGAGTAGACCTATTCTCTAATTAGTTTGTGTTAATACTTCCATTTTCCATCACTTCTCAATTTTTTTACAACTACCATTACTGCAGGCATGCCTGTAAACTTGCCGTCAAAAAATGACCTATGACCTTCCGTTTCGGTTTGTAAACATACATAACATGATCCACTGAATATTGCTCACAGATACCCGGCCGCACATATAGACTTCTCTAGTTTCTGGATAGGCGAAGCCGTTCACTCTTCTTAAGTCATTTATATATCGTGTGTGTATTGATTGCTTATCATATTCATCATGTTTGCAACTTATTTTTAGTCGGACTATAAATAGTAAGTAACGCTTGATTAAATTTAGTTGGTTCATTTGCCTTCCCCGATCCGCTTTGCTTTCCTCCCTTTGTTTTGTTACCTTGACTGTCTGTCCAAATCAATGATTGCATGAAATGTACGTATTAAAAACGCATTTTGTGGTTTCTATTCGGCTGATTACAAACATATATGTACTGAAAGGCAATATTAAGGTATGATATCATGTGAAACAATTAACACTCATAAATGAGAAGTGAATTGTATCTTATGTAAACTCTTCATGACTTCCATAATTATCATACGATCAATCATATCTGTTCCCGGACTTCATTCAGTTACTGCCTCGTCCCCTATGTTTTTTTTAAAATTCCGTTTTCAAATGACCTCGTAACTGTTCGATCACAGTTATATATATTGGTTTTTATTGATAGCTTTGTGATTCTAGTTCTTTTCAGTCAATAATGTCAATTGCTTCACATGATATCATACCACAACGTTACACTTCAATACATGTATGGTTGTAATCAGTTGACTAAAAACCAAGAAATATAATGGATTCATATTAATCTGCCTCAATTTTTATGTAAGCTTTGTTCAAAATCGTAAAGGTAGGTAATTGCATGGGATGTCGATCAGTTTACCGATCCTCATCAAATTCAAGGATTATTAACGTATATCAATCAATTGAACTCCACAAACATGCTCATTTGTCAGTGGTTCCACCTTGTACTTAGTTAAAATGTCTATAGTAATATGTACAGTTAATGAATGACAGTATTTATTTCACCCAGTCTTTCAGGAATCTGATCCATCTATTTATCAGATTGGATAAACTAGGTTGAATATTAACCGCGAGGTGTGAATTCGACTCAGTCTAGGTTGTGGAAATATGCATGACGAGCTTATTTTGTAAATAGTTTTTAATGTTATTTGTATTCATTCTGTTAGTTTTTCATAGCCTTTACATTTACCATTATATGATTGTACGTGTTTTTAAAGTGTATGACACATTTTCTTCCGGCGTGTCACACACATAGCATGACACACGCTGTTACCTACTAACAAATACACTGATATACACATACCTCTTGTTCTTCATTGCTCGTGATTCTGTTAACTGAACTCTAAATCAACTACCGTTTACATTTATAGACTAAAACCAAATTATACCATATTCTGCATTTGGTTATATCACTGGAAGGACATCAATCTCACTGGAATCTTCAATCATCTATAATTGTTGATTTTGGTACCAAACTCAACCGGAACACGCACAAATCTGCTGAATTAAGCAACGTCTCTAACTTTTGTTGTGTTTATAACGTTTAACTGATATATACTAACATTACAGTTTGTACTTCATAACTCTGTTATCATTTTTGAGTTCATATATTATTTGGTCCACTAAAAGGTCACAAGATCTCTACCCAACTCCAGTAGACTCCGGTCATCGACAAAGATCAATACCGATCAGCAGAAAGTGATATGAACACACAAATTTCTCATGGTATATATATTAACATTCCTATTTGACCAGCCAATCTGTCATTCCTTTCAAAGTTTAACCATAAACAAAGAAAACTGAACCGAAAACTCACTGACCTAACAATCGATTTTTTTTAGATTTCCAGATAAAATCCGAAGGTTATTTTTATTAAAACTAAACTGTACTGGCAACATTTAACAACTTACCATTCAGAAAAAAATGTTTCATTATTAAACAATTAACGATTGAAGGTATTAAATTTACAATGGATAAGTATTTTTAACAAGATTATTGAACCTTTAAATGTTGGGTTATTTATTATGGTAAACGAAAAATATCTGAGATCATGATTTTGATCACGAACTGATATCATCTATAGTGTAAGAATACTTTGTAGTGATATGGATGAATGGATTTCATATAAAAGTTTGAAAGACATCATCTTACATCTGATTAGTTCATCTATAGATTATAGTCCCATTGTCCTGTTTGTAAACTTATAAAGATCGGAATTAAGAATCAAGTTTAGGAGTTAAAATGGGAGAACACTTTGTAGCCACATAAGCAACCTTGAATATGCTTCGTATTACAATATGTCTTTCCAGATACGATCTGCATCAGGAGCATGTATTTTTGCAGTTTGGCTTGTAAGCTATTTCACATTCTCCGTTTATTCGCATAAGAGGTGTTTTATCAATTTAGTATCAACTAGGTATATACAATTCCTATTTAGTTCTACATAAGGCACAAACTATCTTTCAATAACCTTTGAAATTGGCGAAAAGATCATAGAAACGCTAGTCCGTACAAGATTATTACTGTAATAAGAATTTACCTTACTTTTAGATCCTGTTTGTCCCATTCATATGTTGTCGTCACGCTATGTCACGTTTGAAAATGAAGATCAAATATTGAAAAAATTGAGTTGGTATAAAGTTTACCAACTGAACCTCAAACGTAAACGTCCGAGCAAATCATCCTAACAGCATACTTTCAAAAATATCCAGAGAATATCAAAACGTTAGATAATAATGACAAATTTTAGATCGAGATGGAGACCTATGAAATCACCAATCAGAATGACGCAATGAGGAGGGTTACTGAGTTCTCTAGGTTGATGAAAAATTACGTAACTCATCACATATTAGACAAAGTAATGCTATAGGACTATGAGGCACAGTTTAGCTCATGAAATTAAAAAGTGTAATAAAAACTTAGGAACGTTTCCAAGGTTATGGTTGAGTAATCAAATATACATAAGATATCCAGATATAAACAACACAGTGGCTATTTCAGACAGAACAGAACAAAAGCCTGGATCTGTGCTAAATAAAGGACAGATTGCTTCTAGTCCTTGATATCAACAACGTAAAACAACAGACCCTTTGGAAGTGATAATTGCCATAGACTTCCTGTTTTAAAAATGTCACAATTTGATAAAAGTATTAAGTTAACATACAAGTATAGTGTAAAAATTTGTACAATATAGCATACCTTGTATTTAGATGGTTGGAAAGAGTTCACATGAAACCTTCATTGACTTAGAGTTCGTGCTAATTGACACTCGTCAACAAAGATTCACATTTTCACTCCTGAAAGAATTAATGATTCCTATTGGATTACATTATCAGTCTATGACTATTTCAAATAGATCTAAATGATTCACATATTATATTCTTGCATATTCAGTTAGTTTGAATCAAATTGTAATTACATGGATATCTCGAGCAATAACACAATCTTATTCAAAAATATCACATATGAATATCCGTTGAATTCTAGCAAGTTACGCAATACTTATAACCAAAACATCTAAAATTACATAGTGTCATCTGTGTGTTTTACAAAAAATGATAACACAAAGCAAAAAGAAAAAAACAGTTTATTACGCTTGTTTAGTTTTGAACAAATACGCACTGTTGAAGAGCCCCACAACGAGACGAAACGGCCGTCCAGTGCTTCCAGGTTTTCCATGGTGATCTGGTTTCAACTGACTCATCATATCAACTATTGAAATAGTACTATCAAAATTTATTCCGTCTATTTTGATAGAAGTATAAATAATATAACTAATAGATCAGATGGATGACATAACTGGATGGTTGAAATTACTAAAATAAACTTAAATTATAACGTAATAAACAAAGACTTCGGTAGGATAAACCAATTGTGTAGTCAATAAACATAGACTCTAAAGACAATATAAAGAATCCTAAAGAATAACCAGAAATCTATGATTCCGGTCATGTGTTAATCAATAAACACATAGAAATCCAGTTCAATTATCAGCTAATAGAGAAAAAAATAAATAAACATCTCCAAAGTCAGAGATTAGGTTAGTGAAGAATACAATTAAATACAAATATGTAAACAACTATAATAATGGACAACAACCAATTAAACTCCAGGTTAGTAGGATAAACTACTTATTCAAAATATGCACTGTTGATTTAATTTTGAAAGATTATTAAATATTCATGACTAAATGATCCAGCTCAAAGAACACAACGCTATCAAGAAAAAATAGTCATGACCAGTAGAGCTAATCCGTGTCGGGTAGAGACAGGTATCTAGAGGTTAAGCGTTCATGCGTGAGACTGAAGGCCCTGGGTTCAAACCCCTTTGACACAGGATCGTGGATGAGCACTGTTGAGGAGTTCCACAAGTGGACGAAAACGGTTGTTCAGTGCTTCCAGGTTTTCAATGGTGGTCTACCATCCATCCAATCAAAAACTTTATAGATTTATTTAATTTATACTACTGTGCTCTTTAAAGCTAAAACTGGATAACTTTCCAGTGTTTATCGGTCATTAAATTGCTTTTTTCAAACGATGATTAGTCATTAAAATAAATTGCAACGTACTTTTGTTTCCAGTTGTCATTTTTGGATATTTGGCGCTAAGTATGGAATTGAAAGTAAATTATGATTGTACCATGGCATTGTTGTTATTGTGAAATGTCATGTTGTTATTAAGATTAAAAGTTATATTCATTTCTTTTTAGTTAAAACCCATTAACCTAGAAGGAATAGCAATATACGATGTTCCGTGTATGGATTTATTGGGATTTGCTTGATTTTCAATCATAAATCGATTAACAGAGATCAAAACACTTTTAAAACTTGGTGAAATCTTTCTTTTTCTAGACAAAGACTCCATTATTATAATGTTATAATTCTCCCTTATCACGACTCAGCTATTTCTATTGCTTAGTATTCTTGGACACTAATTCACTCGACTAGTCCCCAAATTAGATGAGGAAAGAGGGTGGAAGATATTCGCCTGAAAAGCATGAACTTAAGTTTTGTACGATTTGACACTCGTCACCATGATTTAACTGTAGTTTTAACAAAATAGATTCTTCTTGTGAGATTTGAAACTGCATCTGGGTCTACAGTGTTCTTAGAATCTTCTGTTATTGCGACTCAAATATTCCTATTGCTTAGTATTCTTGGACATCAATTCACCAGATAAATCCCCGAATCAGAACACGATTGAACAGGAACTAAATTATATTTCAAATAACAAGCGTAGATGGAAGCAAGAAGCACAATAGGAGAAACGTTAGTATATTTTTAGTTTTACATGAGAAGATTCTACAGTTTTCTCCAAGTGTCCACTATCGCCTATAGTTTATCAGCGTGCTCCAAAATAATCCTGCATGAAACGTGCTTTAATTCAATCTACATTGCGCTAATAAATGGTAATATTTGCCGTATATATGTACTAAACATAGTATAAATCAATTCATGTAGCTAAAAGTATTAGGAAATCATAAAGATGAGACGGCAACGAAAATAATAGTTCACAGTGTTTAATGAACTATGTTGACACTCAACCATAACTGAATTTGTAGACTATTGGATTATTAACATACGTGTCTAAAGTTTACGTCCTCAGTCTTCGTATCAATGTGAAGGTGTGCTTTATTGAAAAACATCATGGTAAAATGAATCTGTTATTCTCTATTCATTCATTCTCACCAACTTTTCAAGTGATCTAACTCCAACGATTATTAATACTATGATGAATTATGAGAATGACTATGTTTTGTAGAAATACTCTATTCTACCTAATCAATTTACCCGTTTTTACCCAAAATAATAAACCATAACAAATTGAAAAATTATTTTCGGAGTTCTAGTGAGAAACCATGACCAGTGGAGTTCAGCCGTATCATGTGTGAGGCAGTTACCCATCGAAGAGAATAAATGGTAGGGAACTATCTTGGACTGGTTGAAGTTAAGTATTAACATCGTTGGATACCGGCTTAGTGGTCTAGAGGTTAATTGACTGTGTATCCTGGGTTTGAGTTCCCCGTGATGGATCGTGGATACGCAGTGGTAAATAGTTTCACACTAGGACAAAACGGCCATCCAGTGCTTTCAGGTTTTCAATGGTGGTCTAACATCGATCGGTTCATGATTTCAATGGAAAATATAAGTTGAGTGTGGAAATATTTCCTTTCAATTAGTTCTTCATCAGGGTTCTACACTAGTAATGTTTAAGTTTTATAACTGATTAGGAAGTTGATAGCAAATAGATGGTGGTGAGTCAAACAGGTTACATAAGATTCAAAGTAGGAATTAAAACGTTAATGAAAATCAAAGTTTGAAAATTGTTAAAAGAAAGAGACAAAAAGATTTTTGGAATAAAGATTATAGTATCTAGATAGGAATTATTTACATACACCTGTTATCTCTCAACGAGGAGCATAAGCCTCTCACTAGCATTCTCCATCGCACTCTGTCCTGAGCAATCCTTTCCAGCTGCTATTCATCCTTTTAATGTTCGCTTCCAATCCCCGATACAGTATGTTCTTTAACCTTCATTTTTTCGTTTCCCTCCAAGATTTCAAGTTAGTGCTCGTCTCATAATGCAGTTTGACTATTTCCACAATGCATGTTCTATCCACTTCCAGTGTCTTTATCTAAGTAGTAGGCTAAGCTAAATTCAGAGTCTCCATAAATTTTTTTCCGTATGCAGAGTTTAGGTTTAGTAATTGACTCGATTATGCATTTGCCAGCCGTCCTCCATGAATGTCTTTCAAGTGTAGTCCGCTGCATGAGTTATTTATGGTGTTGACAATCTTCTCAGGTACTCCATAGTGTCGAATAAGGTATATTATTTTGAAGGAAATAGAGATTAAAGACAAAAGATCCAAAACATTTATAATTTCAATTTCATTTGCCAGATTGATTTATTTTCACTATTGTGCTATATTGATAGTAATTAACTAGGTAATTGTACTATATTTTCTTACATTCTTCTTTTTTGCAGTTTATTTTTCACATCCACACACACACATCTTTGCATTCAATCAAACATCGCAACCTGGTAAAAAGAGGTTCAATGGTACAAAGGGCAGTAATTTGTTCACTAGATAAGCTGTGCATCTCTGATTTACTATTATGTTGGTTAATTGTAAATTATAAACTCTAATAGCAGGATATAATAAGTAGGTAAACGAAGATTTTATTCAGATGTAGCAAAAACATTCCGTTATAACTGTTATATCCCATTGAGAATGATGAATAGTAACTTTGGGGATCCATTCATGGACCAATACTATGCGTATATTTATATCGTATAATTGTTAAGTAGCTAAGCTATGCATATTCGTGTCCCTCTTATCATAAGCTTCATTTTGACATGTGAACTATTACTATACGATTTACCATTCTTGAATTAGGCCCAGTCTATAAATTACTATCTTCCACATTTACAGCTGTTTTCGGCTAAATCTTGTACAAATTTTATCCTATTTTGTGGTACGATGTGGTCTGTCTGGTTTGTATATAAACCCGGTATGTTTGAAATAAATGATTCATATCACAGAGGCTGAGCTTGGTGTTCTGGACTTAATAGGCTGAGCTAGGCAAGAAGCAAGACCGATAAGGACTCTAGACTGCTCGTACATGTTTTATGCGTCATTGGTTCGGCCGATAATTCACTATTCCCTAATTAGGTGTATCATTACGTTATAAATTGATAGGACACAGAGTACAAGTTATAACAATAACACTAGATATTAACATTAATTCAATAGAAGAAAAAGATTTCTACTCAATTTATCTATTCATATTACAATGACGTGAAGTAATTCATCGGTAATTTATCTTATCAACTTCGCCTATACCTCTTCTACGGTTATTGCCAGTCCCAAGCCCGGATAAAAGAGGAGAGTTGGGCATGGGGTCAGCAACCCCATCCTGAGATATCCGTCTATCAACCAAAGGACGTGTTTGTTGTGCAACAGTTCGTTCCACTTTATGGCAGGTAAGAGTAGAGGATACTCGAAGGTTACTAGTTTTCGATCATAGGTGTCTTCGAAACATTGCTCGTATATCATGGGACCATCGAGTAAGTGATACAGTTGTTAGGAAACGGGTACTAGGTAAGGATGGCAAATCGATTGATGAAGTGATGAAACTTCATCAGTTGAGATGGCTGGGACACGTGTTACGTATGCCCAACCACCGACTGCCTCGATGTGTTATGTTCTTTTGTATAGGAGTAGGTTGGAAGAAAGCTAGGGGCGACCAGATCAAAACATGACAAAAGTCCATGAAGTCACTGACAAGTGGTCTGAGTCATGTTGGTAGGTGTAGACTACCTGGTTGGGGACCGCGAGATGATAGCAACCGATGGTTAGAGACCCTGAATCACATGGCTCAAAATCGTTTGCAATGACACAGGTGCATACACTCTTTGTGTTCTCCCAAATTCTAATATCCTGATTCCTCCTTGTCTCTTTTTTCTCTTCACAAATTCATTTCACTGGATTATACTCCTTGAATAACATCTTCAAACCCTAATCTTTTCGATCACTGCTTATACTCTTACTACCTCTACCACTATGGGATTTGAATTGACAACTGCATCTCTGTGCTAATGTCGTATGGCAACTCGAACTCCTGTACGTACGTACGTACGAAGTTCTACGTTGTTACTGACTGACTGACTCCCGTAGAAAACAACATTGCAAAAAAAAAACGCTAACTAAAATAAACTTTACCCATACATCTAGTAACTAATAATTTATTTATGACTAAATCAATTGATTATAACCGAAAGTAATTAGAAATTAAATTAATTCATTTGATCTATAAAGTACAATATTGTTAATAGATTCATTCATTATAGTCTATTAACAAATGACATTTCAATATCACTAACAGTACATAAACTGATTTTGATAATCATTTTAACTATTACGAGAAGAAAAAAACCCAATAATCTTAACTGAAATGACAATGAATAATAAACAATTGTATGATGATAATGAACTTTAATATATAAAGTTAGCAAAATAAACAAAATAGATTATGTAGGTTATAAGTTGTATAATATATGCACATTAAAGATTGGCTACAAAATAGAACAATAATTTTGAAACAAATATTTATAGGAGATATGTGTCCCCAAATGCGGCCAAGCGTAGAGATAGTCAGCTCTCCCTGTGCAAATGCTCTCACATGGCCACACGTGTACAGCCAATGTCAGGGAAGTCTTAATCATTGCCTTCTCGCAGCAGATGGTGTTGTTTACGAAATTGAGAGGACGAGTAGAGAATGTCCAGCACTTTAACCCGGTTGGTGAACACAGAGAATTCACCTAGGGGAGTTGGAAAACCATGATTCTCCAAACCAATGGTACACATGCGCTCCAGGATCCTGAAGGGATAAATGGCGTATGAACCAATTACTGGTCACTGAATACCATCGGACTGCATTTCCTAAAGTTACTCCGCTACCTTGTGGATTAGACTTTTATGTCGATGGCTCCGGGTGTGGCACCCTATGAAAACTACGTGCTTCAGTCTGGGCACTCGGGCAGTACCACGGCACACACACAAATCAAGTAACTTGTGTGGTGCATATATATTCACTGCCACTTTTTACCAATATTTATGTGTTCAAATAAATAAATAAATTGTTTGGTTGTATAAATCCCTTGACTTCCATCTAATTATAACCTTTGGCTTTCAAAAAATCAACGATTAGAAATATAAACTATTGAATGATAACTCAGGATTTTTAATGTTAAGAACTTGCCGTGATCTAAAGGCTATGGGTTCATCTCCACGTGGTGTCAGGAACGATCGCTACTTAAGATCCTCATACTAAAATGAAACAGCCATCTAGTACTTCCTGATTTCTAATGGTTGTCCAGTTAAATTCAATGTATGATGAAGAAAATCAAAACTTTCCTTTACAGTTCAATCCATGTATTTAATATTTACTGGTATTTGATATTCTTACTAGCGTTTGGAGATTTCCGTTCAGATATTGATCACTCTTGTATTACATAACTAAGTATCCGATTATTCCTAACACGTAAAACGAGAATTTATCTGGTGGCGTTTCTCACCCATATAATAGGAACAATAATCACTCGTTTGTTTTATTACTAGTGGCAAACAGGATATCATTCAGCCACTGTGTCAGTACATATTGTCCCACACTTTCCAAACTTACGGTAATCCGTTGTGCGAAAAATCGATATAATTAGACGTAATGCAACCTTGGTGGTTAATTTGTGTGATTAGATATAGTTCCTATAGTCATCAAAATGATCTGCGCTAAATAATTTCGGATTATAAGACATTCAACTTAAATAGTTAATGTGTTTGTCTATACACGTACATTTAACTGCTGGGATCCATCATTTTAACATAAATAAACATTGCAGGTAAACTGTAATCTATACACTTGTGGCCAATAATTATTCATATTTGATATACCATCATTAAAACAAACCATGGAATTCAGTAAACACGATACATACAATACAAAAACTCTACTCATTAAATCAAAGCACGTGTGTTCAGTATTATTATTTCAAAATATTAGTTATATTTAAATCATATTTTATCGCCATAAACACAAAGTATATTTCTTATTAAGATTGTGATCCCATCAATTCTTGACCACCATTGAAAACCTGGAAACACTAGGTAGCCGTTTCGTCTTAGTATGGGACTCCTTGAAAATGTGCACGCATGGTCTCACATGCGGGACTTTGACCCAGTACCTTCGGTCTCTCATGAACACTGAAATTCTAGACCACTAAGCCGGTCATCTGTGTTATTGTCTAATTTCAACCGAGACAGTCGTGCAATATTGTGGATAGGTTGAAGTTAGACAATTACACCGTTGAATACCTGCTGAAAACAGTTTTCGTTCGTAGGTCACACATTGGGGATAATCCTATTTCTTAAAGTGGCCTTAATGGTAACAAATAATTATTGGTTGGACAGGCTGTTAAGAACATAAGTCGGAATTAATCACAATGATGTATATACATTCACTCATTAGCTTACTTGAAATACTACAGATAATGCCTTAATGTACCCCCCCCCCTTCATACCTTAAACCAAGACTTTTCACTGAACAATTTCAATTAATAATATTTTTATGATGATTCTGTTGAGTAGTACTGGATAACTCTCGATGAAATACACAAATAGTCAATAACCTCAGCTATATATTCTTTCAAACAATTATCATTGTACAAAATAGGCTATTGATATAGTTATGTTCAGTTGGAAAAATCTTACTATTCAGTAAAACAAAAACTAAAAAAAGAAAGAAATTCAAACAAATTAAATGTATATAAGTGATTATGTAATATAATGGGAAAAATATTTCGGAATTATTTCGTTTTTGTATTGGTTGTTTGAATCTCCCCATTGATGTTTAAGACAGAAATGGATCAGTCACTTATTGGCATATGTGCATCTTGTGCACAAGCATTATGAGAAAAGATGGATGGTGGCTAGCAGTGGAATACAAAACACACGTTTCGTCCTATTTGAAACTCGTCAGCAAGACGTACTTGTATACCAGAGTTGATGTGGCTATCTGGATTCATTTTAATTTACATGATTATTTGAACACATAAATATTGGTACAAAGGGGCACCGAAAACATATGCGCTACACAAGTTACCTGATTTGTATTTGGGCTGTGATACTGCCTAAGTGCCCAGGCCGAAACAGGTGGTTTTCATAGGGGGTCACACCCGGAGCCATCGACCTGAAGGTCTAATCCATAAGGTAGCGGACTAACGTTAGGAAATGCAGTCCGATGGTAGCCATTGACCAATAACTGGTTCATATGCCATTTATTGCTTCAGGATCCTGATGTTCATGTGTATTATTGGTTTGGAGAATCATGGTTTTCCAACTCTCCTAGGTGAATTCTCCGTGTCGACCAACATTAACTACTCATTCTCCCAATTTCACAAACAACACCCCGCCGCGAGAAGGCAACGAGCAGAACTTCCCTGGCAGTGGCTGTATACACAAGTTTATGTGAGAACATTTCGAGACGGGGAGCTAACTCACCCCACTCTCAGCTGTAACCAAAGAATTTAGAGGCTGAACTCACTAACCAAATAGATAACGTGATAACGTTTGAAGTGAATGATACTGAGTACAAGTCCGTAAGAGAAAATAAACTCAGATACAAATACACTTAATTAACGATTTTCAAATAGGACAAAACACTCATCTTAGATTCCATTGCTAGTCGTTATCCAATTTATGTATTATTTTCATCTTTAGTATTTATATTAGAAACAAATTTCTTTCATTAAAATAATATAATATACATCGTATTTACAAATATAAAACAAAAGAAAAAAAGAGCGAAATGAAAAAACAGGTGGAAGTGGTAGTAATGTGGTGCGTGCTACTTATATTGATATAAGTAGTATATAACGCCAGTCAGGAATGTAATGTCTGGCAGCAGAAAATGAGGGAAGATCAAGAAAGCAAGAGTGGGAATAGAAAGCAATTAGTATTTAAAAAATGCAAAAACAATAAAGTCCAAGACAAATATTGAACATTTTTGCAAGTTAAGTATTATAGTATGGTTTTTCTATTTAACTAAGTAACTCAGTAATTTTTTGTGCTAAATAAAAATTCGGTTGTCCTTACCTGTGTTCTCCTTCACTACAATGGTAATAATAGTGGTGGTGGTGGGGAGGAGATGGTGAAATCATTAAAAAGTTAGATAATTATTCATTTTCTCTTCAATTGAATGTATATCTAATAAACTTTTTAATTGTTTCATTTTATTTCTTAAATATTTCAATATTTCATTATTATTATTATTATTATTGTCATCATCGTCAATTATATAATGAATAGATTTATTTAATTGTGGATAATTAGATAATTGTATTAGACCTGGTGATTCAATTAAATATTGATATAAATGTTGTGCTATTTTATAAATTTGATGATTTTTTTTCATTTTATCTAATTGTAATTGAGTATTCGAATTAGTATTATTAGTTATATTCAGATGATTATTGTTGTTACTATGATCATTGAGGATGTCATTGGAATATGGAAGTTGTTGTCTGGTAAAAGAAAATATAAAAATTAAGATTATTATTAAATTATATAATTAAATTCTGAAAGGGATCTGTATAACATATATCTGAATTGAAAGTTATTAAGCAATCCAAATATCGTGATACAATGGAGAGTGAGGAGAGTAGGCTTTCACTCTTCAAATGCTCTCTCACATAACTACGCGTATACAACTACTGATAGAGAAGTACTACTCAATGCCTTCTCGCAGCAAGCGGGGTTGTTTACGAAATTCAGAGGATGAAAAGCGAATATACGATACCTTAACCGGCTTGGCCGCCACGGCGGACCGATGGTTAAAATACCATGATTTCGAACCAATGGTGCAAATGAGCTCTAGGATTTTAACGGCTCAAGTAGCGTGTGAAATTATTCTCATTCACCAGCTACCATGAGACTGAATCTTCTTTCTTGTGAATTAGACCTCTGAGACAAAAGATAGGAGTGTTCCTCTAAGAAAACCACCTTCAATTTGAGCAACCGGGCACTATCCTAGTCCATAAAAATCCGAAGATTTTTGAAGCGTATATATATATATATATATATTGTGCCCCTTGGTATCAACGTTTATGTGATTAAATAAGGCCACTATAGTTATGAACACATAATTAATTGGATTCCTGATATTTCACAAAGACATTTGTTTTGAGAAAGTCTAAAGGAGGCATGTTGGTAGTGTTTTTTACTTCTATAAACAATGAAGATAGACATATAGATAGAACAAGGATATGGAATAGAATTTTAGATGGAACTTGGGAAGAAATTTAAGGAAATTCATGAAATGGTAGGAGCTATTTACGATAAAGCATATTGTTTGAAGTAATTCCATCGTCTCAGTTAAGCTCGCTAATATTGAAAGCAAAAGTGGAAAGTCAAGGTGACTGAAAAAAAATGCCTGAAGAGCTTAAACTTCTGAGAACTTGCAGAGATTTCTTGAACAACGGAAACGGGTTTAGAACAAATGTGTTGCAATAAATTAAGGGTATTTTGAAGTATCCTGAAGTTGATAAGTTTTCAGTGAACTCCTAAGTAAACCATAACAAAACTAGTTACTAGTAAGGAAGCAGTTTATTATTATCATTATTAAACATCACAGTTTATGATGAACAGTTCTTTAAGCATCTGTTGTCGAATACCACACCTGATATCTCTACTCTTCTCTTATGAATTTTCGAATAGTGAATAAGAATTTCAATTTCATAAAATTTCAGACATTGTTTAGCAAAAGTGGAACTGTAGATTAGTTGGGTTAAAAATCACCTGGCTTTTAATCTTCAAGTTCGGAAGTTAAAGCTGTGCCTCAACTGATGTTCTATAAAAGTCAAACACATCAATTGGTTTTAGATTTTTATCAAAGGTGTCTTTGATGCATTTGTTGCATAGCGTAGAACGACCAATTAAGCAGTGCTGAGATTAGATATAAGGTACTAAGCAAAGACGATATGTTGTATCTAGAAGGTTGTTCTTGATATACCGCGTATAACGTAAGCATTCGACGCCAGAACCCTTCCAAGTAGCAAAGAGAAGACAGAAGAGTAACAAAAGAATATTATTCCCAGACAGTGTCAATTATAGTACGAAATTATAGTTTTTAGTAAGAACAAAACCATCATTACAGTCCTACAATCTGCATACAGGGGGTTATTAGTATTGTTCAATCGGGAAGCTAAACGTAGGGATTCTAGAATATTCTTCCAAAAGGTGATTGGATAGAATATCTTCGGCTCCTTCTGAGTCTCTTACAGCTTCCTCGAGTTCACCCGTGGCCCGTTGTCACACGATATATCAATTGGTGAGGTTGTGAACCTTTATTTACTGGAATTGTTGGAACACATGTTATGTATGTTCACTATCCCCCACCTCAATTAACGGTGTTGGCTCACGTAGAAATAGATTGGAAAAAGCTAAGGATGACCAAATGAAGAAATGCCATCATTCCATGAAGACATTCACCGTTGGAGTGAACTATGTTGATAGACATGAACTACCTGGTTGAGGTCTGCAGTATAACCATGATCACTGGTTGTAGACATTGAGTTACATGACTTAGAACCGGTCGCAATAGCACAGATGCATTTACCCTTTATCATCGTCTAGATCTTCATTTCTGGTATTATACTTCATACACAGCTTTTCATATTTTCATCTCCAACCATGTTATCAACATCTGATCTTCTCTTTATCTTTTCTACTCCTATACTATTCACCTAATTTGCTTCATCACGCCGTGGTAATGCAGAATGATAAGTTGGCCTAGGGCAAATTTATCCCAGGCTTTATGTTGATTCTAATACACAATATACATAATTCAGTTTGGAAAGTTAGGTATAGTGGAGTTGCTAATCTTTATAAACAGTCAGGCTAAAACTCAAGTGGATTAGCTTACATTTGCAAAAGTTATATTAAATAATAAAGAAAAGAGTTTACCTAGAAGTGATAATTTCCAAAACCATTCCATAACAGAAACCGAATTCTGAAGCCAACTTTACACCATGTACTATACCAAGTTGACGAGCCTTTGTAGCATTACTAATATCAAAAACTGATTGATTAGTATTGTTTGAATTAAATGCCGGTGAGAATTCAGTATCATATGCTTCATTAAAAATATGTTCTTCACCGCATGCGATTCGGTTGAGAAAATCCTCTTGATCTGAAGAATTTTCACGTAACTAAATGCCCCCAAAAAAATAAATTAGGATACAAATGACTAAAACATAATTTGAGTAGAAGGGTTTCACTCATCACAAGTCATGTGCAAAAAAATAAAACAAACTATGCATTTACGCTGAAAAACTATGTGACTTGTTAAGCATGCTTTTCAAGATGTTATTTGCAGTGTTACGATAATCAGGGAAACTATCTTTTAAGTACAACCCCGTAAAGTCGACTTCAAGTTACATATTTTGTACGATGATTGGTGATAATCTCTAATTATTTAGACTAAATTAATGTGAGTTTGAATTCACAGCTCAATAGCTACAAACCAAGTTCCTAAATCATCAAAGTACTTACTCTGCTTCCATTCAAAATAAACGAGAATAAATTTAGGCTTATTTACAGATAGGGGACTAAACCTTTGCATTGGTTAAATGCAAAATAAACTGATCAGTGATAAAAGAATTGGAGATTACTAACTAACTAAGTACTGAATTATCAAAAGGGGGTTTTGTGAAGATTTTAGAAATTTCGCTGGTTGAAATCATGAGTCAATTGAAGCCAGACCACCATGGGAAACCTGAAAGCACTGGACAGCCGTTTAGTCCTAGTATAAGACTCTTCAGCAGTGCGTATCCACGATCCCGCAAGATTCGAACCCAGGACCTGTCAGTCTCGCGCCAGGCGCCTAACCAACTAGACCACTGAGCCGGCATCTAACGGTGTTAATGTCTAACTTCAACCAATCCATGTAGTTGCGCCACCGTACACCATTGTCTTTAGTGAGTTGATATCTCACAATAGACCTAATTGAACTCCACTGGTAGCGGCTTCTCACTAGAACTCCAGGAGTATCGCTTGAAGTCAGTAATTAGTGAGCAGATGATTATTATCAGAAGGGATTTTGTGATTTTAGAAATTTCACTGGTTGAAATCATGATTCAATTGGAGCTAGACCACGATGGTAAACCTGGAAGCACTGGGTGATCGTTTCGTCCTACTGTGGGACTTCTCAGCAGTGCGCATCCACGATCCCGACTCGTCATATTCGAACTCAGGACCTATCGGACTCGCGAGCGAACGCTTAACCTCTAGACTACTGAGCCGGCATCCAACGGTGTCAATGTCTAACTTCAACTAATCCACGAAAATGAGCGACACATCCATCGTCCAGTGATTCCAGGTTTCCCATCGTGGTCCAGCTTCAATTGACTCATGATCTCAACTATTGAAATTACTATAATATCTATAAAAACCCCTTCTAATTTTTCTGTTTATTTAGTGAGTGTTGCATATTAGAGCATAATTTCCACTGGGAATTATAATGCAATCAACTTAGGCTATCCACATATGTTTTCTATGAACATAACTGATACGTATACCCATTCATCTGGTGAAAAAGTGAAATTTAGAGCTTGGAATAAAATCGTCAGTGAATATTACACTTTTATAGGCAGCACTCTCATTCGCTAACTATACAGAAAAATGTCCGAAAATATATCCTACCACATATGCATTAAACATTGAAAAACATATGAGCTACAAATTGACGGATACATCCTATCCCTTTTAAAAGTTGCAATATTTTTGTACTGTCCAAAAAATGGCAAACCGAAAAAAAAGGTCAAGTTAAAATCGATCGAACCACACTTTGTTTATTTAATTAAAATAGCTTAGCACTAAGAACATAAATTACATCAGATGTGGTTATTGGTAGAAACGGAAATATGATAATGTACAAACTTCGAAACACGTGACTAGCACATAAAAAATGATTGATATTGTAAAAACAAAAGTAGTTCGTATGACTTAGTGTAAATATACATTTGTGAACTATATCTGAACACCAAATAGTTAGGTTAAAATGGATGATAAGATTTCATGTAACTAATGTTGGTATGTCACTCATTCCGGGAAAATGTTAGTTTTCCACTGACGAACGCACTACAAAACGTAAATTATTATAATCACAACGGTATCAATATTGTTTTAACCAAATATTATTTAATCAGATTCAATGAAATCTATATGTGACTTTAGATGTACTCTCCTCGTAAAATAAAAACGAAAAGTCAATAGGTTCCAAACAATAAAAACAAATATTGTGGAAGGAAATTGATTTTATTTAATGTGCTCGAAGTCATCCACATTTCTTATACTCGGTTACGTCATCATCCCACTTTCTCTCTCACTCTCTCGTTCATGCTTAAAACATCCATCACTTAACGAACATGCCTGAATATTTCATATTACATATAAAATTACGATTGTAAAACTTTCTATTTATTCATACAAATCACCGCGTATGTGAATGAATTACAGCACATGAAATGAAGTGACTTTACTTCATTCCACAATGTTCAATATTATTGCTTTACAAAATTTTACCAAGGAAACCAGTTGCATGGAATTTCCAACATCACCTCTATAGAAAAGTTAGAAATCGTCACAGTCACAAACTGAAAAATAATTAGCTCAATAAACATTCGAAAGTCTGTCTCAACCTAATTCTAATGAAATAAATTGAAGGTAATTAATAATACGGTCACTTATAAATATTTTAGCATAAGTGCTCTACGAATGTATACACGTTTCAGTTAGCACTTACAGATTATTTGTATAAGAAGTCAACAAGAAGACATCCAAGAGGAACATAAAAACTGTCGATCACTTGTTTAGCAGAACGCCGATGCTTCTAAAGCTACTCACATCAGCTAATTTATTAATATTTAATGTTAATAGTTAATCAAGAGTAACTGTTAGGAGTTACTCTAAGACGATTTCCTCGTTGTAGTAAAGAGATAATTCACACTCTAAAAGTAAACTTGCTAAAAACAACCATTTTAGTTATTCGATAAGGTATGTGAGTTTAAAAATCAAAACGAAAGGAATCGAATTCATTCTCTGTCGGTAACAAATAGAATTTATAACATAAAGTACACTATACAGGTTTCTTTACTTCCTGTCTCTCTCTCTCTAAATATATTTTTCATCTGATCAACTGGAGATTATTAGTTGAAGTATTATCTTTCACTGAAAAATAAAATACACCATAAGTAACTGATTTTAATTCAACTCAAAACAGTATTCTATACTCTAAACAAAACACTATCATTTTAATCTATATGAGATTATGCATTAAATATTCAGTCTTTCATAACTTTAAAATTTTCTAACAAACTGAAACAATAAAAATGTATACGTGTGGTTAAGCAGAGAAAACTAAGCCTGGACAAACCATGGGGTCATAAAATTCACAAGATTTTATGAAAAGCTTATAAACTCAAAAGTAAAATAAATTCAGCTAAAATATCACATGATAAAAAGAAAAACATCATTCATAAAAGATACTTGGTGTGTACTGGTGGGTAAGAGATCTGGTCAATTTGTTCAACTAAGCGTCGTTAAATACAGATCTCAGATTTCACAGATGGTAGTACAATTTGAACATTCCTACACAAAAAATTTTTAATTCAGAAAACGATTTTACCATAGCCGATTAACGGTACGAGCTTAACATACTAAAATGATCATATAATTATTATTAAAGTGAATGATCACTGTTAAGTTGAAGGTGAGCTGTAAACTAATTGGAAAAAGACGAATATATAACGCTAGCAACAGTCAGTCAGTCAGTAACAACGTAGAACTTCGTACGTACGTACGTACAGCAGTTCGAGTTGCCATACAACATTAGCACAGAGATGCAGTTGTCAATTCAAATCCCGTAGTGGTAGAGGTAGTAAGAGTATAAGCAGTGATCGAAAAGATTAGGGTTTGGAGATGTTATTTAAAGAGTATAATCCAGTGAAATAAATTTGGAAAGAGAAAAAAGAGACAAGGAGGAATCAGGATATTAGAATTTGGGAGAACACAAAGAGTGGATGCACCTGTGTCATTGCAAACGATTTTGAGCCATGTCATTCAGGGTCTCTAACCATCGGTTGCTATCATCTCGCGGTCCACAACCAGGTAGTCTACACCTACCAACATGACTTAGTCCACTTGTCAGTGACTTCATGGACTTTTGTCATGTTTTGATCTGGCCGCCCCTAGCTTTCTTCCAACCTACTCCTGTACCACTCGCTAGCAACAGCTTCAATAGTTGTTTCCTAGAATAAGATTTATTAGAAACATATGCCTTAAACTGCAGAAAACCACTGGATTGGACACTACCTACAAGAATAAACGTTAGATAACTTAAGTCCGTGACATAACACAAAAAATCGAATTCCATTGAGTAAGATACCTCAAGCTAATGTCTCATTCAGGCGAAAACTCAATGGTGAAGGATTAAAGTTTAGCCAAAAAGTTATTCAATCCTTCAACAATCGGTTTCAAACTAAGTCTTTAACTTGTCTGAATGTTTCGATATGTTCCAAATGTCCTGGTACGGCCGAGAGTGGAGATAGTCCGGTCTTCCTCTCCAAACACTCTTACATGACTACGCATATACAGCCACTGCTAGAGAAGTTTTACTCACTGCCTTCTCGTGGCATTATTGTCGTTTACGAAATTGAGGACAAGAAGCGAATGGCTGGTGCTTCAACCGGGTTGGTGAACACGGAGGATCCACCTAAGGAAAATGGAGATCCCTGATTCTCCAAACCAATGGTGCACATGGGCTGCAGGATCCTGCGGGAACAAATGGCATATGAACCAACTACTGGGCACCGGCTACCACGGGACTGCACCTCCTTATGTTGCTCCACTGCTTGTGGATCAGACTTTTAGCTTGAAAGTTCGGGGAGTGGCTGCCTAAGAAAACCACCTGCTTCGGTTTGGGCACCCGAGTAGTATCACAGCCCTCAGGCAAATCAATGATAACTACTATTGGCTTCATTGTCATTGTGTGACGTACATGTATTTAGTGACTCCTTGTACCAATGTTTGTGTTCAAATAATGTATGTATGTATGTATAAAGCTACGTTATCCCAATGTCTTTAACACTACTCTTTCTGATTATTGCTAATGACATTTTCTACAAAGGTTTACTTCGTATTTCCGCTTAATCTATGTTTTTGAGCACCGGTAAGAATGAAACTCTGAATACTCAATAGTCAGAACGAGGGTGCTACCAATATCTACGGGTTTTCATAATTGCATGGATGTGAATTAAATGTTTAACAGATGATTATGATGAGAATCAATACTGTCATTTTGTTCTTCAATTCATTCTTCCATCTGTTTTATATTTCTATTGACAGAAAGCACATGAACTATGAATCTTATATCCAGTAACAGAAAACCATTAAGTAAAATGTGATATTTAGTTTCTTAAGATAAAATAATAATAAAAAATACTTAACATGGTAATACGTCAATATCAAACATTTATACTAATGACTTAGAAGTACAATGTTGAATGGATCAAAAGAAATCTAGTTGTTCAAATCATACAATTTGAACGAATTCACAGTTTTCTATTGAAAATTTAATTATGATTAAATAATTTATTCTTCAATTATTGAATTGTAGGCTTACAACTCATAACAGTCTACACTTACATTGAGTTTAAAATCCGAAGGGAAGGATTCGTAGTGAATTATATGATGAATTTTCCCTTTAAGAAAATCACCTCAACAGTTACACACAAACAAACAACTATACTTAGACACATGAATATGATTTTTTGAAAGCAATGGGAAAATAATGCAACAAGGAAGAACAAAAGAAATATTTTCATTACATGAATATATATTTCCTGGATGAATATACATCATTTTAGGAATACTAAAACTGGTTAAAAGGTAAATTCTACAAATACATAAAACAAACAAAACATAAACAATTGTAAATGAGTTGTTAGAATGTTCTTTTCTACTTAAAAGAATAACTATATGTATTGTTATGCAGTAAGATATCGATGGAGAATAAAACAAAAAAAGTAGTCTTGACTAACTATTAAGATGATTTGTTCTTAAGTTTGAAGTGGAAAATATTAGAAAGTGGAGAAATAACCTTACTGAATATGTCCAATAAAAACATATATGGATCCGAATTGAATAAACCATATTTAACCTTGTTTACGTCCAATATCATTCACCAGTTTCATTAATGCTTCAGTAGATAAAGATTTGGGTCGTTCAATTGGCAAGCCTAATGCTCTATCCCAAATTAACGAGGCTAAAACACCTAATGCTCGAGAAACTCCAAATAGAACTGTATAATACTGCATTTCAGTAAGACCATAATGCTAAAATAGAATTGAAAAACAATCACAATAAATTTGAGCAATTCTGAAATATTCATGAAAAGAAACTCTTTACTATGAAAATTATGTTGCAATTTGAAAAAACCGGAAAAATCTCGAATTTAATTAGTTAACGAGCATAAACCAAACTACAAACTAGGCTTTATTACCTTGAGTAGCTATAACGGATAAGTAGGTCTTATAATGTCGTTGTGAATATATTTTAGTTGTTAAAATTATCGAGAGAATATTAATCGATAGGTCAGTCAGTCAGCTACAACGTAGAACCAGGAACAAATATGCATCGGTCCAAGTTGCCATACCTCATTAGCACGACAAGATGAACACCAAATTAATTGAAGTAGTTGCTTCAATGATAGTAATATATAAAAGAAAGATTGTGTATAAGGATAGGTGTTACACAATGACCCATTGTATTCTATCAGTAACTGCTTACGAAACTGATCTAATATAGGAGTAAATTAAAAAATTTCCAAATGATTTTCAACATCGTGGTTGACCAGATACCTGTGATTACCGATGTTCTTAGATAGGTCATTCAAGCCAATATAGGTGAGAAGACTAAAACGCAAATTTATAAACGTAATTTACACAGGCGTAACAGTTGAGCAAATGTGAAATATACTATTCAATAAAGAGTAGATTATAGATGAAAGTATAGTACGACTGAACGACCTGTTAACCCAATCCAAGATAAAATACTTCGTCGCTTTAGAGAAAATGCAACTTAATTATTAATCTAACAATAATCCGTTAAAGTGATATATAACATTATCATTTTAAGATTAATAATGCTATTTTTACGATACGTTCGTTATATATGAAAGAACGATGTAAATTAGAGTGGTATAAATCCCATCAGCTTCTTCATAGACTGGACTGATATAAAAGCTTACTCAAGATCGTCTCACACATTAATAGGATACATTAATAATAGTACAGTACGTTGGTCTTTACATCAGATCTAACTTTCAGAGAATAAAAAAGTTATAATTCATAATTTTATGGTGAAGATTGGCACCTACTTACCTACCTACAACCTTAAATAAACATGGCTAACGACAAGACTTTAGAGCAACCATCTAACATACTGTCCACTATTTTAAGGAATATGAAGAGCTGCAATTTTTCCATAAAAATGGATTAGATTACGATTTTTTTGGAGATAATACCAGTCGCAACACTTCTTTTTCAGTACTTCTCTGAATATAACTCAAGAAATCAGTAACTAGAGTGGTTTGATATGAATTTCGCTTTTGAAATTCTCAGTCTTATTAATTCCATACTTCATCATGTTAAAAAATAAACTAGAGGATATGAATCACCAGATAAATGAAACACTTGGAAAAATAAAGTGAAACTCAACCTATTCGGTGACAAAAAAGGACGAATTTTGAAATTTACATGTCCAATACAATAAGAGAAATTGACCTCACCTGAAGCAATACACCACTATGTGCATCCACGTTAGGCCATGGATTTTGAACTTTGCCAAGACTTGTCAAGACTGGAGGAACAACTTTATACAATTGAGCAACTAGTTTGTACAGAGGATCATTTGGAAAATGCCTTTCACAAAATTCTTGTGCACAAGTAAATCTGGGGTCCGTTCTTCTAAGAACAGCATGACCATAGCCGGGAATGACCTGAAACAACAGACGTGACAAGATCACTAAGTAGAAAAAAATCTAATGAATGTAAAAGTCAAATGCTATATACAACAGAGGTACATGTTTAAGCCGCAAAAAAACCCAAACGTACGAGCATGGCTTTGTTTATTAATTTAAATCACTGTAACTATCGGAATCATCACGATATATATACCTTCAGGTAGCTAAATTACTAGCATTTAATGTAGATTGATTAAAATTAAACGTCTAAATCTCAAGAATGTACCAGTATTACCCTGATATTCAAATACAAATACAGTCATGAAACGAACTTAACGACAATTTTAAAGAGTAACTGATACTAGATGAATGCTAATTTATGCGTCATTTTCTGGAATACGCTCAATAGTGTTTACCTACCAATCAAGTAAATCTAGACTCTCGTGTTACGTAAAAGATGCAATTTACTGTGAAGTCGATGTGAATTACAGTTTTATACAAAATCCAAAATTATCAGGTTCCATAAATCTCGCATCGATCGGACCATTAATCTTAGTCTACTGCTATAAAGTTCCTCAAGATAAACATAATTCCTAACAATCTAAATAGTAAAGGAATATCATTTCCCACAAGTACCTGAATATACAATGACAGTTTTTCAGGAACCAATTGACTATTTTTGTTCCCAATAAACTTTTCCACACTTCCTAAGACCTTACATTCTTACTTATAAAGATTCCAGTTTGTGGAATACTATCACATTTCATATTGACTTTCTCACTGTTCATACTGCCTCAATCCGGAAATAGCTTTGTAAACTAAAACCCTCGCATCTTCTGAGGTATAAATATGACAGCTTAACGAGCATATGTAGACCAATTAGCTATCAGAAATCTTTAGAGTTATCACCACTGTAAAACTTTTTCCACACACTTCAAGTAGAAATGTTAAGAAATCGGTACGGGTTACATTTATTAGACACAAAAATCAGTACATAGTACTACAATTTAAGATGGGCAGTACACTTGTGATGATCGAAGTCGAAATTACGTTAAAACACATGAAAATGGGACAAAGATAAATACATATAGGAAAATGAATCAACCAAGCATTTCAAATATAGGAATTTTTTAACTGTTAATCTGTTATACGGATAAACCAAAAGGGGGACTAATAAAAGTGATAGAACTAACCTGTCCGGCATTAAGTGTATCCATTACATACTGTTTAACTTGTTCGTCTGTTGGATTTTTGCCGACTTTTTCTTGCATTTTATTCAGGAAGACTAATACTTCTTGGTTGGCCAATCCATGCAAAGGTCCAGCCAAGCCACACATAGATGCGGCAAAACTAAGGTATGGATCGGAAAGTGCACTACCCACCAAGTGACAGGAATGTGCGCTAACATTACCGCCCTAATAATGAAGTTGCAAAATAAAATTTTTTAGTGGTACTGGGAAGGAGCAGGAATACAACTCAGTAATTTATTATATTACTAATTAATGCAGTTTGATCTAGATCTGAGAACTTTAGGTATAGTTCAGTGTGATTTAAAAACATGATCTTAACAGGTTCTGTCTTGAAAAAGTACAAAAAATATAAGTTTGTTGCATACAAAGAATGCACAACATCTACTGACTAAATGACCTAAATTTACCGTTTTAACAATATATGCGAGGAATTAGATAAGTTACGATGACTTTTGAAGTTAATACTAGCGACATAGCCTTTTTAAAAAATGCACCTTTTAGCTTAGGATCAAGACTAAGAAGATAAATTAATTCCATGGACATCTATTATCAAAGCATTATTTAAAGCGAAATATCATAGGAGAATCAAGTAAAACGGCGAATCCGTTTGATACTTATTATTAGACTGAGAAATGGTAAATACAACTGATAAAACTAGTACACTATTTGTGAGGATTTTCGATATATGTTGAATGACTTTTTAAGCAATGCAGTATCCACTTTATCATATGCTTATGTATACAAATAAGTAAACACGTCTGCACAGCTTTAGTGCATTGTATCGTCTAAGAACGTTTACCCGAACTTTCAAAATTTCTTTAATTCGCAAGTAAATAAATATGGGAAAGTGAAAAAATAGCAACAAACCACATACCTTGATGACCAATGAAATAAAAGTAGCAAACGAAAGTTTTTAAGGAAAAGCTTCCTGAAGATCATAGTAAACATTAGTTGGGAGAATCAAATAACCGGTGGCGTGTATGACCACACGTTCTCACATAGGTTTCTGGAATAACAAATGCTGTTTTGAGTAGCGGCAGCACTGCTTACTTTGGGAATATAAAATATTGATTATATATGTCTTAGCTATGCTAACGCCAGTGATAAACAACAATAGCATACCGTTCGAAAAATTTATATACAGAGATCAGCTGACTTTTATCAGGGCCTGGAACTTTTAGACGATTTCTCCTTAAGGCAGTTTGCCTGACACAAAATTTTAAACTATGGATGAGAGTTTTATGTGAGACATGAGCTAGTCCATAGTAAAACATCTATGAAATTTCTATAATCACATCTTACAGATTTAAGTGTACAGTTCGGTAGTTGGAAAACGGGTTACATCAACTAAGCCCATGACCTATTAACAGCATCGGTCATCAGAAACGCTAAGTTATAGAAAATCAATCAAAAAACACCCGAAATGTGGCTTACCTCATGATCACAGTGGAAGGTTAGGTAAAGACGCATCATTTCGGTAAATCCAGGATCCTCATAACCAAGCATACGACAAAAGTTATGGGACCAGTCCGTATTAGGGTCGATAGCAGTTACAGAAGTACCATCCCGGTACAAATTACGGTAAATTATAGAAGCCACAGTTGGAAGCTTGGCAATCAAATCCATAGAATCTTCGTAAACGTACTATTGAAACAACCAACAAGCAATATGAGTGATTAGTAGTAGATAGCTATATCATTATCTGATGTAATGAGCAGTCGTCCCACTAAACAATGCTACATCTAGATGTTTTATATGACTGCACATTTTTATATTGACGTGTGAAGTCACGAGTACCATTTATTGAGACAGACCCTATAAACGATGAGGAATGATCATCTGGACTCTAGAACACCTTCGTAGCAGGTCACAAGTAGGAAGCACGAGAATGTGGGTTATCACAAATGAGGGGCAACAAAGAAGTCATGATATGGAACGGATCAGTCACAATAAAATTTTCCTGGCTTACAATACAACATAAACTCATCATTATAACAGGCTAGAAATTCCGGCCGATTGCGCATCAACCTCAGGAAATTCAAAAATGACAACACCAGCTCGAAAATGCGATATTATAGTTAAATCACCCAACATTTAACAGCTGTCATTTTCGCATCATGGTTTAGAGCTTGGTAAGTGAACACATACTTAGTCATATTCATAAAAACACACTACCTATAAGCAGTCAGTCAATTAACGTAGGACCTGACAAGTGTAACAGCTCAGATTGCTGAATACAACACCCTTCTTAACACAGAACTATGGGATGATCGGTAACTCGAAAAAACATGCATGAAGTGCAAGATCTCCAGAACCTTAGAAAGAACCCCTACCTTTTCTTAAATGATGCATGACAATTTTGTAAGTTATGAGTAGCCCATGTTAATTACTCTGAATGTACATCAGATTATGACAGGAAGCTATCTCCATTCGTCTACTTCAAATCAACAACTTCGAAGATTACAGGGAATGTATAAGTCATTTAAAAAAATGCTCACCTCCCAATACAAACTTTTCTTGATACCTTGTGAATAGGCTCGTGCAAACTTTGATTCTGAATTTAGAGCGGCACAAGCTGCTACCAGTTGACTCATAGGATGAAGAGATGATGGAAAATTATCTAGCATGTTTAGAACATGAGATGGGAGGTCAGCTCGGTTTGCGAATTCTTTTGAAATATCATCCACTTGTGCTTTGGTTGGAACTTTTCCTGTCAGTAGGAGAAAGAAGATGCCTTCTGGAAGTGGCTCATGTCCACCAGGAGCTTTTGGAAGCTGTTTCTGACAGTCTGGAATTGAAAGACCACGAAATCGAATCCCTTCATTAACATCCAGTACAGATGTTTCGGTGACTAAACCTTTGATACCCCGCATACCACCATACATCTATACATGTACAATTTAGAAAAGGTCACAACCAACCATATCGACAGTAACGTCACCGACTTTTGTGGAACCGTATTCCTTTCTAAAAGATGCTACTTTTGCTTGTTCTTTAGGTACTAGGTCAGCCATTATATCTTTCAAACTCTGAATGTAAAGGGAATTATTATAAATCTCATCTTACAGCAGAAGCAACAGGTGTGGACGAAAATTGTCGAAATGCATTCCACAAGGTTAACTCGCGACTGAGACTTAAAGACCTGCGCGTAACCTGAAACATGCTTATTCCAACCGAGGCTTGGGGAATCAGACCGCGTATTTGGATTCGTGATACAATGTCCAATATTTACGAGCTCAGATGGTTCAAATGGTTCAATTAGTTGTTAAGTGAAAAGAAAAATCCTCCGTTTGACCGCCTTCTGTATCACTTGGAAGTGAAATACCGATATCTCCAAGCAAATATCAGTATATTATTAACAAATACCTTCATGAGTCCTTGATTATATATCAAATTTCCTCTTGAAAGACTCATGAGATGTCGCTTAAACCACTTCATGAGACAAAGAATTTTAAAATTCAACTTATCGTAATGAGTAGAAGGTGCGATTATTGACCATTCTGCTATTTCAAAAGGTTTCGTGCTACTAATTTCTAGGTATTGCTCCAAATGTATCTGTTGGCACTTAGCTTTAGTAGCTGTTTAAGGAACTGCCAAACAGTGCTCAGGGTGCTCTTAGTTATTAAAAGCCCACCTCTTAGACACCTATACTGTAGTTGTTACAGATTTGATCGCAGGATATCAAGAAATCTTGATCCAGATCAACTTGGTACAATTCTAGAGGGGGATTACGTAAGTTGTGCGCTTAGCCTAAAGCATGACTCAGATGGACTGCTTGAAGTGTTGAAGGTAAGTCCGATGTTATCCACCCAACTTTCAAGTCGAGTCAGATCATCCTGTAATATCAACATATCATCTTGGTCATAAAATTCTACCACAACGTTTCACGTCATCAGCGAAAAGTAGTTAATCAGATGATACTTGGTGAGGGAAGTCGTTTATATAAATTAGAAAGAGAATAGACTTTGGTTCTTAGCCACAGGGGACCCGACAAGTATATTCTGTAACCTGAAAAATGTGAAGTCAACCCTTATTTTAAAATTTTGATTGTTCATGTATGAAGTTAATCGGTTTATTATTATGACCTGATACCTAATGAAGCACTTATAGTTAACATTATCAAAGCTTTTAAGAGGCCAAGGTATATGACATTCTCCTACCTCTTGAGATCAGGAATAAATGTACATCTACCCACCGCAGTCAGTCTGGTGGCTATGCAGGTGCTGTCCTCTCAGAAAGTATTTCGGGATCAAAAGAAGTTTATAGATACCAATTAATCGCACATATTACCATCCACTGAAGTTTCCACAACATTCGACTGCATTACAAAATGTATTTCCATTACGTCAACCTCATTGAAAATTGTCTTGGAGCATAGTTTGGTTTAGAGAATTTGAAAACATTAAGCGATATTGCCTAGATTTAATTCGCTCCGCTGTATGGCACAGTGAACCACATTCGAGACACGAGAAATGACCTTGTTCATATACTGAAATTTCTGATACACAAAGTTATTTCTCAGGCTCACCTCTGGAAGTCCTGTTGAATTGCAAGTGAAGCTCTCGTCAATTTCGTTTGTATGTGACAGTTAAAATGTTTGAAAATACTGCTCTACCATTGCATCGGCAGCACCACCGTCGTTTTTGTTTAGGCAATTAGGACCTAACAAATTGAATCTCTGGTTTGGGCTTGTCGAAAAGGGGCTGAATGATGGATTAAGCTTTACAATTAGAGACAAAATCATCGACTAGCTTAATCTGATACTGAATTCTATCCTTTGTTGAGCCTTGGTGTATGGGTTCATTGGTTCCTTTAACTATCGATATGTGTTGTCATAACTAGTTTGTCTATATTCCACACTCCAGTACTTTTTAAGTTGAAACGTTTGAAGTATTCGACGCCCCGTGACTGTAGGTTACCTGTAACTTTTGCGGACAATTTACTGAACATATTGGTTTACAGCCTTTAGGATTCATGTGAAGTAATATATCCCAGTGAGCGTCCACATCAAGTTGAGGATAGTCTTCCCACTCCGTACACTGTAGATTATCTCCCATAGCGGACACATTCAACCGTTTAAAAGTCCAAAACCTACTGTTAACGGGATATTTTGGCTCAGTTTTGCAAATTAATCTGAAGACTATGGTGGAGTGATAGCATTTCCCCAGGGTGGTATTGATTGAGGCGTAACCAATTAGCAACACTCAGTTTGTGAAGATGTATTCTAGGCGCAACGGAGTCTGACTGATTCCCCACCGATTTTTCATTTTCGTGTTTCCAATTAATTCAGAATCTTCAGTGTAGTTGAAGAATCTGGCGTCAGCAAATTTATTATCTTCATTGTAAGTGTATCCAGGGAAGTTGACTTTATGAAATTGGAGTTTCTTAAAACCCGGAAATGACTATATCTGAGAAGAAAAGAGCTGGATAATCTCCTCAGCATCTGACTGCCTTACTCCGTGTCAGCAGTGAACTTTCTATTGAGAACTACAACTACATGTCTTGAGGTGTCAGATAGTCTCACTGGGTACAATACAGATCCAACAAGATTGATAACTTCCCACGCGTAAACTTAATGTACCACCAAACGGGACCGCGGGCAAAAAAATGACTGCATTTCGTCAAAGTTATTCCGTAATCGAGGAACAAAGACATGTCATATATTGCCATTTCGTGATCCGTAACCTAAGCAGACGTCCACGTTTCAGATACTCTTATCAAATGAGTATTATTAACGTTGCCTAGTCTTCTCAACTTATCCATTTTGCCCTGCAAACTGTCATAATTCATACATAGGCAGTTGACCCTTTCTATGAAGAACACATGGGTGCCCTCGTCCTGTTCGTCTGGATGAGCCGTATGTCAGTGAACAGGTAACCCACCTACACTGGATTTTCCGAGTGGTTGGTCCCTGTCACCTACTCATTTTCTCTTGTTCTTGATAGTTCACATGTGGAATGGTCGGTTCCGACTTGGTATTATACTCGACTCTAGCATTATGTGGTCTGACTGGATAAATGTGCGCTCCAGTCAGTATCCTTATCCTGGTGACATGAAATGCACCAAGAATGTTAGCCGCCGTTTGAAAAAACGAGAAAGGTTATCTGGCCAAGGTCTAATGTCTCAGTTTTTCTTGGGTAATCGCGCTACTCGTTGGGTTAATATATTCTTGAGCTTCACGGACCGATTTATGAACTTTTACTCTACAATAACACAGTCTGGAATACCAGGGTCTGTGTTCTCTGGGATACCCTGCACAATATTTTATTCCGCGAAGAAACAGCTCGCCAGAGTCTTCTGGGAAGTTCCTGATGAGATTGCGCTCAAAATATGGTACATCAGGCAGCACATACCCTTTTGATTTCACCAAGTGAATAGAGAGCAAAATATCCTCCATGTCAGCAGTCTTGGTGAAAGTTACACGAAGGGTATTGGGTGGTTTAAGTACTTGGCGTCTTTCCTCCTGAGTAAGCCGTGGGACCGTTGGTGGCTCAACTTCGGAAAGGTGAGACTTTTGTTTAACTCATCTCTGAGTGTCCTGTTGTTTTTGTACTCCAGACTTAGAGGAGAGCCAAAGCGGTCACTAACGACCGATTTCCCATGTTTTTGAGTACGACGAGTTTGAGTCTTTTTTTCTTAGCAGTCAGAATATGATCCGTATTCCCGTAGTTTTGTCGAACTGGTTGGGCAAGCCTTAGAGTAGGTTGCACGGCTGGTGAGTTAACTGATTTTCTTGCAAGACATGGGCTACGGAGGATTGTTGATAATCATTTTCGATTTGTTTTAGCTCTATTGACGTGCAACCAATAGCCTACGGTTGGAAGATTCGGGAACGCAGTCGCATTAGATGAGTGCGTCGAAGGATACAAATCTACTGAGATAGTCTAACACCGCTGACCTTAAGACATTACTGAGCTAAAGAAAATCTTTACTTGTTTTGGCAATAGGTCTGTCAATAGTGACGTCGTCAAAAACCCTCTTCTTTACCTCCCTATTTGTCATTGTTTGTTTATCCGTCTAGGGACTGACTGTTTTCGGGTTTTCCGACACACATTTTGTAGACTTATCAGGAGAATGATGATATTGCTCACTTTATTATCAGGATTCATATTCCATATCCCATGTTTTCACTCGCGATTTGATTTAGGGAGTTGTGCAAGTAGTTCCTGTGAGGTCTTAGTACACTTCATGAAACCACACTTCACATATCTCACACTGCATAACAGGGATGATTGGAAACAGGGACCGGTTCGTTTACACTTGTTCTTGGTGAACATTTGAGGTAGAAATTATGAAAAATTGGGATAAACGTTTATAATTGTGATACAAATTGGATGAACCGGATAAAAAATGGATTGAAGAAACACGAATTGTATCCAAACTAGCCACATGACGTGAGAAGCTGTAAAATCCAAATCGTAAAACTACAGTTAACTAATAATTCGGAGGGAACTCAAAAGCAAAATAATCGAGAGAACGTTGAACTCAGGATAGAATTTTTGATCAAAAATGGTACTTTTGTTACTTCGGGGCATAAAAATTTCGAGAAATGCCATTACAGTGTCATTGAGGAGGGTGGTCGGTCATAAAGTAATGGAGAAAAAATTTTCGAAGGCTAAAATACTAAGGGGAAGTAGAGAGATGAGACCGGAATAAATTGATAGAACTTAATAGCGCTTATAACAAATAAAACGCGAGATGCATGAGGCACGGTTGGGCCATGAGTGAGTATGAGTTACCAAGTTTCCTCTGAAATCTATACACTGGTGAGTCTGTGATCACTTCGGTTTGGAGGGCATTCCAGATAAGAGTAACTCTTAACGAGAAATCGTTGGAACCTACATAGGTTTTTGACCTCCGATGTGGAATTTTTTGAGAGCTGATTTTAGTCGAACTAAGGAGCTGCTTTCGACTTTGCCCATCTGAATATATTTTGAGTTGGTCTTCATGCTCTCTGGTTTTAGATCGAGCTCTTTAGGGACAACTGAGAGATGATTATCATAAAATACGTAAGTTGTTTGTATTCGATGGATCTGGCTGTTCATCGCATGATATCTACTCTCCGCCATCGATCTTCTTATTTTTGTGTGGTTATTTGAAAGCCTGATTAAGTCTTTTCCTTTTTTATAAATCTTTGCCAATCGTCGCCTTTACGTCTGCATCTGAAGCTCCTTATTCATCGATGATGCTTTCCAGGAATGCGGACGATTCTCCATCTTTCAGAGTTTCGCCATCAAGTGTGATTGGATTGGTGTATAGTATTGTATTTGAGGACCTTGGTTTTCCCCTTGTGTATGTTGTGGTTTACTGATGCAGAGACTGCTGCTACATTGACTGTCTTTGTCTGCATTTGTTCGTGTGTATGGGATAGGAGGGATAGGTCATCTGTGAAATCCAGATCGTCTAATTCGTTTTTAGCTATCCATTGTATGCCGTGTTTTCCCTCAGATATCCAAGTCTTAATAATCCAGTCGACCATCAGAAGAAAGAAGAAATGAGAGAGTAGACAGTCTTGTCTGACTCCGGTCCTTACTTGGAATGCATCTGTCAGCTGTCCTCCATGCACTACTTTGCACTGTAGTCCGTCGTATGAGTTCCGAGTAATGTTGACAATCTTCTCAGGAACTCCATAGTGACGAAGAAGTTTCCATAATTTTTTCATATCTACACTGTCAAACGTCTTCTCATAATCAATGAAGTTGATTTATGGTGACGAGTTCCACTCAACTGATTGTTCGACGATGATCCGTAGTGTCACAATTTGGTCTGTACACGACCTATCCTTACGGAATCCAGCCTGCTGATCTCGAAGTTGGGTGTCTACTGCGTTTTTCATCCGGTTCAGCATTACTCTGTTAGACTTTCCGTGGTACTGACAGTATTGTGATGCCTCTGTAGTTCTCATATTTTCTCAGATCTTTCTTTGAAATCTTAATGAGGTGTCCTTCTTTCCAGTCCATCGGCACTTGTTCCTCCTCCCAAATCTTTCTGAATAGAAGGTAAAAGTAAGGGACTAAATTCCGTTATCTCCGTGTTTGCGTCTTGATATAAGAGAACAGTGTTTCTAAACCGCAGTGAGAATCCCAGTTTAACTGCCTTCTTTATAATAATCTAGCTGAATTTGCTAACTATTTCTACATGTTTATAGTCTCATACTAGGTTGATTTGAGTAGTACAGAACCTGTAAAGATAAACATGTGTTAAAGTCTCTTCGTATGTTGAAGTTGATTGATCCATTTTTGTTATCCTTGGTGGAGAAATATTGGGTTTGTGTCGTTTTGTCATGGTATACAAGAAGATGAAATGGAAGCAATGATACTTTTAGATCTAAAACATACTAATACCAATTGACTAGTTCGCTTCTGTAACAAACCCATGTAGATCCAATGTGTTTGCTCACCACATATTTAAACAAGGCTGACCATAGGCTATGCCACGAGTTCTGAATTGGAACAGAAAAACATTGTGACCACTACTAGCTAGAGTGGGATTATATCCTAGTTTTCTTGCGTGATTACAAAGTGAAACAAATAAGATTATTGGCTTGACCCAAAATGCGTAGATTTGGATATGCGCTGTCGTACGGCGTGATTCATCATAACAGTTATTAGCCTACTTTTATGCACCCATAGCAAGAGGACTGAAATCCCTCTATTACCAGGACCTAGTCATGACAATTTATACTCCAGAGTTATATCACTTGGTTTCACTAGGACCTTCAGCTTCCCTATTCCATGAATTTTATCCCATAGATGATGAAAATTGGTGTTCAAAAATTTCGAAGTGTATCACTTACCCATGCATGCCTGGCGAGGATAGCTTCTAAGGTCCAACCATCAGGAGTCCATTCAATCCCTCAAACCATAGGATTATTTGAACGAATTTTCACGGTCAAAAGTAAATGTTTTCATTTATCCGTATACTTATACCTAATAGTTTTTAAAATGAACCTCAGCCAACTTCTTAAAATTTTCTTTGATAATTGTCAGCGTTCAACCCTTGTTACTAATCGCAATGACACTGAAAGCTCGGTTATATTCGAACTTGTTCCTTCAGCAGCTATTGTTAATTCATGCAATGTCAATTATTTAACATTGATTGGCGTGGACTATTGCTCATTAGTGAAAGGAGAGAAGGCCAGAAGTGCTTCAGACATTTATAAATTTTTTTAGGCCTTAATTCCCTGGAGTTATTTATTGCAACGACTTCGGCTACGCATCTGGTTCACTTTGGTTACTGAAGAAAATACGTACCGTTTGCGTTGCGATTTGCCCCTTTCGACTTTATTTCAGTGCAGCCTGAAAATCATGGTGTTGCGATTCATTTGTTCGTTGTACACTACCTGTAGATTTTGTAATAATAGTAAAGGCACTTTGAAATTTTTCAACTTAATTAAGTTGATTTGTAGACTTTCCGTGGTATTTTGTTGAGGAATCTTGTGATTTTGGAATTGGAACCTCAAAAAATTTCTGGGGGTAGAGTCCCTGATTTTTGTACCTCTATGAAACTCCACTTCCCTTCATTTGGCACCTTGGTATCTCGAAATGTTGAGTCAATTACCGCCATATTCGGGTCTTCAGATGAAAGAACCCAGGCTTCGCATTCTCATACAGATAGTCTGTAGCTCTATTGATTCTGAACCTTACGATCCTTGAAGCCGAACATACGATAACTCAGGAGATCCACATTCAAAATTTAACAATTAAAGATCAGAAATGGTGAACACGAAAATAACTAACTGGTGTAGCATGGATAGGCTATGCAATTATGGTCACACTATGTAACCTACTTCTTTTCTCATTAAATATATTATTCTGTCGTCAGTTTAACTGTGTTCTTCAGAAGTGGTAAACATCACATTGCTGACTGTCATGACAGGATGAGTCTGTATATATAATGATATAACTAACACGTAAGATCTTATAGATTAGGTAATCGCGTCATGGCAAATTTAAAATTTTAGGATTGGGTTTATCACTTTATTAGCAAAGATAAAAGCTCTTAATACCGACCTAGATCACAATTCACAGGCCCTCTACCATGTAAAATGTCACACTTCATGAACTTCATGTGTTTTGATGAAGATTTATACACTTTCAAATTTCATCTGTTTCGTGGTTAGATCAAGATATCATTATTAACGTCAACCTATCCACAAGTGACAAAAGACCAAGAACATTTTGGATGAATAAAGTCTTGCTCCGATAGAAAAACAAGCATCCCCAATGTGCACTATGCTTCAAGGTTTCCGAGTTTGAATCACGTTTTAAAAGGGTATGCTCATTTCAGAACTGCTTACTACATACGAAATACTGCACTCCCTCATTAAAAGAGATGTGATGCGACTCTCTACACGGATAAGTGTGTCCAACAGTTACAAAGATTTGCCCAATATTCAACAATTAGATGACAAAACAGCAAGATAGCTTAGCATTGCAAACGTTAACTTGAACCAAACATTTTCCTATTTTCAGAAAAAAGAGTAACTCGTTAGTAGTCCGCTGATTCAGTTAGTATATTGGTACAGTAAAGTGAGTACACAAATTACGGATCTTTTAATGTCAACTACAGCCAGTATGGTGTATTTAAGTTTATCTGACGACCAGATAAATAGACCGCAAGTAATATTATGTCTTAGTTCTTAAGATTAGTGGTGGGAATGGCTGTTAGTTTACGACTGATGCTCAAGTTGGTCTTCCGCTAAACTTTTGTTTTCTATACTAATCTTAGCCGTAATCGTTTTTGTTCAGTTATGTGGTAGCAAGTGATCACTTGAGTCCACAGGATATTTCAGTAGCATAGCAGTATTTTACCGACCTATAAAACCCATTATACCAAACGTCGTGTTTCTTGGGACTATGTTCGTGATTACACACTGAAGGTTTATTATGTAAAACTGACTTGCAAATCATCAGCACATGTAATATGTCAGTCTACTCGAGTTGGACGGGAATGGTACGACCTCTTAGCTAGTGTCGTAGCCACCCCCCACAGTTAATACTTAGCCTGATCATTCTGATAAGATAACCAGGCGATTGATTGGAACAAATAGTTTCAGTAGGCGACATCACATATTAGTATTAACTGTTAGCAGAAGTACAGGGAGGAAAAACTACTTCATCCGCCTGTATATAGGAAGCCACTAATTGGTGTCTATTTGTCCTCATTGACTTTGATGAAGACAGATAAAGTGTTGGACATTCAATGATCTGGCTGATGAATGGTTTGGCTAGGACTCAGTGACATTGCTCTGGTCCTACAGACTTTCCATTGAATATGCCACATGTATTCGGAGTTTGACAACGCTTTCACCAGAAACACCTTCCATATGAATTGTACCCACCAAGTGAAATCAAAAGACAGAAGTGAGTAGGCTTGAAGATATATTTGATAAGCTATCAATATATCGAGGATCCTCTGATCTAATCTGGCTAGCGATTTCAGGGGTTGTTGAGCATGGCGTTTCCACTGGTGATCTGGTGCGGATGCATGACCGAGCACCTTCCTCTAGGTGAGTCCATAAAAACATGTGGTCAGCATTTAATGTTGAAAACTTACAGAGCTATTTATTTTGGGGATTTATTTACCGCTACACCATAAAGCCATATAGTTCATGAATCTTGTGAGACAAAAATACCTCATGGTGAAATTCATCTACAAAGTCATTTAGAATTTCCGTAGATAATAATTTAAATCTGGAAGTTATCGTACCTACATCACTTATTCACCAGAATATTTAGATTGGATATTGGTTACATATCAAATTCTTCTAAAAGAAAGCGCTTCTTACGAAAAGTTCTGAAGGCACTATTTTTAATCTTCAGAGTAGGGATTATAATTTATTCTAATGTGTACGGAGGAGAAGGAGATGGTACTTGTTTAGTTTAACTGACCTTTCTTAAGTGCCCCTTATGTATGGAACCGATGGAGGCAGATGACATCTCATTTTACCCGTGTGATTGCCGGTACCAGGTAAATAAATGAGTTATCCCGTCATAAAGACTAGGTATGCCGATTTTGCTGGGCTAAGATAATTAACGAGGAAAATGGGCTTTGTCCAGCTTGTCGAAAGGTAAGTCTCAGCAGCTTGTATAGAATTGTTTAGGAATATAATTCAGAAAAACCGGCATCTTACAAACCTATTTCGGAGACTGAGTAAGTGATGAATTTGGAATCTACTCGTTTCCTAGGGAATCTCGTTGTAGGTCTAGTAGAAGACGCAAGGATTATATAAAGAAGACAAAACTCAATCCAGAAATGCTCAAAATTCTCCCAGAGTTAAGGTAATTGTCTATCAAAGAATGATATTGTTGGCTAGAGTTGTTCAGCCAAATCTGATATTTGTGGTCGGTTTACCTACATGGATCTCAAAGGATAAGGAAATACTTAAAGGCCAGAATTATTTCGGTCGTTATGGGAAAATTTTTAAAGTGGAAGTTAATCAAAACCAAACTTTCGGTGGACCACAGGTATGTTTAATGAATGATGGTGACTGTGTTCAAACTTGTGTCTTAAGAGTATTTTGCAAATTGCTTATGTCGCCTCTCTCTCTCTCTCGAAATTTTCAGGGTCAACCTAGTTTTAGTGCTTATATAACATATTATCGGGCTGAGGATGCCATGCGGTCTATAAGGGATCTTAATCAGAGCACTTTACATGGAAGACCAATCCGTGTATCACTTGGAACTACAAAGTACTGTAGTCAGTTTTTAAGGGGTACGAAATGCACCAAACATGTGAGTTTCATGATTGCGATCTATTATTGTAATTAAAAATTATTCATACTCGTTTAAAGCATAGTTTTGTGAATAGTTCCGTGTAACTGTCATCCACTCTCTCAATTGCAGTTGGTTACTAATCAGATTGGATACAGAGAATTAGGTTTGTCAGCCTTCTCTCGTATGCTTAAAAAATTTATGGACCCAACAAGTCGTCCTTGAAATGCGAATGGTTAGAAACTACCGTACTGACTCTTGAAAAATCAATAGATTGTGTCATTTGCTTAGTTTATCGTCCGCTATTTTTCTTTACATATTTTAAAAAATGTCTGCCCAGTTCTTTCTTGTTTTGACACAGTTTTAAGTGCTTGGGAAATAATCACCAAAACGTACGTTTCATCAAAATGCTTTAAAATAGATGATAAGCTAGTACCGTAAACTTTATTCCTGGTTTCGTTGATATCCTGTGTTAGGTTATTTTTGTTTATGTGATGTTATTTTACTAAGTGCCCGACAAAATACTTGATTCTGAACAGAAGGTAGTTGTTTAGTTGGGATATAAAGTAATTGTATCTACGCCACTTGATTCAAGGTAGGAAATTCTTCAAGGTTCAGTAAACTCCTTATCAAGTTTATTTTTACTACAAACATCCTGTACTTTACGTAATATTGGCAATTTTATTACAATATGTGTATAACTGTATGTGTTGCACCCTTTCAAACGATTATATAGAGAATACTTCATTCTTTAACGAAGTTTCCAAACAAAACTTCGGTCTTTCGATAAGTCTGTACAATACTACTTGTTAAGTCCGGCCACTCTAATACCACCAAAAAGCCACTCAGATTTAGCAACTTGACTCAATACAAATTTGTTTGATGATACATTGACTGAAAAAGTCACTCACGAAACAAGTTAACAAGGATTTTGTAGTTACTGCTACATGTTTCCAAGTTACTGAAAATATTTCATACATCAATGGGTAGAATGTGGAGGTTTAAGTAGTTTAATAATCCATTTCGTTAACTTGAAGTGACTTTCCACACTTTAAATTTTATGGTTTTCTCGTAGACTGGGATTTTGTGTACCCAGCAATTTCATTTGATATTGTATCAGTATCTTGCCTACGTTTTGTTATGACCTTGGATGTCTGACTTTTCTATCACGCGATTTATCTACCAATCCGGATACGACTTATACGAATCTTCACACTAGGCCAACCAATGACGTTCAACCGGTGTGGGCAGTTTAGCGTCCTTATTGGTCCTATGTCCTACGAGCCCTTCCACTTGAGTCCAGAACAAGATACCAGCTTCCGAATCAGAGCAGATCGTTTATTTCAGGCATACTTGGTTTATATATCAATCACACAGACCGCAACGTACCATAAAATAGGAAATAATATTTGTACACAAATAAGCCCAAAAAGTGGCTGTGAATGTGGGAGGCAGTAGTTAATAAACTGAACATAACTTAAGAACCGTAAATCGTACAATAATAAATTATAGGCCAAAATAAAGCTTGTCATAAGAGGGATATAAATATACATAGTGTAATTGTTGAGTAGTTATACAATAAGAATATTTATAGAATATTAGTCCATGAATAGTCCTCGGAAGTTACCTGTAATTTAATCTCCACTCGGATATAACACCTCCCCTTTTTTTTTTGAAAATTCCAACTTTAGATTCTGATTAAAAAAAAGAATCATATGTGACTTTAAATTCCTCAACATTCTCCTCCTCCTCGAAATAATGTTGGGTCCTTATGGCTCCAAATTACAACTAGTAGGACTTTATTTAAACCATGTTTCTCGTATTGACTGGAGAAGCCACTAAAAATGACTAGATGATGATGAACGACCTTTGATCTGAGTTCATTATTTTCAAATTCATTATGAATCTCGTTAGCAGATAACGAGTCATTAAGAAAGTCAACGTCTAACAGAATTAAATTAGATTTTTGGCCATCATTCGACTCAGCTGACATATTTCCCTCATTGTTATAAGAAGTTTCATCAAAATCATATGCATTATTCTGAGAATCAATATCTGGCACACTGTCATTAGAAATGGGATAAGTTGACTCAATATAAAATTCTGTCTTCCGGTGATTTTGAGTAACATCTGGTACAATTTGGTTCATCGTGTTGCTCCAGTTATTTTCTGAATACGAGTCACCATAGCTTTCTCGACTAGTAGCACGTGGACCACAATTTTGTTCGAGCTGACGTTTATTTTCGCAGCTAGACAGTACCAGTAGTGTTTCATTTGATTCTGGACTCTGGGCATCATCTACAGGATCTGGCTCCTGATCATCTGGTATTGTCACAACTTCATGTGCATTTAGCACAATATTTTCTTGCTCTGAGCTGGACACGTTACCAATATTACGTTTTCCTTCTGGTATAGAAGGATTTGAATCCTGCACAGGATATGCTTCTGAAATGTCCATTACTGCACCATTATCTGCATGATATATAGATTTCTTATTTTCTGCTTGAATGCAAAGTCTGCCCAAAACTGTTACAAATAGCTGTTGTTGCAAGGCAAACATCTTCTGCTGGTGCTGTAATATTAACCGCAACTGTTCGAAAGAAATCGACATTTTTTTTTGCCAATAATATTAGCTCCAAAAATCACCGGCAATTATACAGCTAATTTATTTCCAAAATCTGAGTCACCACTTGTATTATTATTATTTTTTTGTTGCCAAAATCCCCGTCGCCAATTGTTATGACCTTGCGTCTCCCAATTATTTTGTTTTTGCCAAAATCCCCGTCGCCAATTGTTATGACCTTGGATGTCTGACTTTTCTATCACGCGATTTATCTACCAATCCGAATACGACTTATACGAATCTTCACACTAGGCCAACCAATGACGTTCAACCGGTGTGGGCAGTTTAGTGTCCTTATTGGTCCTATGTCCTACGAGCCCTTCCACTTGAGTCCAGAACAAGATACCAGCTTCCGAATCAGAGCAGATCGTTTATTTCAGGCATACTTGGTTTATATATCAATCACACAGACCGCAACGTACCATAAAATAGGAAATAATATTTGTACACAAATAAGCCCAAAAAGTGGCTGTGAATGTGGGAGGCAGTAGTTAATAAACTGAACATAACTTAAGAACCGTAAATCGTACAATAATAAATTATAGGCCAAAATAAAGCTTGTCATAAGAGGGATATAAATATACATAGTGTAATTGTTGAGTAGTTATACAATAAGAATATTTATAGAATATTAGTCCATGAATAGTCCTCGGAAGTTACCTGTAATTTAATCTCCACTCGGATATAACACGTTTCATATCTTTGTAATTTTCTAAGAAGAATATACAGCTTTTTGTTGAACACTAAAGATCATCTTGTTCTGTCTTTAGTTTTTATAATATTATGAATAGTGCTAAAGTATTCTGTCACATGCAAGTATAGTTGAGTTAGCTCTCTAAGAAAGTAAGCAAGCCGTTCCTAAAAGTAAACGGTTTGATCCAACAGATGAACAAACAACTCTGTTCTTAGTCACAGACTTTTGGTTGGATTGCCACTTTTTGTATTTAATCGAGATTTTTAAATATAAAAATAAGTTGTTCAACTGAGTCATCAGCCATTTAGAAGCTAAGCGAAAATACCCCTACATTTAGTCAAGCTGTCCATTTTTGTGTCACACTCGTTAGACTGCATGTTTACTAAACCATGTAACAATATACAAATTCTGTTTAGTAGTGGAAATTACATTGACCACTGATACCATCATCAAAACATCCATCAGACTGGCTAATAACAAATGACTTTATTGATTATTAGGCATTCATTTTGTTATGCATGTTCCGTTAATGATTTAAGTGTTTCCGTTAGATCCTGATCCGATTGTTTTGTGTGGTTAGACCAACTAATTAGTTTATAAAACGGGTTAAATATTACTGTTATGTATATAACTTCAGAAATGTGATTTACTATTTACTTAAGTTCTTGAAATCTCCATTGAGGGTTTTCATGAATTACGGCTAATTTTCAGCCTGTTTTTACCACTCGATCTTCCTAAAAGGATAAATAACAGTTGTTATCATACCGATGCACATATGTGCATGGTCCTACGTTGTAGCTGACTGACTGATACAAAAGCTGTATCCCTTTTCATTTCCCTTATGTGAAATAAGTTAGAGTCGTTTCACCTGCGTGTTCATTTGATTGCTACTTATGTGATTAATAACAAATTAACTGCTCAGTCTTTTAATCATTTGTAGACCTTGGGTGAATGTGCATTAACCCAAGTTCTCAAAATAAATCAGTGCAATAAGATGAAATTAACATGATGGCAAATAAAAAGTCGAAATAATTATGGTAGCTTTGTTAGTGAGGAAGACTATACACTGAGGATATGATAAAAATCAACTTATCTAACATCCGAATATATATATTTATATCATCTATTGTGACAAATTATTCCTTCATATTTTTTTAAAATGTTTAGAAGTATCAAAAAATAAATATCTCGAACGACCTACCATTTTTAGTTTGTTGAGATGTCTAACCTTTTCATTTCTTTTTTTCTGAGGGTTTTCAATACATAGAGGTTTAAAGTAGTTTATTTTATACGGTTTATTGGTTCACAAACCTATTTTTATGCTTACTAGGTAAGACAGGTTTCATCGAGGTAGTTTACGTTAAAGTTATTCTACTCACATCCCAACAACGTTTTTGGTTATGATTACGCTTCATAAGTATTGAATATATAGCTGGCTTTGTCATTTATCACAGTACTTAAATCATGACTACTTCGTCAAGATTATGTCTTTTAACTTACATGCCATTTTGATTTTTCACAAACGATTATTTTGTTTCAAGGAATGCATGTACTTGCATGAACTCGGTGATTCAGCTGCTAGTTTTACTAAAGAAGAAATGCAAGCTGGAAAACATACTGAATACATGAACAAGTTGTTGCAAGATTTCTGTCAGTCTAAATCATATTCACTTGATTCACAAAAGGAAGAAACAACTATCTTAGGTTCATTAGATTCTTCTGTCTCGAGTCCCAATGATGCTTCAGTACCTCATACCAGTGAATCAAGCAGCTACTCCAATGGACGTAATCGCTTCAGATTTGAAGACACACCCATGCTGTCTGTAGAAAACTCGGGCGTGCAAGTTTCAGATCGATGCACTACACAGTCCGATCAAACAAGTGCATCACTTAAGGAGATTCGTAAATTAAGGCATACTAATAAAGATAATTCAAATGCTGTCTCAGTTTCCGATACCTCATTGGCTGATAAATCTAAACTAAATTATAATAATTCTAACAAACCGAGTAGTTGGAATCATTCGTCATCAATTTCATCATCAGATTATCCAACTAGAAAACTCGGAAAAAACTCATTGGTACTTTTCATTTCAAGAATTCGTCTGAAAATACAAATACAGATAAATCATATGTAGAAGGAACTAAAGGTAACCATATCCGGCACCATAATTCCACCCAGAATCGGATTTGTTGCCTCGCTCTATCCCATCTAATCAAGTATCTACACGTACTGAGCCTATTTGTACCAGCAGTAATGGCTGTCACCGTACATGGTGTCGTCCAAATCCAGAGAATTCTTCAAATATCCAACCTCTGTTAGGAGATGAACCCGCAGATATTGATTTTGACCCCTTTCGAGAATCTCAGCAAGGTTTAGCTGAACTTTTAGCTGCTGAAGTTTCACGTCTTAATGTATCTGAACCTCTGTTCAGTCATCGTGTTTGCTTAACCAATGGATCTTCAGTTGGCATTTCTCACTGTCCAAGTGAACCACAGTCCTCAAGTTTAGACACTAGGCTTCCTCAAGCTAATTTTAGTCTCAATTCTGCGCAAGCTGAAAAACTGCGTTCCTGGTATTCTAATATAGTATCACATAACAGAAGCAACCATGTTGATCCAAACAAGTCATTTAACGTGAGTCCAAATACTTTCTCTAACCTTTATCCTCCTCCGGGTTTTGAAGAGGCTGTACAAGGTCACGAACAGTCTTCGGATGGTCAGTTTTTGACATCTAAAACAGATATATTAAGCTCCAATTACCCAGAATTATCATACTCATGTCCTGAAAGCTTTGGATATAGCAACAACGTACGTAGCACAAATGGATCGTTGCTACAGTCGTGTGCTTTTCCTTGTAGTCTTCCTTTTACAGGCTCTACAGAAAAATTGATGACAAATGATAATTGGATACAAGCTAAAAAGGTATCCGATCACAATGCTATCTATTCAGACACTTTATTTTCGTCCATTCCTGCTGTGCTACCCGATATTAGTAACGCATTAAAACAAAATGATTTACCTCCACACTTATCTAGTCAGTTCATGACAAACATATTTAATGCTGTTTTAAATTCCCAATCAAGTATGAATAATAATGAATCAACTGGAACACATGACAAATCCTCAACAAAATCTTCAGCTTCTATGTTTGACTTCAGTCAGTTTGTTAACCATCTTTATCATCAATCCTCTGGGTTCTTAGATATAAATGCCCATAATCCTAATCAGTGGTCCACTAGGGTCAATATACCATTTGTTTGTACACAAAGTGAGGTTTTAGATGCTTCTATTTATTCAAGTTCATTAGCACCAATGTCCAACACATTAACTTTTGGAAAATATGGATCTAAAATGTGTTCTCTACCTAATAGCAATGACTATCAACATCAGAAAATGGCCTTTAGCACAGTAAGTATCCTTATGTATTTATACTTCTTTTTGTCTTTGAATCAAGTTATTAATTGTTTTACCTAGATGGATTCAAAAATGTCATAACCAAAACAAGTTGTCTGGGATAAGATTAGCTCTTTTAAATCTGTTTAAAAATAATACAAATCGATTATCGTCCAAGATGTATTTAATCATCATCTCTGATATACATACCAAATATATTTTCTTCTGTTTATGAATACGATTTATTGATGAATCATAGCAAGCTAGATTCAGTTTTTGTTTTAGGACGAACCCTTGTTTATAAGTTTGTAACGACACTTAAACACAAAAGTGATTTCTATAGGGTTCAAAGAGTGTATACTCAATGTGGTTGAATTTTTCATTCGAGATTCTCAGTTACTTATTCAGGGGTTAGTTTTTATTTGGTATATTTGTCGTTCTATCAACAGTTTTGTCTTCTCGATGTTTTTTTTTCTACCATAAATTCTTCCGATTTTCCTATTCACGACAAATGCGTACAAAAAAAAACTAGTCAGAGAATATGTAAGCAATAGTTTGAGAGGTTACTGATTTGAACACTGTACTAACTTTAGTAGCCCATTGATTCTGACCGAAATCACATTCATAAAAAAAGTAAATTATACTTTGAAAACTGATTAATCCGATAATGATCGTTCAGATCATTTTATCAATCTATTACTCAAACAGGCGAGCAATTAATGCGATATGCGTTGTATGGCAAAACTGAATAATGATAATTTTATTCAATTAATGTTACTCCAACACTTGATAAAATGAAAGTCAAGCAAAAATAATAAAGTTTGAATGTATAAGAAAGAGGTAGTAATTTTCTTTCTCGTATCAGTCAATGATCACTAGCTTCTACTATTCATTCTTTGTTTACTCATCATGTTTTTTTGGCACACTCCTTAAAATAATCTTTCCTTATCTAATCTTCTTTAATAACTTCAAAATCAAGCGTACTAAGTTCATACATGTCCACATAAAGTGGATAATGGGATATAGCTAGTTTGCATTTCAACCATCTCAATCCATCTGACTGCTGCAAAGCCAAGATAGGATATGGAAAACATTTTTGAGTGTATAATTGTCTAACTGTCTTACAGTTGTCAGTATAAAGTTTCATTACTCAACTCATCCTATCACTTAATTCTGTACTAGTACTGTACTAATCAGGCTTTTACATTCTATCAAACTGACTGGACTATATAGTCAGAAATACAAAAGCAAATGATGCCCAAGGAACTTACTAACGTCATCACGGACTAAGAAAGCGTAAACGATAAAGATAAGAACCACTCACATTTCTCCAAACACCTAGTAATTACTTATTAAGCAGGTCTTCTCTCTTCTAAGTTTTTTTAAATCTTGTATGTCAGTTTTGATTGACAGTATTTTGAAGGTACTTGTTTTCTAAATACTCTTTCTCTATACTTATTATTGCCCTTCAAATATTACTTTTCACTATTCGTTCCTTTAAATTATTTGTGGTGAATATCATGAATTTACTAAATTTAGATTTCTTAATACAAAGTTTATTATTAACAAGATAATTAGAATATCATGTAAATAACCATATCAGAAAATAATATCAGTCTACTGTTGACTACTTTCTCAAAAGACACGGGCCGTACCACAGCCCACCCACAAATCAAGTGACTTGTGTGGCACATATGTACTCGGTGCCTCTTTGTACCAATATTTATGTGTTCAAATAAATAAAACTAAGCAAAGATGATATATCAGTTGGTGAGGTCGTGAACCTTTATTTACTGAAATGGTTGGAACACATGCTATGTATTTTCAACTATCTCCCACATCAACTAACGGTGTTGGCTCACGTAGAAATAGGTTAGAAAAAGCTAAGGACGACCAAATGAAGAGGTGCCATCATTCCATGAAGACATTCACCGTTGGAGTGAACTATGTTGATAGACATGAACTACCTGGTTGAGGTCTGTAGTATAACTATGATCACTGGTTGTAGACATTGAGTGACATGACTTAGAACCGGTCGCAGTAGAACAGGTGCATTTACCCTTTATCATCGTCTAGATCTTCAGTTCTAGTATTATACGTCATACACAGCTTTTCATATTTTCATCTCCAACCATGTTATCAACATCTAGTCTTCTCTTTAAAGTTTCTACTCCTTTACTATTCACCTGATTTATTTCATCTCGCCGTGGTAATGCGAAATGACAACTTGGTCTAAGGCAAATTTGTCCTAGGCTCCATGTTGTATGTGATTGAGTATTTATTGATTATTATTTATTTAAACATGAACATTGGTATAAGAAGGCAACGCATATATATCTGCCACAATCCGTGATTCGATTTGTGTGAGGGCTGGGATACTACTCGGGCGCCCAGCCTGAAGCAGGTAGTTCTCTTAGAAGACCACTCCTCGAGCCTTTGACCTCGAGGTCTAATCCACGAGATAGTGGAGTAATGTTTTGAGGTGCAGTCACATGGTATCCGTTCACCAACAATGGGTTCATACACCATTTGTTCCCTTAGGATCCTGGAGCTCATGTGCACCAATTGTTTGGAATCATGTTTCTCCAACTCCTCTAGGTGGATCCTTTATATCCATTAGCCCGGTTTAAGCGTCGGATATTGGCTTTTCATCCTTTCAATTTGACTATCTATTATCCTTTGTGGAATCATAATTAATGTTCAAATATACTACGTATATACTAAAAGCATCATGGGTTTTCACTGTATATTGATATTTGTCCACGTTTTAAATTTCATGATGAGGTTCATTGCCTGCTTTGGAAGGCTTTTAAGTACTGTTTTCGTCCCTGTCTACAATGTTTGTTTTCGTATTTTTGTTTTAACTAATTTTCGTCTTGAGGTAGTACCATTTAAAATATACCGTAATCGTCCTGTATTTGACAGTTATGTTTTCGCAATATATGACTTTTTCGACATGTAAACACTCAATTCCTTTCCAAGTTGAGTTCACTACACACAGACTTGTGATAAACATATCATTTGTGAATTTACAGAACGAAAGTCAGTAGTTGATGTTTCGTAACTTTAGTCATCAATATGTCATAATATATGGCTATCATAAAGTTCCATTGCAGTTTCTGTGTTTCTATTCATTCAGTAGTTGGTTAATTGAAATTATTTCATTCTAACCCCAGATCACGGCATTCATTTACTTCGTATCTACATATCTACTTACCTATTGATCGTTGCTTCTCTATATTTACACATGGTTCAATGAAATCTGTATCATGTTTGTTATTTTCTCCAGAATACCTACATTGGTAGTAATAAAAAAGGATAAATGAATGTTCACTTAAGTGGTGTAGATTTGTATATTTTAAGAATAAATTTCTTCGCGAATCTGAATATCAACTAGAGAAGCATAAGAAACAATATTACACTAAATAGTTATTTCATTTTAGATTGGAACTATTCGGGAATATGTATCCGTAATTCTCCATCGGGTTTATTACGTCTTGTTACGTGCACAATACTTCCATTCTAATTAGTCGGAATACATAATGACCTACATTTCTGATTTGTAATCATTTTGCAAAATATAGCATAACCCTTCTATAACATCATACCTGTATATGCTATTTTAGCTATAAGGGATAAAGTATTCTGAGAACCAGAAAAACACTTCACACGAAGTGAGACGATAATTTTGTAATGGAAATAGACAGAAAGGTCATACAGACACTAAATAAATGAACAAATATAAGATTTCTTATGTAATGTCATGCAACTAAGAAAGAAAACCAGGAGAGATTTCGGTTAGTTAAGTACATTCATCTTAACTTTATACAATATATACTGTGTTTGGCGATCAGGAAGCTCATCCAATTATCATCATTATTCCCAAACACTACTTACTTACATGGTGTTGCGACTGAATGCAAAAAAATCTTTGAAATCACCTTTGATAGAATCTATAAAAGAGGCAAATTTCTAAAGCATAAAGTAGAAATACTCTTATCAATGCACTAGATATCCGATTTGTAACAGATAGATAAATATTGTAACATAATCAAAATTAACTCAGATTATCATTAGTAACTTTGATTTTCACTGTATACATTGATATTGTCTGTCACATTTCAATATTTTGACATGATTAATATTTTTATTATTATTTTTTCTATTAAGATTAATACATATAAGTAGTATTATCATGATGTAAATCTTATTAGATTAATTGTATATCCATTAATCCACTTTTTATTGAAGCGATTAGCCTTTCAATCTTATTTAAATCATGTTCAAACATTTATATACAATAAAATGATTACATAATACATCTGAAATGATTACATCCTACATTATTTAGTCTTTTTTTATTTGACATTCGGTTGTCCCCACTGGTGTTCTTGTTCAGTGTTTACTATTTATTGAAAGCGCGAATTTTGTTTTTTTGAAAGAACCAACAGCAACATGAATTGTACCTCTTATAGAGATAAATCGTTATACTCCTTTAAAATAATAATAATAAATATCTCTCTATAATTGTTATCGTTATCTGTCGGCAATTCGATTCAGTAACTAGTCAGTCAATCAGTCAGCTACAACGTAGGACCAGGCACATATATGCATCGGTCCAAGTTGCCATACCTCATTAACACAACAAGATGGACACCGGATTCATAGAAGTAGTTAATTCAGTGGTGGTTATACAAAAAAGAAAGTTTGCATTAAGGATATAGTACAGAAAGAAATAATTAGTTCGTAGAAAGAAAGATATGAAGCAATTTTAATCTTTTAGTTTAAGGGAAGATAGAGAGTGTATACACCGACGCCATTGTGATCGATTCTGAGCCATGTCACCAAGAGTCTCCAACCACTGGTTACGATAGTCACGCGGACCCCAACCAAGTAGTCTGCATCTACCAACATAGTTCAGACTAGAAGTTAGTGACTTCAAGCACTGATGCCACGTTTTGGTTTGGCCGCCCCTAACTTTCTTTCAACCATCGCCAACATTAGTCGGCATTGAGCGTTGTGGTAATCGGTATTCGGGCATACATAACACGTGGCCCAACCATCTCAGTCGATGAAGATTCACAACCTCATCGACTGATTTACCATCATCCCCTAATACCCTGCGTCTAACCTCACTATTACTTACCCGGTGATCCCAGCAGACGCCAGCAATATTTCTGAGGCATCTGTGGTGAAATACTAGTAGCTTACGAGTGTCTTCTACTCTTAATGGCCATGTTTCGCTGCCGTAAATTAAAACAGAATGGACTGCCGCGCAGTATACTCGTCCTTTTATTGATAGAAGGATATCTCGCCTTCGCCATAGGTGACGTAAGTTGGCAAAAGCCAAACGAGTCAGTCAATTACAACATAGGACTAGGCACATATTTGCATCGGTCCAAGTTTTGTCATACTTCATTAGCACAATAAAATAAATACTACCATGGATGCGGTTACTTTAATTCAGTAACTGCATCCAAGTTTATTCATAAAGCTATATAATTACAGTACTCATTAGATGATCAGTGTTCGATATTTGAAGTTAAACTTGAATGTGTGACTTACTGATTGTGATTATATAAACTAACAATCCATAGATTTATTCATAGAATTTTTTAATTTATTGTATTAATGTACCCTGTTGCCATTAGATTGATTAATATTTACATGTTTGCGAAATGTTGTTTCAAGATTGATCTTACTTAATGCATAAAATGATCATAAGTTGAAGACTAGTTGAGTGGTTTAACTACTTCACTTTTCTTACGAGTCCCAATGTGGCCGTGGCTAACACCTCTTATCAAGAATACAAATGCTTTTATGATTCTCTGTTTCAATTCACTGACTAATACACGTATCCTTATTCTCTGACTAGTTCACTCTATAATAATTAAGCCCAAAATATAGGAGTTGCTTTACAAATGTCGAATTGATATATTAACCAGTCAGTCATCCTCAACCTAGAACCCGGAACATATGTTCACCTGTTCAAGTTACCACACTTTGCCAGCAAAGTGAAATGTCAGACCAGTATTAGTGGTAGTAGAAAAGATTGCACATGACATATATGGTTCGAAAAGAACGTATGAAGAACGAATAAACAATTCTTTTGAGATTTTAGAAAAGGCGAGGAGTGAATGCAGCCTCAGCATGTCGAACGATTGTGAGCAATATTACCCAAATTCTCTAAATATTGGTTACGCTAACCCAGTGGACCCTTGCCAGGTAGTTTGCACCTGCCTGCACTTTAGTTCAAAAGTCATTGACTTTACGAACCGATGTTATTTTCTGATTTGGTCACCCTTAGCTTTCAAATTTATTTCTACAGTAGTCATCATCGCCCGTCAATGTAGACGGTGGCTAGACATAAGTGATATATTCAGCAACCATATGAGTCTATGAAGATTCACAATTTCATGAATCTACATGCCATCTTTGGCTAGTACCCGACATTTAATCTCAAGATTGCTCATTCGGTGATCCCAACATACATGAGCAATGTTCCGAGAGTATTGCTGATCAAATACTAGTAAACTACAAATATCCTCTGTTTTTAAGTGCTGTTTTTTTACAACCATAACCTAGAACACAGCTAACTGTTATGCGGTATACTCATCCTTTGGTTATGAGACGGATATCTGTTCTACATCAAGTGACAAATTGTCCAAAACTAACCGAGCTTTCTAAATCCGTTACCAGATTTTGTCCCTCAGTTTGAAGCAGCTATGGCTATTTCAACTCCCATCTGAACATAGTGAAGAGCGGAGTCAGCTTAAGCGCAAGCTGACAAGAAGTCTACGCAATGATCGCGAACAGTGGTGGGTAGCGAAAGCAAGAGAGATGGAAAAGGCAGCGGCAATAGGTAATAGCAGACAATTGTTAAGGAAACCGGAATTAGGAACCCGACCGTTAGCGAAACAATCTCAGAGAAAGATGGACATATTATTCATTCTCAATCCAGGAGATTGGATCGATGGGCAGAACACTTTAGGGATCAGTTCAACTGGCCTTCAGCCACACTTCGGTTTCCCACGATCTCCAGTCAACCTGAATGGCAAGTTAATGTAGGTCCTCCGTCCCTTTACGAAGTTGAAAAAGCCATAGGAAATCTGAAACGAGGGAGAGCAGCAGGCCCTGACAGGTTTACTCCTGAGATTTTTAAGGATGGTGGTCCAGTATTAGCAATGAGATTAACCGAGGTCTTAGGTAGAATTTGGGAACTGGACGTAATCCCATCTGACTGGTCTCAATCACTGATTGTGCCAGTCTATAAGAAAGGACAAAAGTCCTCTTGTGACAATCACAGAGGAATCAGTTTGACTAATATAGTGTCTAAAATATTAGCTTCAATAATACTTCGACGCCTAACTAAGCTCGTGAAGAGCAGACTAGAGAAAACCAGGCTGGTTTTCGACCTGGACGTGGTTGTATAGATCAGATATTCACACTACGTCAGGTTCTAGAACACAGACACACATTCAGACGCCCCACAATGGTAGTATTTCTCGACCTTAAGGCGGCATTCGACTCTGTTGATCGTGAGGTTCTATGGCAGTGTTTGTCACTGAAAGGAGTACCAAAGAAGTACATTAACCTTATAAAGGCTCTCTACTCGAACACAACTGGTCGAGTGAGAGCTTATGGCGAACTGTCATCAGAATTGATTACCTCAAGTGGTGTTCGTCAGGGCTGTCCACTCTCCCCATTCTTGTTCAACTTTGTGGTCGACGTACTTTTAGAGATAACACTCTCCTCATCTAAATTTCCAGGGGTTGAACTTCTACCGGGAGGTTCACTTGTTGACTTAGAATATGCTGACATAGTTTTATTTGGTGAAGACGCTGACAAAATGCAGAGTCTTCTGACCACTCTAAGCAACAATGCAAGCATGTTCGGGATGCGATTCTCTCCCTCGAAATGCAAAATGTTGCTTCAGGATTGGGTTACATCGACACCCGAACTAGTGATAGGGAGTGAAGTAGTTGAGTGTGTCGACCGCTTCACTTATCTTGGAAGTCTCATCAGCCCTTGTGGTTTAGTGTGTGACGAAATCTCAGCACGGATACAGAAGGCTCGACTAGCTTTTGCCAACTTGCGTCATTTATGGCGTAGGCGAGATATCCGTCTATCAACCAAAGGACGTGTTTACTGCGCAGCAGTTCGTTCCGTCCTACTTTATGGCAGTGAAACATGGCCGGTAAGAGTAGAGGATATCGTAGGTTACTAGTATTTGATCATAGGTGTCTTCGAAACATTGCTCGTATATCATGGGACCATCGAGTAAGTAACACAGTTGTTAGGAAACGGGTACTAGGTAAGGATGGCAAATCAATTGATGAAGTAGTGAAACTTCATCAGTTGAGATGGCTGGGACACGTGTTACGTATGCCCAACGACCGACTGCCTCGACGTGCTATGTTCAGTGGTATAGGAGTAGGTTGGAAGAAAGCTAGGGGCGGCCAAACCAAAACATGGCACAAGTCCATGAAGTCACTGACAAGTGAACTGAGTCATGTTGGTAGGTGTAGACTACCTGGTTGGGGACCGCGAGATGATAGCAACCGATGGTTAGAGACCCTGAATGACATGGCTCAAAATCGTTTGCAATGGTGTCCCTTTCTTCCTCTTTCTAAAATTATTTCACTGGATAATACTCTTTAAATAACATCTCCAAACCCTAATCTTTCCTATTACTGGTTATACTCTTGCTACCTCTACCACGACGGGATTTGAATCGACAACTGCATCTCTGTGTTAAGGTGGTGTGGCAACTCGAACTGATGTACGTACGTACGAAGTTCTACGTTGTTACGGACTGACAGGGGGGGACTGGGAAAACGGCGCTTTATTATAAAACTTTAGAACGAAGTTAATTAAACATTTCATAGGAAATTGACAGTAATTAACTAACTATTAAAATAAAAAGTTACATAACGTGTTAAGATAAACTTCAAAATGAAATCTATATACCTAAAAGAAAAGTATGGGAAAATAAAGGAATGTCGTTTTTAATTAAAAGTTTAACCAGTTAACTAAAAGACTAAAAATTAGAATAATGATAATTGAAAAAGAGTTTTGGATTACGTTTCTTGCATACATGACATTTGAAATTCAGTATGTATGTTTTGAAAAAGACTAAAGCAATGCATTGGTTTACTGCAGATGACACTATGTAATAAATCTATTGGTTTTCATTTTATTTATTTGAACATATAAATATTGGTACAAGAAAACCACATAAATCATTCGATTTATGTGAGGGCTGGGATACTGCCCGGGTTCCTAAATTGAAGCAGGTGGTTTTCTTAAGGGACAACACCCCGAGCCTTCGACCTAAATGTCTGATCCACAAGGCAGTGGAACAACGTCAGGAGATGCAGTCACATGGTAGCCGGTCACAAACAATAGGTTCATACACCATTTGTTTCCTTACGATGCTGGAGCCCATGTACACCATTGGTTTGGAATGAGGGTTTTCGTACTCCCCTAGGTAGATCCTCCGTGTCCACCAGCTCGGTTAACGTGTTGGACATTCACTTTTCGTCCTCGCGATTTCGTAAACAACACCCCCACCACGAGAAGGGAGTGAGTAGGACTTCCATGTCAGTGGTTGTATTCACGTGGGCACTTGAGAGCATTTCGAGAGGGAGAGCCGGCTCCTCCCACTCTTAGCCTTACCAGGGCATTTGGGGTCTTTTGAAATGACGATGATTTGTAATTCGACTGAATGATATTGGTGAAGTGTCTTTAAAATTATTTGAGTTGGGGATAATTTGTGTCAAGTTGTTTTTTTGTACTTTTTTCTATGAATATGAATAATTGTTTTCTCTTAAACATAAAGTAAACATTGAATAGATGAACTGATAAATTCACATTCAAATAGTTAATTACAAGATTTCATACTTTTAAATTGTTAACGACATACAGATCAATTTGTAGAGAACAATAAATCTGTTGTAACGTGAAATGCTGCAAATTGAATTCATAATTTTGAGATGGTGGGGAAGATTTGTAGCTCAGATGGATGATTTTGATGAAGTTTTATTCTCTGAGTTGGATGGTTTGGTCGTGAAGCTTTCATCGTTCTTCTAAACGTCATCATCATCAGCAGTAACTTCAGGTAGACGTTCGTGCTGACGATGTCGTTCAGAAGAATGATGAAAGCTCCAAGACCATACCACCCAGCTCAAAGAACAAAACTCCATTAAAATTCATAATTTCTTTATATCCAATATATTATTATCCTTAACAAACATGATGTTCATAATCTTAGTTGTATTTCTTCTAAAGAATATTCAGTTTTTGCATGTTAGAGATTGTATAAACATTATGACTAAAAACGATAACAAATCTTATCATACTGGTTACTACTCTTACTATTTGTATAACTTGGATAAAAGTGATCTTTCTCTCTCTTATCAGTTGGTGACTGTCCAACAAAACACTTTAGTATACTAATGTTTCCCACATTTTTTTTAGAAAAAAATGTATTTATGATTGATAACTTTCATTTCGTTCCAGTTTATTGATTCTGTACTACTATAATTAATTATAGTTGTATTTCACTGGTTGAAATCATGAGTCAATTGAAGCTAGACCACCTGAAAGCACTGGACGGCCGTTTCGTCCTAGTATGGGACTCCTCAGCAGTGCGCATCCACGATCCCGTCCTCCGCGAGATTCGAACCCAGGACCTATCAGTCGCCTAACCAACAAGACCACTAAGCCGGCATCCAACAGTGTTAATGTCTAACTTCAACCAATCCACAAAGTTGCGCCACCCGTACACCATTGTCTACAGTGGGTTCCTATCTCATAACAGACCTGATTGAACTCCACTGGTAACGACTTCTCACTAGAACTCCAGGAGTGTCTCCTGAAGACTCATGATTTCAACCAGTGAAATTTCTAAAAATCTCCACAAAACCCATTCTGATATAGTCGTATTATTAATATTATTATTATTGTTATTATTATTATTATTATTATTATTATTATTATTATTATTATTATTATTATTAATTTGTAAACCACTTATGATACTGTCACTGATTTCTTTCTATTGTTATTATTATTTTCTCTTGTTCGGAAAAAAAACAAAATTACTATCTACTCTATGTGTAGTAAGTGTCCTCTGTTTTTTATTGTTTGGTTTTTCTTTAAAAAGAATTTTTCTGTGTGATTTGCTTTAAAATGTTTATATTGTAATTGTTTCATTTATACATAGAGATACATTTTTTTAACAGTGAATATCTATGTTAGTCATTGGCAATTTCAATGCTTCGTTGAGTTTACCGAAGTGTTTGTGTGTGTGTGTGTATGTTTGTAGTTTGGATTATTTTTGGCGATTATCCTCCTATTAAGTCTAGTTTGTTGTGTGAATTATAGAGCATTGATCTATCTGTTCAAATTACTCATTGGACTTTCTAAACAGGTTTTTGTTTTTCTATCAGTTACGGGTTAGGCTAAAAGCGTTTGAGATTAGTATTTTTAATTAATTTGGAACGTTTGAAGTCAACCCCCTCACATAAACACACACACACTAAGTAAAGCTTCTGTATCCAACAGCCTAAGTTAAACTCTGGACGTACGCTTTTCGTTCTCATCTTCATAAAACGAGTAGAAATTCTATTACATATGCTGTAAACGCGCGATTTTATGAGAGAACTTTCATTATCTCAAACCATATGGCCAATTCAAATGCAGTGGAAAAGGCTCGGGGAGTGGCCCCCTAAGAAAACCACCTGCTTCGATTTGGGCACCCGAGCAGTATCACAGCCCTCACACATATCGAATAAGATTTGTGTGGCGCATATGTATTTGATGCCTTCTTGTACCAATATCTATGTATTAAAATAAATTAAAAAAAGAAAACCAGGGAAGGCTGGATACATGTTTTGCCCTGGTATGGGATTGCTCGAGAGTGCTTATTCTCGACCCCTTCGGGAATAAGACTCAGGAGCACCAGGTCTCGTAACGAGCGTTTAACAGTCAAACTACTGAAAGCTTACATTCGATCTACAGTCGGATCGTGTATGATCATAGCCAATGAGTAGTCACGTACTAGAGAGAAACTGCCACCAAGTCCCCTATGATTCTGAATGGTTGTCTAACTAAGATCCGTCCACGATGTTAACTATAAAGCTCATCAGCTTCCACAAACCTCTTATGCTAATAATGTTTTTTAGAATTTATACTAAACCTTAATGAAGATTTCTGTCATTCAAATTATCACTTTACAAATTTGAATTCTCATATCAAACTTCGACTTTGATTGTGTTTAATTCTCATTCTTCATGGCTGATATGTACAAAATTCGGTCCAACTTCGTGGATGGATGAATGTTTTTGATAATATTTAGACACATTTCCTTATGATTTGGTCTATTTCTAGATAAATAAATAATCATTGCTTCCAATCGTAACTCATCCACTAAATATGCATTTATATGATCAGCTTTTAAGTTACATTGTTTTATTTGAGTGTCCGTTATCTTTGAACCATCATCCATCTCAGCACATCTGAAAATTGTCCTTTAACTATTAAAGCATGATTGTAAAATGCACATTGTTCTAGAAATATTACTACGGGTTTTGTCCAACAAAAACTACAAAATATTTTAACAGCTGAAATCACGAACTGATCTTAGTTAGACCAACATTGAAAACCTGGAAGCACCACCCCCCACTCTGAAATTAAACCCAAGACCTTCGGTTCCGCGTATGAACTCTTAATTCTAGACCACTGAGCCGACTGGCATCAAAAAGTATTAATGTTTAACTCCAGTCAGTCTACGATTTTGCGCAACCCCATCATCCTTCTGAATTAGTGCAACTCAATAACCTATTTTGAATTCATGTACTCGACTATAGATCATATATATCTTTTCCGTATGTCAAGGTTACTAGGGTGTTCAAAATAAAAGTGATGTGAAGTATCACCTTGTTATTTCATAGTTGGAATTTTGGAGAATGGATTGTATAGATTTCACCTATTCTGAAATTTGGCTTCAAAAATACTTATCAAGTAAAATGTTGGTCAATATCAAGTTACCTAAACAAATAAAAACTAGATGTTAGTTAATGTTTCGTAATGTAATAATCTCAGTTCTACATAAAGGCGGTAACAGTTAAAATAGTTCAGTGCAAATATCTCTGTAAAACTGAGTAATGCCTATTCTAATCTCATCAGTTTTCTCATAACTATCTACGTTTTATTGATAAGGGTTGCATAAAAAGTAGTGTATGTTTAGGAGCTCCTATCGGTTGTACTGAACCGGTTAATATCTCGATATACTTAGTAAGTTATTGGACCTTAGTTTGTTACATCATCACACTCCTTATACAGTCGTTAAAGGGATCAATAAATTTTTTGCTACTACGACACTCAAAAAACATCTTATGTATATACATATAAATTGTTACTACAGTTATCACTTAATAGCTTAAACTTATGTCTCAATATTTTTTCGTCCAAATATGATTGCCTATATCTGTACACAAAAATGTATGATTTATAGCTGACTAGTAATTTTACCTACATGGGGATATTCTCTTACTCTCATTCAACATTAGTACTAATTATTGTCAGGTAGTTAAATGACACCTTCGTATTTATTTTTGTTATTTGCTAAAGCATTTTACTACCCTGTAGTAGTAAAAGACCAACAAGTATCTTTTTTTAATGTACGAATGGCATTGTTTCATTTTGTGTTGAATGATCAGTAGCGAATTTACACAGTGTTTTGGAAGGTCAGTGAATGGATCTTATTATTGGTCATTCTAGGAGTAGGAAAATTCCTAATAATATTCTAACCTCAGATTCTTGAAAGATATGATTGTGTTAATTGCTTGTTGTTGTGTCATGAACAGGCAAATTTAATTTGGAACTTTAGAACAAGTCTAGTTTCACATCACAACAGCAAAAGTTATAAGTAGGTTTTGTGTCATTATTTTTTCTCTTTCATCCCGTTCTTTAAATTCATGTTCATAGAACACATTCGTCATAAACTAGAATACCATTGAAAACTAGGAAGCACTAGACAGCTGCTTCGTCCTAGTATGATACTCTTCAGCAGTGTGTACACATGACGTTGTCAGGGTCTCAATGTAGGACCCTGAAGTTTCTTAGTGTGCACTTTGCTTTAAAAACCACCAGATCGATGTTCAATGCTTTACATCTCTAATTGAAATTAGTTTTGATTTTTTGCCTTTTTTTGCTAAAGGTAGGTGATTAATAGTTGGATTACATATACTAACGCATTAATCTCAACTATATACAGATGATTTATCATCTGATTCGTTTATTAACTACTGACTTTTCACTTCTTATATAATAGATTGGTTATGTTATAAGACAATTTCAAAGTGTTGTACATTTGCACTGATTAAAGTTGGTGTGATGTTAGTGAGTTTCTTGCAGTTTAATAATCCTATTGATATATTCAGTGTTAATTGCTTATAGAATCTGCTCCGGCTTTTTCTTTTCAGAATAATAATACTAATACTAATAATAGTAGTTTCTGCTGCAACACAGGCCTAACCGATATGGATTCCCATCCTACTTCAACTAATTCAGGTAATTAATTTTGGTGCACATTTAGTATATTTTTTTTGTCTTGTTTCTATTTTACAATGTAGCATTGATTCAACTAAGAAAGTAAATTATATATTTTTTTAATTGTCAAAATGTAAGAGTATCGTTTATTACCAGAAGTTATTAGATTCATGGTTACAATAGAAAATTATCATTGTCGGTTAAAGCAAGTATAAATACTTATCTTTTCATTCAGGAGTAGTTGGTGGGGGAGGGTTAGTAGCTAAATAGAGTCCCTTGTTATATTATTACTATAAGTTCTGTTTAAGATTCTGTGCTAACTACTTATATGAATCCGGTGTCCATCTTGTTGAGTTATTGATGTATGGCAACTTGGACCGATGCATATATGTGCCTGGTCCTACGTTGTAGCTGACTGACTGACTGACTAATGTGGTATGGCAACTTGAACTGATGTACGTATGTACAAATTTCTACGTTGTTACTGACGGACTGACTCTGTTTAAGGTTTATTTTTGCGTCTAAAGCAGTAAATATGAATGTGACGTTTAATGTTTAGAGATTTATTGTTAGATCAAGTAGATTTAATAAACATAGAAGATAGACTTTCAAGATAACTATTCATTCTTAGATAAATAGCATACTAATCAATCATTTTAATTCATGCTTTGATCTATAATAAGTATTTCAGCTAGATTTTTAAAGAATTCTATAAGCTATAAGTTGTGATACTCTTATTATTCTATATCTTTCTCTCAAAAGCTAATTTCATAGTTCATCTTTCCTAATTTGATCTTCACATTAGTAATTATCTTTAATTTCTTTCGTTTATCAATCATTGTATATATTGATTAAGTTTTCCTGGTGAAACTATAATTTATAGACGAACCAATCACGTATAAGATAATAGGTCTCGGATTTTGGCTCGAAATTCACTCATTCATTTGGCTAAATAGAATTTCCGCATTGTAACTGATGTCAGTTCATGATGAAAACCGTAAATCTAATTTCTAACTTTAACCATCAAATGTAAATCATAATTTTAATTCCTTACACAGGTTTTTAAGGTGTACACTCTGAAGGTCAGTCTAGCAACACTCAAATGTCGTCCATAATTAATATTCCCACCGTTTTCTGTCTTTATCTTAAAAATTTATTGGTTATCATGATAATGTCTGTATGAATGCTTTTTTTAAGATTTAACCCTATATTCTCATTTTTAATCTAATCTCTTATTTTGATTAAATCGTTGTAATTTATTACAGTTATTATAAAATAAGACGAATGAGAGTTAGAATTTACAAGAAGTCAAAATTAGATACGTGTAAAATTTATTAGTTGAATTCGTGAGTCATTGTAATCTAGATCACCATTGAAAATTTTGAAACAGTGAATGACCATTTCATCCTAGTATTGAACTTCTCATTAGTTCGCATCTACGATCCCACTGAAGAGTCCTATACTAAGACGAAACGGCCAATCAATATTTCTAGGTTTTCAATGGTGGTCTAGCTTATATCGACTTATGAATTTAACTATTTAATCACTACAATCTCTCACTGATTTTCATAATTTACAGGTTGTATTCGGTTGTTTATCAAATAACTTCTGTTTTCATATTTATTTACTGATTAGTGTATATTGGCCAAGGAAATTGATAATTATATAATTTCATAATTCCTTTTATTGTTAAATGTCTTTTCCCCAGAATTCGAGTACGCGATTATGAATATTCACTACCCTTATGGCTCTAATAATCATTTAATTTGTTTTGTGTAAATGTTATTTCGTCCTTGATCAGTTTATTTTCTAGAACTATCTATTGGTTAAACGAATTCAGTATATATGAAAGTTCCATTTTAATGGAGTTGATAAATCCTGCTTCTGAACTAGTAGTACTTCACTTAGGTTTCAGAATCTGTACAATAATGAATAGCGCCTAAATCTACTTTTCTCATCTAGGTTCTGTGGAAAGGCGTCTCCCTAACGGTTAATCCATGTCTTTGTTGGTTAGATTCATTGAAACATTGAATCTCTGTGAAAACATTGTGATTTACTCTGGATATGAGAGAGCAATGTCATAGACTGTATATCAAATGTGACACATTATCTTGAAGTATTAACACATCAATCAAGCCTGCTTATATATATCCCATGCTGTGAATGTATTTTGCTTTTAACTAGAGAAGGCACTTCTATTATCTTGTTAATACTATAACACTGAATTTGAATTATGTCAATTGTCTCATTACGTAACTTTAATTATATGCATAATCTTTTGTTTTCTTTTTCAAGCTTCCTCATTTACATGGCAACTCGACGATCCCGCCATTTTATCCAGTCGGTTATCATCCTCAAGTAAATTAATACATGCATTGTTGCGCTATAGTTTCAATTGCTTATTAAAATGACTGTTTTGTAGTTTAAATAACAGATCGACTATAGCTAAATAACCATTCAAAACCACGAAGCACTCAATAGACGTTTCGTCTAAGCATGGCTCGAAAATTCATTCCATCTGGCTTTGAACGTAACAAAGAGCGGAGTCAGCTTAAGCGCAAGCTGACAAGAAGCCTACGCAATGATCGTGAACAGTAGTGGGTAGCGAAAGCAAGAGAGATGGAAAAGGCAGCGGCACTAGGTCACAGCAGACAACGGTTCAGACTTATTAAGGAAACCGGTATTAGGAACCCGACTGTTAGCGAAACACTCTCAGAGAAAGATGGACATATTATACATTCTCAATCCAGGAGATTGGATCGATGGGCAGAACAATTTAGGGATCAGTTCAACTGGCCTTCAACCACACTTCGGTTTCCCACGATCTCCAGTCAACCTGAATGGCAAGTTGATGCAAGTCCTCCAACTCTTTACGGAGTTGAAAAAGCTATAGGAAATCTGAAGCGTGGGAGAGCAGCAGGCTCTGACAGTTTTACCCCTGGGATTTTTAAGGATGGCGGTCCAGTATTAGCAGTAAGATTAACTGGGATCCTAGGTAGAATTTGGGAACTGGACATAATCCCATCTTACTGGTCTCAATCACTGATTGTGTCAGTCTATAAGAAAGGACAAAAGTCCTCTTGTGACAATCACAGAGGAATCAGTTTGACAAATATAGTGTCTAAAATATTAGCTTCAATAATACTTCGACGCCTAACTAAAGCTCGTGAAGAGCAGACTAGAGAGAACCAGACTGGTTTTCGACCTGGATGTGGTTGTATAGATCAGATATTCACACTACGTCATGTTCTAGAACATAGACACATATTCAGAAGCCCCACAATGGTAGTATTTCTCGACCTTAAATCAGCATTCGACTCTGTCGATCGTAAGGTTCTATGTGAATGTTTGTCACTGAAAGGAGTACAAAAGAGGTACATTAACCTTATAAAGGCTCTCTACTCGAACACAACTGGTAGAGTGAGAGTTTATGGCGAACTGACATCAGAATTGATTACCTCAAGTGGTGTTCGTCAGGGCTGCCCACTCTCTCCATTCTTGTTCAACTTTGTCGTCGACGTACTTTTAGAGATAACACTTTCCTCGTCTAAATTTCCAGTAGTTGAACTTCTACCTGGAGATTCACTTGTTGACTTAGAATATGCTGATGACATAATTCTATTAGGTGAAGACTCTGAGAAAATGCAGAGTCTTCTGACCGCTCTAAGTAACAGTGCAAGCATGTTCGGGGTGCGATTCTCCCCTCGAAATGGAAAATGCTGCTTCAGGATTGGGTTATATCGACACCCGAACTAATGATAGGGATTGAAGTAGTTGAGTGTGTCGACCCCTTCACTTATCTCGGAAGTCTCATCAGCCCTTGTGGTCTGGTGTGTGACGAAATCTCAGCACGGATAGAGAAGGCTCGACTAGCTTTTGCCAACTTGCGTCATTTATGGCGTAGGCGAGATATCTGTCTATCAACCAATTGACGTGTTTACTATGCAGCAGTTCGTTCCGTCTTATTTAATGGCAGTGAAACATGGCCGGTAAGAGTAGAGGATATTCGTAGGTTACTAGTATTCGATCATAGGTGTCTTCGAAACATTGCTCGTATATCCTGGGACCACCGAGTAAGTGATACAGTTGTTAGGGAACGGGTACTAGGTAAGGATGGCAAATCGATTGATGACGTAGTGAAACTTCATCAGTTGAGATGGCTGGGACACGTGTTACGTATGCCCAACCACCGACTGCCCGACGTGCACAAATCCATGGAGTCACTGACAAGTGAACTGATCCATGTTGGTAGGTGTAGACTATCTGGTTGGGATCTGTAAGATGACAGCAACCGATGGTTAGATACGTTGAATGACATTGGCACAAAATCGTTTGCAATGGCGCAGGTGCATCCGCTTTTTGTGTTCTCCCAAACTCTAATCTTCTGAATTCTTCATGTCCTTTATTTTCTTTCCAAATTTATTTCACTGGATTATACTCTTTGAATAACATCTCCAAACCCTAATCTTTCCGACTACTGCTTATACTCTTACTACCTCTACCACCACGGGATTTGAATCGACAGCTGCATCTCTGTGCTCATGTGGTACGGCAGCTCGAATTGATGTACGTACGTACGAAGTTCCACATCGTTACTGACCGACTGATGGCATTCCTCAGAAGTTCTCACTCCACTGACACTTGATGGTCGTGCCATGTATTGAATAGAAATGTCAAATATCGGATGCCGACTCAGTAGTCTTTAATTTGAGGTCTTGATCGAGGACGCACACTGCTGGTGAGCCACATGCTGCGATGTTACACCTGTTCAGTGCAGTGTTTCCTGGTTTTTAATAAGTATACGGCTTCAGTTAGTCCATCATGTAAACTACAAGATCTGACGATCTTGTTAAAATATCACTATTTTAGCCATTTTTACTATCTTTTGCTTATATGAAACATATATCACATAGATTACTTATTGATTCCTGATTATTTTGGAAGGCCTGTAGAACTTTTTCTTGGGAAAATTACTAAGTTTTCAAATATAAATATTCACCTTAATTTTTTATAGAGTAAGGCAATTCATTAAAAAATATTTGTTATGACCGAGAGTGGGGACAGTCTATTCTTACTCTTCAAATGTTCCTATATAACCACTACCAGGGAAGTCGTATTTATCGCCTTTTCGTGGTAGGTGCTTTTTACGAAATTTAGGGGGGCGGTAAAAGCACATCCGATGCGCACTGCTCAGGAGTCCCACAATAGGTTGAAATGGCCTTCCAGGTTTTTCATGGTGGTTTAGCTTCAATTGACTCATGATCCCAACTATTAAATTAATATAATATTCACAAAAACCCCTCTCTGATACTAATAATAATAATTCTTTGAACATTCTAGTTCTTTTTGGACATTTGGATTTTTGTTATTTAGTTAATTGTAAAATATATCCCTTTCTATTGTACTTACTATTGTGTCTTAAAGATTTTGTAATACGGAACATTATGAGGCAGAAGATATGAGTTTCAGTTGGATACTTTTGGTAGTATCGAGTTTTCTGAATTAAATAGTTGAATGACAGAATATTCAGTATCATTCCGGGGATAACATTATCAACACATAATCTACGTAGAATGACTATGAGAACTTTGCAATTCAGGTATATTTATCATCAATGAAGTGATTTATTTTCATTAGTCGATCTAAGCTAGATCGACATTAAAAACCTGAAAGCATTGGACGGTCGTTTCATTCTAGTACGGGACTCTACATTAGTGCTCATCTACGATCCTGCACCAAATGCACTTGAATCCAGGACCTTTGGTTTGGCACGCGAACGCTTAACCTCTAGACTAGTGCTTCCAGATCTTCAATGATGATCAACTCATGGATTTAAATGTGAATATACTACAATCTCTACAAATCTACATACTGATTTATGTAATTAAATTAAATCAAACCCAGTTGAACTATTAATGAGATGTTATTTCTGTGCTTCATATTTTTTTTTTAGATTCTACAGTGAAAAATAATCAGATCTCATCTACAGATTTACTTGAACGTAAGCTTTGCTTTTATTAAGATATCTACAAATTATATTAACTAATGTGTTGTATAGTATTAGTAAATGCTACCATTGTTTGGTTAATTAATTGCTTACTTTATTGATGATCCTGCTGTGAATATATATATTCATATTCAGAAGGGGTATTTTGGAGATTGTAGTAATTTCAGTAGTTGAGACCATGACTCAATTGAAACTAGACTACCATGGAAAACCTGGAAGCAGTGGACGGCCGTTTCATCTTATTGTGAGGCTCTTTAGTAGTACACATCCACGATACCACATGGCCGGATTCGAACCCAGGACCTATCAGTCTCACGTGTAAGCGCTTAACCACTAGATCTCTCAGCCTGCCGGCATCCAACGATGTCTTAATTCAACTAATCCACGAAATTGAGCGATACATCCACCGTTGTCATCAGTGAGTTACTATCTTACAACTGACCCGGTTGATAGGTCCTGGGTCCGAATCCCACGAGGCGGAGTCGTGGATGCGTACTGCTGAGGAGTCCCACAATAGGACGAAACGACAGTCCAGTGCTTCCAGGTTTTCCATGGTGATCTAGCTTCAATTGACTCATGATCTCAACTATTGAAATATATATATTCTTTGTACTTTAACAACATTTGTATCCTCTGATCTAGATGATTTACTTGTGGAGATTTTATTGTCTTTTTAAGTTAGGTTCTGATGAGATTGTTTCAACGAATAATGGAAATATCATCCAGATTAGATAATTCAACAACTATTCTTAATGGTTAGATTAGTCGACTATAAAAGTAGGATAATATCTCAACGACTTTTAGGAATGTATTGACAAATCAGAAGAAATTAGTGTTTATTCATATACAAATTTATATTAAGAAGTAATTCAATTAAAAATAAACAATTGGTTTCAATATGATCAATAAATTGTTAATTATAATAATAGAAAACAGATTAGGGTCATGTATTAAGATTAACAGTGTTAAGATTATTAGCTCGAGTTACATGGGCTTAAAGGTTTTGGAGTTAGGAGTTGAAATTAAAGTAGATTAATCATTTTTATCTACATAGATATTTTTTGAATATACCTTGAATCATATCAAGTTCGCTCAGTGTGTAATTAGACACATGTGAAGCGATAATCTATCCTTCATTTTTGTTTAAATTCTACTTAAAATGTAAGAAGCTCTTTCTTACTTCTAATTAGTTCCCTGAAGATCATCTTTACAGTATAGTTCTTCATTATTATTCTAAAGAATAAGAATTAAAGATGATTTGTTAATTAGCACTAATGATTAGATATAAGTTTATCCGTCTTTTTTGTTTAAGCGTTCAACTAATGATAATGCGTTACTGAGTATCTTCTATCAGTTTTATATCTGTTTAATAAATGAGTGTTACATGTAAAAGTGTAATTTTCATTAGAAATTTCATTTTAAGTACATAAAGTTATTCACTTCTATCTGTTTTGAATCCATCAATTCAGCACATACCTAACATACCAGTTAAACAATATAATTTAGTTAAAGTTAGGGATTGAAATGAAATCTCCATTAAAAGTTACATTCTTACATGCATCACTGTCAATAAATGAGCGGAATAGGACTCAGGCTTATCAAAAATTAAATAGACAGATGAATAACTTCTCGTCTGTCAAGTTATTTCAGTGTAATATGATGGATAATTGGTATTAACCAGTCAAATGAATTCATTTGATTGATTTTTAGTTGTAATAATCTAGTATTTTCTATGCTCGTTACGCTTACTAATTTAGTAATGTAATATTTAATTGTGGTTCATTGTAACTACAAAATTAAATCTTTAAGATAGAATCTTTGTATTTAGTGACATTATGCTACTAGGGAAATTAATATGCTGTAACTTGCTATATGCAGTTAATTATCTGGGGATACAAATAGCCTTTACTCATACTATCTCGTCATTAACTTTCCTCCTGTATGACAGAAATATTTTTTTATAATGCATAATGCGCACTGCTGAGGAGTCCCACAATAGGACGAAACGGCCGTCTAGTTCTTCGAGGTTTTCCATGGTGGTCTAGACTTATTATCTCAACTAAGGACCAATATGTGTATCAATGAGTTAACCTTTGACCTTGATAGCGATAGAAACACATGTAAACTTTAAGGCAAGGAGCTAGTAATTTGTCTGATCGAAAACCCCAATTGATAATTTAATGAACACTTGGAAACATAAATATAAGATAAAGGCAGTTGATCGCTTTTTTTACTTGAAATACTTTCAGTTGTACAATCAGTCAAGTCTTAAACTTTCTTAAAACAGTCATCATATCTTAAAGATCAAAATGTTTTGGTTATTGTCAACAAGAAAAGTGAATAGGTGTGGCTATAATTTATGGATAACCTTTGAGCCGTGCCAAAATGATTTTGAAAATATTCACCTAGAATCAAAAGGGGGTTGTAGATTAGTGTAAACATTTAAAGTAACGGATTTCACTATGAACTGACAACAAGCCTAATGCCGGAATACTACTATATCGTATAGTTAAATAAGTCTCACTCCAAAATTCTACACTAGTTCTCTCAAATCTTATTGGTTCGTCTCATGTGTGAGTATGTAAGGAAATCGACTATTTCAAATAATCTGATTTCTGGTTAGCGTTTTTTAGCGAGTTATTTTTCTACGGGATGGTGTCACTGACTCCATGCACAACCCTCCTCCTTTATTCAGGCTTAGGACCGGCAGTAGCCTTAAAGCGGCTCCAGGCGGAATTCAAGTAATGTGATACTTGTCACTAAAAACATATGATATTTTGAATATGTACCGTAACTAGAATTTCAGTTGACATTGTATTTAAAACAAATAAGAGACATGTTTGCAGACGAATATGTTCATATTTCAATTAAAGATACAATAAAAGTGTGTTATTATTGAAAAATATCGTTAATGTGTATTTAATTGGGCATCACAGTCGTCAGCTTATCAGTTAATTATGATGCGTGCAACTTATGATTGTTACTGGCTTCAATGACTGGTTTCAGTAATTTGAATTACATTTTTATTTCGTTCAAGGTTAGTTGGTTATCGACCTTTATGTTATAATGCATCTTATTAATTTATAGGTCTATCAATAAACTTTTAACATTATAAAGATGTGATTAAAAATGTAAAATATTTTAAAATTGGGTGCACTTTTGACTATTTTCTCTATCTCCTTCCTTTTCTGAATAATTCTTCCGGTTTACTGAAAAATAAACTTAATAGAAATTTGGCGAACCACTCCACATTTCCAATCATTTTTTGACCCATCTTTAGCTTCCACCGCTGCCGCCGCCTCCTCTTCCTCATATATTTCACAATCAGGAGTGAAAAATCAATCAAGACAACAACCACTACCACCGACGGGAGATACAATGATTCATCCTTCGTCTCACTCTCAACTAAAAGAATGATAAAATAATTAGCCACAACAGTCAACAACAACAAATAGTCATTGCCCATCCAGCATACTGACTTCCATTGTTTGTTGTTGTTGTTTTCTCTCGCATACATTGGTCAGTTTGGTTGAGAGTCAATAGTTAAAGATTTTTTACTCTATCACTCTTCTACACATCCTTCAAATTTGTGCAATTAGTTCTGTAACCATCTCAGATATGTTTTTTAATGTGAGAAGTCAATAAAAGATGAATATGAAGAATGATACTATAGTGTGATGTTCTTATCCCCACAAAATCATATTTCATCACCCTAACCTATTTGAAACAAAATATACATATGAAAATTATTATTTTATTCCTAACACTGTTGTTCTAACTGCTTTATAGAAATGATTAGATCGAATACACCGTGAGAGGTTTGTGTGAAGTGTAACTAGTTTTGAATTGTTTCTGTCACAAATGTATATCAATCGCTTGAGAAACTAGGAAACTCCATGGGCAACTTCTTCGTCGTAGTTTGAGAAGAATGAGTTGTCCGTACACTATTCTGGAGGTTGAATTTGCCATCCCAAGAGAAGCATCGATTCCCTGAAGGTATCAGGTAGTAGTGTCTACTAAGTACCCTAAGTTTCAACCATACTGCGTCTCGCTACCTAACTTCGAACAGTTTAGACGATATCGAGTCACTGAGGTCAATTGGTAAATTAAATCTTGCATGATAAGATTCAACCAGTAATAAACAGCAGGCAAACGTGGTATTTGGAGGACTTTAGAGAACATAAGCTGCTACTTCTTGCTTCCTTGGTTTGCTCGAAAACAGTTCAGAGGTTTCTTAGGCTCGACAGGACTAGGTGACCAGTTATTTCGAAAAAGTATTCCGAAGGTAAAGGGTAGGATTAGTGAGTATTTTCTATTTGTATGCAGAATTGGCGTGGTGTAAAACTTTGAGACTAGTTATGTCGAGTATGAGGTAGGTTGAATAAAATGTAAGTTAGATACCTCACAGAAGTCTAGATAGTTAGGCTGCAGTAAGACTCACTTGTTCTGAATCATTGGTGAATGTTTAAGTCAACTAGAGACGACGGGGTTATTTACTGCTATAGTCTTGGCGACGTGCCGAAGCATACGACCGTCTACTTTTCAAACTTACACTGAAGCCTTCTGTGCAGTCTCAAGTGTAGGTTGGTGTGTTCGGTAGACATTGTTTAGTAGATCTCGCTTCGTCTTAATGGGCGGTCAAATGTATAATTCTACATAATGAGATAGGTCATTCGTTTTGGAGTTTAATACAGCTAATTTCAACGATATGTGGTTTCTCAGGTCAGTCTATTAAGGGCCGAGGCATTTTATTGGTCCATCCCTATTAAGTTTTGTTTGCTGTATGATGCTTCCTAAGTAAATCAACAGAAGATGCGGACATTACTTCCTCATGTGATGGGCTCCCAGTGGGTAGATTTGTTCTTTTTCATTTACGCTCAACTGTTGAGTTATCCTAACCTATTTAAAGGTGAAAGAGAGGATACGTGAAGTCAATCATCCGTATCCCATACTGCATAGTTTAATCAACTAAAAGAACCTACATTGTCAAATCCTACTAAGCACGGTAACCACAGAATCCCATAACTGGTATGCTCTCCGTGCATTTTACAGGTCTGATTAGACCTTAAGAGCTTGGGTTCTGTACAAAATGACATGACATGGACCTAAGTGGGTCTGTGCATATGTGTGTACATAAACGTCTGTGTTGATAAATGTTTAATGTTATTAGTATCTTATGCATGTTGAGACTTTTAATTCCGAAATGCTGCAGACGATTAGCTGTCTGAATAAGCATAATCACAATTAAGTCTAGCTTAAGAAGGCTTTCAGGTTGTGCTGGGATGCCCATACATCGGTGTTTTCCACTACCTCTCGTTGGATGTCAACTTTTAAATTACGATGCAGGACAGACTTGCATTTCTGCAGCTCACTATTTGTTATACCCTAGTGAAGATTAAATTACGGGTTACTTTTGGGATCCAATAATGGACTGGTATCATATATTCTTACTGTATAACTATTCAGTAACTAGATTATATATACCTACGTTCCCTTTATTATAAGATTCATTTTGACCTATAGATTGTTATTGTACGATTTTCTACTCTCATATTGCACTCAGTTTACTAATTACCGTCACCCATGTTCACAGCCACTTTTTGGCTTGGTCTTGTGTAAATGTTATTTTCTATTTTATAGTGTGATATGGTCTGTTTGGACGGTATATAATCCAAATATGTTTGAAATTAATGATTCACATAGTGGATGCTGTTATTGGCGTTCTGGACTCAAGTGGACGGGATAGGCGAACAAACGACCAATAAGGACGCTAGTCTTCATATACCGGTCGATCGTCATTGATTTAATACAGTACTAAGTTTGAATAAGTCGTACTTCAATTGGCGAGTAAATCACGTGATAAGGTCGCAACAATATCGATCATATTTTATAATTTGTGTTAAAATTCATCGTCCTAGTATAAAGGTAGTTCACTGATTGATTGGAATCATGAAAATAGTAATACAGTAATGCAGTAACTTATCGCAAGTGTCAGGAATGGAGCCCATTCTAATTTGTTGATTTTCCTATCTAAGTGGTGTAGCAACTAACAGGACATTCTATTTGTTGCCCGTTATCTCTAGTCAATTTAGGAGTATTGCTTATGAGGCTACTATCATCCTCACTCAAGTTCTATGATTGAACTGAGTAATTTGTCAGAGATTATACCTCGTCGTGATCTTCCCTTATCGTCTGTAACGCACTTCGTAACCAAACTGGTGGTTTAAATGTGACAACAGTTTCAACAGCAGCTAGATTAATGTTTCCTGTTGTTAACTTCCTCATTTCCTTATGGCTATCCGGCTAGCGCCAATAAAATTACTCGTTATAGACATATTCAGTTATTTATGGCCCACTAATCTAACTCATATTTAGCCAAAAGATGATGCTAACAATCCAAATATACCGGCTACCCTCATATGTAATTACTGACTTGATTTGAGATGGAATTAGATTCAAAAAAAACGAGAATGAGTTTTATAAACTCGTTGCGCCTTACCGATAATAAGAAATTCAAGGCGAAGAATATAAACAACCCAACTTAGTTTGATAAGGCATGGCTCAATCTGTATAGTCAGGCAAAAATAAGCTGAAGACGTGTGAGGAATAAGGTGAGCGATACACCTTACTCAAGAAGAACGAATAATTACGACTGTCTGCTCGCCAGAATAACCCATGTGTTGTGTTATGTTTTAAATTTTGACCCTCTGTATCCTGACACCAGAAGCCGTTAGTCGTTACGGTTTATTAACTATAATGCAGATGGTCTAGACTGTGATCGAACGGCAAGAAATACAAAAACTACAGATGTACTTCTTAGTCAGCAATCAATAAACAAACGTTGACTAAAGACTCCCAGCTGACTTGAGGGTGCCACTAAAAGACTACTAAAAAGAGGAGGAAATCATGAACACTATTGAAATACCGTCAGAGAGATTGACTGAGTTAAACAATCCTGTTTTGCATGCATATAAAGTGAAAACTGTCCATATATGATTCACGGACTAACTTGGTTTTATTACATTAACGCACGTTACGAATGAGGAGTATTCTCTGTAGGATCTAATTTGTCCTACGGATATTTTAATGGAGCTGTAAATGCGATATTGGAGAGTAAGTGTCTATGTGAAAGCTGTAGTCTGAACAATGACAACTTGGCTTTAAACTTTGTTTCTAAACATCAAAATATTTTGATTTATACAATAATTAAAGGAATCATAGTCATTTGGTAGAACGCACAAGCATACCGACCAGTATTGTGTGTTTTATCGAGACGAATAAAGGTTATGAGTCACACTGATACAATAGGATAATGATGTTCTACATTTGGCAAGTCACATGTAATAAATTTAGTCTACTGACACATATGACGAGATTGACTTGGACGGTGCCTAAGCAAAACTAACATTCACCTGACGTAATGTGCATTTCTAAAATATCTGCTTTGTCCTTAATCAGCACTAGTACCATTTTTGACCCAAGAGATCATAAGCAAACACGTAGGACATATAACATGAATGCTGAGAATTAGTCGAGCAATATCAACTTTTTCCTGATGTGTCTGCGAAAAAAGTTCTGGCAAATGAAGAAGTCAGTCTCGACTACATGTTATCTAATAATCCATTTTCATCTAAACACTAGTTGACATTTTCAGATGAAGATTAATTTTTCGACTTTTAAAGCAACATAATATCTTGGTGCGGTCCTTTGTGATTATGAACAACAATCTTTTCTCCTTCTAATTTGGACAAACGACATCCGCCACCCAGTATCATCTGATTAATTGCTTTTCGCTGATGACGTGAAACTTTGTGAAAGACGTTTTACGACCGAAAACTTAAACTGACATTTCAAGATCATCAGAGTTGACTTCAAAGTTGGGTGAAAAACATCGAACTTACCTTCAACACTTCAAGCAGTCCATCTGAGTCATAATTTAGGTTACGCGTACAAATTAAGTAATTCCTCTCTAGAACTGTACTAAGTTGAACTGGATCAGGAATTATTGATATCCTACGATCAGGTCTGTACCAACTAAAGTATAGGTATCTGAGAGGTGAGCTTTAGTAACTAAGATCACCCTGATCACTTTTCAGCAGTTTATTAAACAGCTTCTAAGTCAAGTGTCACATGAAGTGGCATAGATGACTTCCTATTAGAATTCCAAGATGAATCTCGGGACAATATTTGTTAATAATATTTGCTAAGCCACATAGATTTACACAATCTGTTAGCTCCTGAGCAACACGGATTTTGTAACAAGCGGTCATGCTTGACTAACTTGCTTATTGCGAGGGAGGATTGGACAGCAGCCCAAGATAACGGTCTGTCTGTCGACGTGATATTCATAGATTTTAGCAAAGCGTCTGACAAGGTTTCACACGTAGGTCTTATGCAGAAGCTCACGAGCTTCGGAATAATAGGTACTGTACATGCGTGGATAGGAAATTTCTTATGTGACCGCAGGCAGAGAGTGAGGGTTAATGGAACGCTATCCGATTGGAAGCCGGTCAAAAGTGTTGTACCCCAAGGCACCATCTTAGGCCCACTGCTCTTCCTTCTCTACGTTAATAAGTTACCGCTGTTACTTAGGTCGTCGACATTATTGTTTGCGGATGATGTTAAAACCTGGAGAACAATAAAAAGTGAGGCTGATCATCTGAATCTTCAAGCTGGCTTGGACGATTTAGTTAGATGGGCTCGACAGCTGGGCTTAGAAATCAATGCTAGGAAGAGTGTGCTAATGCACATTAGTCACGGCAATAGTTACCGTTATACCATTGAGCGTAAACCTCTTCCATGTGCTCAAGAACATAAAGACTTAGGAGCAGTAATAAGTCATGATTTAAAAACAACTACGCATTGCAAAGCAGCCGCTGTCAAAGGTTTTCGTGCGTTATGGTCACTTCACCGAGCGTTCAAATCTTTTGACGAGGAAACGTTTCGAATTTTATATCCCACCTATGTAAGACCACACTTAGAGTACTGTATCCAAGCAGCTAGCCTGTGTCTGGTAAAGGATACTAACTCTCTTGAGCGTGTCCAGCGTGTGGGAACGAAATTAGTGAAGGGTCTTTCTAGACTCCCTTACGATGAGCGTTTTAAAAGCCTAAACCTTTTCCCCTTGTCGTATCGTAGGACGCGAGGTGACCTTATACTGGCATTTCGTATCTTTAATTATGATTTGGGTGTTAATATGTCTTATCTTTTTGCTGCCTCCAGCACTAATAATCTCCGAGGTCATAGCAAGAAGGTTCATAAACCACGATCTAATAAACTTAAAGTGGAGTCCCGTTCTTCTCATCGAGTAGTCAATGGTTGGAACTCCTTACCCGAGCAAGTGATATCAGCCTCATCAGTGAATATTTTCAAGGAGAAGCTGGACCTTCACTGGAAAGCAATGTGTCAGGATTAATACAGGTTCATCAACCTACTATCCTTATTACTGAAGACTGACTAATATTTCTTTCTTTGTTGTTAAATATACATATTTTCTATGTCTGAAGATATCAGCGATACACTTCTTGATACGGAAACTGTTTGAGTAAATTTTTTTCCATTTCGTGCAGAACTATATGAACTTATGAACTCTGCGTTTGGTTACTTCAGTAAATATTCTTTAAATCTCGCGGTATTTCAAGTGGTGTTTTTGGTGAGTTCGTTGATTTGAGTTGTGATCTATGTGCCCATGAAGTCTATTAGAACTGTTATTTGGCGTACACTGATCATTAAATTAATTATTAGCTTGATAATTTCTAAAATATTATCTGCATTTTATTTGTATTTGGCACCATGTATTTGAACTTTATCTTTGAAGTTATTTCATTCGATTTTAAATATCTTCCGTCAATCAATTTATTCAAACTATATCTAGCATAATCGCATATGAATCTTTGTTGTTGTCAGTTCGGGATTTTTTCATTGACACATATCATAATTCTTGATCGCCACACTTGTGTTTCTCGACTTTGCGACGTTAGGAGAATAGGTTGTTTTCAATACCTTTATGTTTAACTCACATTAGACTGATATGTGCTGTTATTTGATTCGCCATGATAAAGTCGTCGTAGTTTTTTCGCTTTTAAGAATTTTGCCTGTTGTTTGCTTAAAATATCTTAATCATTTGTTATGTTGAGAACCGTGAGACTTTAATCAAAATATGCTAGAGTTCCATCCATCGGCTAAAGGGGAGATGAGACTCAATTCGTGAAAAGTTGTAAATGCCATCTCACATTACACATCGTTGATCTTTAATCCCAAATCATGAACTTAAGTTGGAAGTTCACTTTCTTATGAGTTACATCTTGGGCATATCAACTATTCTTATTTGTTCCTAATTTTTCAGTGTTCCTATTTTTGGTTCATTGGTTAGGTCTGAACTCTTTGTACTACTAGATTTCCATTTAAAAGTAGAATGCGTATTTGGCGCTCACAGTTTAATTTCAAATAATTGCAGACATCAGATAAGACCAATTAAATAATTTAGAAAAGTATTTTGATTTAAGTCTTTTAAGAGTTTTACTTATAAGACGCTAGAAAAATTTGATGAACAAACGCCAGAATGTTTTTAAAATTGTTCATATTTTTGTTTTATTATATACCGTGATTAAGTGCAAATGTCTTACAATGCGTTAAGTGATCGTAATGTTCACATATATGCTTTTTATTTGAAGTAGGTGGGTATTAAAATTGTTGTAGCCAAATGTTTGTCCGTAGGTATTTTTTTGCGCGTATGTAGTTCGGAATTTAGTTATGGATTTGTTTTTTTTTGTGCAGTTCCCATAGTTGGTTCATTCATATATTTCGCGTCTGAGATGTTTCAATTAGTTATACATCTAAAACCTTGGACTATTGAGTTGGAATTCGTAGCTTCTTTTCATTAAAGGGTAGATTCAAATTATTTAGGCATAAAGGGTGATCATTTTGTTTAGATTTTCATGACTTGGTGAAATTCTTGAGTGCTTCACAGAAGACCATCTGTCAGTTACTAGTTTAACAGTGTAACTGACGTGTCTTACTATAGGGATATGCAACCGGTTTTGGAGCAAGAGCTTGTACTCTCCAAATTGAAGTGGATTAAAAGGTGAGCACTCTAACCACTAATTAACAAACCCACTAAAACTGTAGGGCACACAGAATTTCAGTAAGTTGCATCGCATAAGTGGCTGCTATAATTTATATGCATTTATGTACTCTCAAAAGGACTTGGAAATTGCTACATTGGAATTGCTGTAGGTAAATATTTGGAGATTGTAATAAGTAGTTTCAGATGGAGGCTATGCGAAAGTGTTGGCATAGTCCTACTTTTTCGGCATACTTCCTTTCTTGATAGACCAATAAATAGTTTTCTTACATATAACCATTGTTTTTTTTGAGTTTTCGTAATCTCATTCACTCATTATCTTTAAGCTTTTTAGATGTCAATTAGTGATGAAGATGCTGATAATCCTCTACTGGAAAGAAAATATTCCATAACTCGTGAAATTTATACTATGGACAAATTTCTACAACACTATCCTAAATCGCCAGAAGTACAAAAATCATTTTCGCCATATAAGATTTTGAAAAAATGCACTTGTTCAAAACTCGCTAGCCTCCTATCCTTTGTTTTCCCATTTTATTCTGTTTTGGCTCCTTTTTACAGCCTACAATCATTTTTATCAGATCTGGTTGCTGGCTTAACACTTTCAATAGTCCATATACCCCAAGGTTTGGTATTTTGGTTTGAGTCTAACCACTTTTTAAATCACAGGAATGGCATATGGTGTTTTGGCCGGAGTAAAACCAATCAATGGATTATACACCTCATTTTTTCCTGCTCTGATTTACTTCTTTTTTGGGACTTCACGCCATGTCTCTATAGGTAGGCTTTTTTAGCATTTTAATAAAGTCATTTACCAAGCATAGGCTGATGTTAGGCAGTTGGAGGTATTTTTCAGGAAACTGTGTTATTCGACATTGTTTGAGAAGGCTTACTTGTAGTCTAGATGAGAATAATGCTTCCTATGGAATTTAATTTCACGCTACTTAGCTTCATATTCTGTGATGTCATCATTGAATTATTGGGACTATAAATGATCTTTTAGATAGATAAATCTGTATAAACATTTTTATATGCTCAGCTCTGAGCCATGCTACATATGTGGTGACGCAAACACGTGACTTATCAGTTAACGGCTGGATTCTTGATAATTCAATACTTTTTAATCATTCGGTCAAACTATTATTATCCTTAGTAGTTATTGAAAGTAATATTTTTTCATTGTTTCGCTCTATACATTGACAGACAACAACTCATTGTCGCCAACACTAACCGTTCAAACTAAAAGCTTTGTATATGTTCACATGTAAAGTGTAAAACAAGTAAGTAGAATGAGGAGGTATAACACTTCAATAATACACCATAGGGTTTTACAGTAATGATTGATTAAATAACATACAAGCAATATTATTAAAGCTGTGAAAATAAGCTTTTTAAATGGAATTCATCATAAGTTCATGAGACTGAGTTTTCAAACAACGAATGGATGTAACTTCGTTTAGACTGTTTGTAAAGAAAAAGTCGACTGACTTATGCATATAACCCCTCACGGAGGGGCATAGGCTGCCCACTAGGATTCTCCATCCAACTCTGTCCTGGGCAATCCTTTCCAGTTGCTATTCATTCTTCTGATGTTTGCTTCCGATTCCCGACGCAGTATGTCTTTTGGTCTTCCAATTTTCCGTTTCCCTTCAGGATTCCAAGTCAGTGCTTGCTTCGTAATGCAATCTGATCATTTTCGTAATCTATATCCTACTCATGTCCAGCATATTTTCCTCATTTCCTCTTCGTCTGGTAGTTGGTTTGTTCTCTCGCAAAGTAGGATTTTGCTGATGGTATCCCGCCAACGAATATTGAATGTCTTGCATAGAGAGCTGTTTATAAATACCAATACATTTTAGATGATGTTTGCTGTTGTTGTCCAAGTTTCAGCTCCTCACAGTAGAACTGTCTTGACGTTCGTTTTGATGATTCTGATTTCGATGTTGGCTGACAGTTGAGTCCCATATGTTCTTCAATTGTAGGAATGCTGTCTTTGTTTTACCAATCCTTACCTTTACATTTGCATCCAGGTACGTAAAAGTATCCACCCGTCCTAGAGTTTCTCGATCAAGTGTGACTGGGTTGGTGTTCTCCGTTTCGTATTTGAGTATCTTACTTTTTACCTTGCGTATATTGAGGCCTACTGATGCAGACGTTGCTGCCATACTAGCTGTCTTCACCTGTATTTGTTTCTGTGCATGGAATAGTATAGCTAGGTCATCCGGAAAGTCCAAATCGTCTAGCTCTACCCAATCTGTTCATTGTATTCCATGCTCCTCCTGAGTTGTGGAGATCTACATAAACCAGTCGATCACCAGTAGGAAGAGAAAAGGTGAGAGTAATCAGCCTTGTCAAACACCGGTCTCCACTTGATACACCATATTGTCTACTAAGGTTCTCCCATACACACTGTCAAACGCATTCTCATGATCACAATTTGGTTTGGACACAACCGATCTATACGGAATCCAACCTGTTGATCTCAAAGTTGGGCCTCTACTGAATCTTTCATCCGGTTCAGTAACACCCTGTTGTAAACGTTTCCTCGTACTAATAGTGAAGTGGTGCTTCTCTAGTTCTCATACGTGCTCAGATGATCCCCTTTCTTCGATGATGATGATCTTGATAAGGTATCCTTGTTTCCAGTTTGTTGGCACTCGTTATTCTTCCCAAATCTCCCTAAATAGAACGTGGATTATTTATGAAGTTACGTCTATGCCTGACTTTAGTGCTACGACTGGTATATTTTCAGGTCTTGCTGATTTCTTCGATCATTGGTGGTGTGTTATCTAATAAGAAGGTATATAGGTGCTGCTTCGATATCCGGTGGATTCAATGAGGCTGGTCTATTTAAGAGCTCTACGAAGTATTGCACCCAGCTGTCCCGCTGTCTTTGAATTTCAGTGATTGGGTTGTCTTCTTTGTTGTTGACTAGTCTCTCTGGTTTACTATATTTCCCTTCCAGTTTCTTAATTGTGTCATATAATTGTTTTATATTTCCGTCTCTTGAAGCTTTTTTCCACTGTCTTTGCTAGCTCTTCCACATATTTCTGCTTGTTGGCTCTAATGCTCTTCTTCACTCGTTCGTTTGTTTCTGTGTATTCAGCTTGTACCTTGACTTTCATTGTTCTTGTTCAGTTTTTGTTTATTGCTGTTTTCTTGTTGTTCTTTCTTTGAATTTGGCCCATGATTTCGATAGAGATCTTTTCCTCATGATGACGCTTCTTGCGGTCCAGCACCTCCTAACACGTTGAAGTTAGTGCTTCTTTGATGTGTCCAGTTGTTCTCCATAGTATATTCCTGTCATTTGAGTAGATCTTGTAAAGCTTGGAACATGTTGCTATGTGGTAATTTTAATTCTCTCAGTTTGTCAGTATCTCGAAGGCTGTTTTAAACTTTTGTAATGCTGTTTCTCCAGTTGTACAGTGCTCTTTAAGCTTCGATTACCATCGTGTCAAGCACTAGGTGATAATCCGAAACTATGTCAGCTTTTCTACTTGTTCTCACATCCTCCATGGATCTGACTCTGTGATTCAAATATGATCGATCTTGTTCTGCGTAATATGATTCGGTGAGACCCATGTACGTATGTTTATACGTTTGTGGGGGAATATAATGCTATTTACAATTATTTTGTTAAATATACATAAGTTTGTAAATCTCTTACCATTCTTGTTCTTTTCTGCTAGTCCATGTCGTCCCATGATATCTTCATACCCTGTGTTGTCCATTCCGACTTTGGCGTTTAGGTCCTCCATCATGGTTGTCAGGTCGTTTCCTGAGCACTTCTGTACGATCGACTGTAGCTTCTCATAAAACTGATCTTTATTGTCCTCATCACTATCATTGGTGGGGGCATAGCATTGGATAAAATTCATTGTGGTCCTCTACTTTGTTTTGGAGGATACATTCACGATTTTGGATACATGAGACTTTCATCCAATGGATGCTTTTCTTGATTCTTTGTACATCATCAGTGCAACTGAGTGTGTGCAAAGCATTTTATTCTTGATGACTTGAGTACAACAGCCTCTCTTCCGAATCTAATGTTTTCTGTCCAGCTTGAGTCTAATTGGTTTCACTTATACCGAAAGCCTCCATGTTGTATCTGCTCATTTCCACAGCTATTTGACTGATCCTCCAGATCCCCCACACTGTATGGACTTTCCGTGTACCTATATTAACTGTTGGTCTGATTGCCAGAAGGGGCTTCGACCTTGTGACTTCCATGAGCTTTGCCTGATACTCAACATTTCGTGATAATTACTCAGTATTGCTTTCTTTTCCATGGTTCACTTATACCGATTGTAACATATTCTTGCTGAACAATAGGTCCATGATAAAGGGTTTGTAATTCAACCTATAGACCTGAAATGCGACGCTCTTCTTAAATTTTGATTTTAACAGCTGAGTATTTGCATCAGTCCTCATATATAAGTGATGTTTTTTAAAGTCGAGTACGAATTCATACCTGGAAAATAAATATATTATACCCTTTACTTCTTTTCAAAATGGTTAGTATTGGGACTTTTGAACATTACCCTTTTTATTTAATTGAGTCACGTAAGTATAAAAGGGATGATATATCTAAGGATACTAATTCAATCACGACTTACCATTTTGTGTATTGTATTATATTCAATACTCAAAGTTCAGTGGGATGGTTCTAACCGATCAAAGGTATACACCACTCATGTTCTATAGATGTTATTAAGACTTTTAAATATAGAAAATTTGACAAAAAAATAAACTTCGTCTATCATAAAGGTTTTAATACTACTTTTGAATGTATAATCCTACATAAAAGGATCAATTAAATAACTTTAATACCATGGTTATGTTATCATGTTTGCTTTTTTAAAATTATAATAGAGTTTATGTCATTTGGTTATTTATGTTAGACTTTTCATCGATTGATTTTGGAACTTTATAAAATTATTTGTAACCAAGTTGTTAATTCATAATCACTCATTAATGAATATGATTTGTTTATCCAGTAAAAATTAATTAACCCGTCTTTAAGCGACAACTTTTTTTATGATAGTTAGATATACTACTGAGCTATTTGAACTCGAATACATCAGCCAGCCGTTGAACTCACCATCTGGTGATTAAAATTATTTATTTATTTATTTAAACACATAAACATTGGTACAAGGAGGCACCAAATAGATATGCGCTACATAAATCGTTCGATTTGTGTGTGGGCTGGAATACTGCCCAGGTGCCCAAACCGAAACAGGGATTAAAACTGTTAACAGGATAGAATCGTGATTCATTCATATTGTAGTTGAAAGCTAATGATTGGTTCATTATTAAACTAATCAGCGCTACCAAATGATCTGGAAAAATCACTAAAGTATTCCTATGTAAATTTTATAAATACATGAACGTCCTTACTACATCAACTTATATTATTTTGAATTCTGAAATATATTTTTGTTTGTTTCCAATTCGTGCTTTAATCTGGGACTAGTTAAGTAAAGTAGGTATGTCTAAGGAATACTAGATCTTAGAAGACACAATAAGAAGTTATTCACTCTGATCATTTTGTTTCACTGCTTCATACTCCGAATGGTTGTTTTTTTTTACAAACATTTCCAATTGTCTTTATGTCTTTGTTGTACATCCTTTTTGTACTCCTAGCCATTGCATAATTATTACATGCATAATCTGATAATTGAATTCATGAGTCAATTGAAGCTAGACTACCATGGAAAACCTGGAAGTACTGGACGGTCATTTCATCCTAGTAAAAGACTCCTCAGCAGTGCGCACCTACTACCCCGCTTCGCGAGATTCGAACCCAAAACCTATCGGTGTCGCGCACGAACGCTTAACCTCTAGACCACTGAGCTGGCCGGCATCGAATGGTGTTAATGTCCAACTTCAACCAATCTGATTATAAGATATTTTTTTGACGATTTATAAGATCATGGAATATAAATAAATTTTCTTTTCAATATCACCTATTTACCATATAAAATGCATTGAAATTCTATACTTTTATAGGTACATTTTCTGTTGTTTCACTTTTAACGGCTGATCCTGTTGATAGATTAACATCATTATTCGATGTAAACAATCATTCTTTAGAAAAATATGATGTTTTTAATGAAAAACAAATAGATGATTTTCGTTTAACTGTTGTTATAACAGTATGTATTTTGACTGGATTATTTCAAGTGAGTTTAAGTAATTTATATTTATAATCTTATGATAATTATCACGTATATATTTTATAGTGAACATTAAAAAATCTATTCCTATGAATTTCAAATACTTAATCACCAATGGAATCCCAATTTTTCTTTTATTCTACTGATTCCCTTTTGAGATTCTAAACTTGTGTGAATTAGGGAACTATTTAAAACCGAAGACAAGTGGATGGGAATTCATCAATTAGCGCCCACGAACATTCTTGCTTAGAACCAAACTTAGTGACTTTAGTTTTCGTAGCAAGCGCCATCTACATTACTACCTTCATTCAATCCGTGGTATAGAATAATGTACGTATAGTAAGTTCAATGATAGCTGTCTTACTCCTGATATAGTTGCTTATTTGGTTTGTTGTAGAGATAAGATTGCCCCTAAATGCCTTGGTAAGGCAGAGAGTACGGCGAGTCCGCTCTCCCTCTCAGAATGCTCTCACATAGCCACGCGTATATAGCCTCTGCCAGGGAAGTCCTATTCACTGTCTTCTCGTGGTGGGTGTGTTGTTTACGGCATTGAGAGGACGAAAAGCGAATTTCCGACGCTTTAACCGGGTTGGTGGATATGGAGTATCCACCTAGGGGAGTAGGAAAACTCTGATTTCAAACCAACGGTGCACATGGGCTCCAGTATCCTGAGGGAATAAATGGCATATGAACTAATAGTTGGTCACCGGCTACCACGGAACTGCATCTCTTTACGTTGCTCCACTGCCTGTGGATCAGATATTTAGGTCGAAAGCTCCGGGTGTGCCCCCTTAGAAAACCACCTGCTTCAGTTTGGGCACTCAGGCAGTATCCCGGCCCTCACACAAAACAAATGAAATTTGTGTGGCGCATATGTATTTGGTGCCTCCTTGTACCAATATCTATGTGTTCAAATAAATAAATATAAACAATCGAGATAAGGTTAGCGCACACTATTGTAGTTTCTCAATCTATAATGAAATGTCTGTGCACTACTACTCCCTAATTCTCAGTGATCAATCTGTGATGAAAACTGTCTCAAGATTCCTACTAATTTCCAATTGAATTTGAAATAAATGATAAAATTATCAACTTCCTTCATTTGTTCCTTATTAATCAATGATTGGTATTGTTCAATCAGATTTGGTGTGTATATTGAAGAACAGCAGTGGAGTAAATGCGTAATACTTCACTATGTCCTATATTAAAGTTTCCAGTAAGAGCAAAATGTTGTGTTTACGGAATTAGTCTTCCATCATGCTAAAAATTACCTCCAGGTAAATGTACTGAAAGGAATTTGAATTTACTTTAAGTTGTGTACTATAGGGTGAGATATGGAGGACGCTGAATAATTGCATAGTTTTTGTTTGTAATGTTAAGAGATAATTAACATAACGAATTGAAATTCTTTTCATTTTTAATACAGAACACACAAAACCTTTACTTCAAAAACCCCTGTTATAATGCCACTGAATTTATGGAATTCAGGGACTAAATAAAACGGTTAATTCTACTGCAAACTAGCATTAACTGGGAAACTACTGAAAACCGAAGAGCATGATACAGAGATTAGCAGTGTGAAGTTAGTACGGGTTCAGACTTCACGACAAATAAGACTAGTGTCGAGAATAAAACCATTAAGCGTTTAGTGAAATCAACACACGTTTCTTTGTTACATTTGAACAACACGGAATCGTGTTGTCTATACAAACGTTAGCGAATCGCCTTATGAATTATGTGGTGTTCATGCTTGAAACTAACGTAATTAGTTAGATAAACGCCGATTACTCGGTCAGTCATAAAGAGCTTAGAATCTGGCCCAAGTTCTCACGCTACACAGGTTCGGACAACCAATTATGCAGAACTCTTCAATCTATCTATCTTCTCCTTTCTCCCGCAAATCTCCATCGTTTCACCAAATTTTATCTTGATTCTTCAAATAAAATAATCGGTGATCTTCAATTGCTAGTTGATGCAAGAAACTAGTTAAAGAACTCAATGTTGTATGTTGTATACAATTGGTTAGTTGACGACAGCTAATCTAACCTACACATCATTATCTAAAGCTGTGATGATTGTGAAAATGATTGGAGGATTTTCAAACGATTTAAGTCAACCTATAGAACAAAACTGAAGAAAAGTTAGTCTAAAACTTTACCACTTTGTTTCCAGTTTCTCATTCAACATAAATCTACCAACAGAATTGATTCAGAAGTTCAAATATACAAACATATACCATCAGGTATCTAACGTAAAGTCATTCAATGAAAACAAACGTGGTTAGTTGAAATCAAATCCAGTTGACATTGCTAATCATTTCCACACTAAACCATCCCTTCGGTCCAAAATCATGACTAGAGCCCATTTTAATTCCTTGAGAAACTTCCAAAATTCTGACAACTTAGTACTAATCAAACCAGATAAACGCTATGAAGTCGTGTTGATGAGTACATATAAATATATGTGTAAAATCACTGTAATTCTAAAAGATCGAAATAAATTCAAAGCCGAATATTCAAACGAATATAAACCTTCAGTATCATAAAACAAAGTTACTAAATAACTTAGAGAGGTCTTAGAACACAAGATAATTGTTTGTGCTAATTACCATGTATTGGCTAGACGATAATTTATGAACGAACCAATCAGATTTAAGATACCACGTCTTGAATTTCGGTGCGAAATTAATTCACTCAGTTGGCTAAATATCATTTTGGCATTATAGCTGATTTCAGTTTGTGATGGAAACATTAAATCTAATTCTTAATCCTAATGGCAGATTTGTAAAGAGTACTTTCCCATTAAACACAACGCAATGCTCATTAACGCGAACAAAGATAAATACGCGTCACATTCCACCTACGACTGCATGTATCAGTTTATATGTGCATATACAAAAGCAAAAAATCAGGATTTTATACATTTTGCTGGACATATTCCTTAAAGTGTACATTTCTAAGGATAAAACAGACTTCGTACTTCGGTAACATGCCAACTGCTAGACATGTGTCAAACAATGGATAAAATGAATGCATTCAAATTTATCAACAGACAAATTAACTCTGCCTTATTACGCTTTATGGAAGCTATAGCATGATGAATGCTACTTGTACGGACAAATAAGTAGTATGTATCAGTAATTGAAAGTAGAATTCTTACAAACACAAGAGGAAAATAAAGAGAAAAGAAAGGAAAACACAATGCAGTCGAAATAAAAATAAGAATGAAAGAAAGACAGAATTTGTATGGGGAAACTCAATGAAGATGTGCAAATAATGTATTTAATGTATTATGTTCATGTTTTACAAATGCACTGTGTGATATTACATAATAATAAATTGGTTAACGCTACCCAAGAGTTCTTTCATTACAATGGCAATTAGATTTAAACTTTACCTTTATATATTTTTAAAAAATCAGAGGTTAACCATCAGGTAACTTGGTGATGACAATAGAGGTACAAACTAGGAATCTCGACTTGGATATTCACGTTTACTAATGAACTAGACTATTGTTTTTTTTCCTGAAGACTTTTGGTGTGATTGAATCTATGTCAGTGTGTCTATTTTAACTCAATTGATCTGAATACCAGTGGATTTCACTAGACTATAGCGACAGAAATGTATGCCAGTCAGTCGTAACCAAGTTAGTATCGAGAACAGATTTTTATTTGTTCTTTTTCACACCAAATAGAGCGAACGAGATGCAACTAGCAAGATAAGTAGCAAATGTGTCGAACTAATACTCATTCTATCAGTGATGATAAGATAGGCCTAATATTAAAGAATTTGGTTCAAATGAAGGAGTGAACTAGCATAATAAAAGAAGTAAAGTAACATTGCAACTTTATATTTCTGGTAGGATAAATAATTAATCCATATACAACACTGCGACTGATTTCTAGCTATTTCATCCATCTTCAATCATTATCACATAGATTACAAAAGCATGTGGTGTACACCTAGTAACATCATTCGGACAAACAGTTAGTGACTTTTGATTCATATGTATATTGTTTGTTTCATCTTTCCATTGATGTTTGAAATTGCGAATGATCAGTCTCATTTTGGTATATATTCCTCCTTTGTGGATTGTCTCGATCTTGTCATTAAGTCACAATCACTTTAAACAGAGATGAATGGTGGCTAACAGTGGAATTCAGGACGCGCGTTTCCTTCCGTCTGGGACTCGTCAACCAGATGTATATGCATATGAATTAAAATCCATTTCACTGCACAAACTAGTGGCTATCTGAACTTAGTAGCTAAGTAGATGACGCGATAGTCCTTAAAGTGATCGGTACTAGGTTCGAGTTTCAGAGTGGATATCAACTCTGCAGTGCAGAGTGCATCGGGCTGATGATTCCTGAGTAGGATGAAACTCTCGTCCTAGATTCCACTGTTAACCACTGTCCATCTTTGCTTAAGTTAATGACTTCATAAACTGTTGTCATACAAAATGGTGTAGTTATTAAATTATTGTAGTTTTTTTTATTTTAAAGTTATCAAGTCTAAAATTACTCATTCATCTTTAATATGTACTCGTTACTGAATTTTTATCCTCCTTTTATTCTTTCTCTTCAATGTTTTCTTATTTCTGATAACTGGTTTCAAGGTCGCTTTGGGTATTCTTCGTCTTGGTGTATTAGTAGTTTATATATCGGAACCATTATTAAGTGGCTTCACTTGTGCATCTGCTGTTCATGTGTTCACTAGTCAATTAAATGGATTATTTGGTATACGATTAAATCGTGCTACAGGACCTTTCCGTGTTTTTTATGTAAGTCTCAAAATGTATGACCGTTTTCATTTGACGTATCTTGGTCTTTGAAATAAAATATTGTGACTTATTACTTAAAAGTACATTTCAATGATCAGTGTTTTAGTTAAATGGTTTTCTGAAGTTCTGCATCATGATTATTGACTTTTATTAGGTAATTATTAAAATTTATTTCGTTTTATTATGGAACTCTCTCAATGACTGTAATCGAATTCAAAGACCTTTGATGCTAACTGCCTCTAATTAAGATTTAAACAATTAAGTTGGTATCCAACAGTTTACATTCTTAATTCACAGTATTACGCAATTGTTATTAGACATCTGGCTCCCTCCCAACGTAATTGAGCTCCACTGCTTCTCACTATGACTCAAGAGGTTACCTCTCAAAATTAGTGACTGGCAAGAACATAGATTTACGGAAACAAGAATTATTCCTTCAATATTTTAGACTAAGACAAACTGGTAATAAAATAGTGTATAACATATAAAACGACTTCCGCTAAGTAAATGAAAATTACTTTAGGGGATTTACTGAAATTGTAGTATTTTCGCAGTTAAAATCACTGGTCGACCTAAGCTAAACCACCATTGAAAACCTGGAAGCAATGAACGGACGTTTCTTCCTAGTTTGGGACTTCTCGGTAGTGCCCGTTTACGCGTTGCAGTCGAAATTAATACCTTTCTTTTACTATAATTTTTTATTTGACCTATTGATCATTATCATATGATATACTATTCTTAAGATATTCCCAATTTATTGGTTACAGTCTCACACACTCACAACCACTTTTGGCTCCATTTTATATCATTGTTATTTTATATTTATGGTGTGATGCGGTCTTTTTCACTTGTATAGAAACTGCGTATGTCTGACATACATGATTTATACAGTGAAAGCTGAGATTGTGTTCTGGACTCAAACGGGTAGGGCTAGGAGAGAAGAACTAACAAAGACTCAAAATTGACTCTAGGCTGTTCGTACTGGTTTATGCGTATGCATATGGTGCATCTACGGTTTTTGAACCGGCAAACTTTTGATGTGTCACGCACCAAAATACCAACATTTAGTTGAAGGTTTGAAAGTTTTCGAGTGATATCCATCCAGCCACTATCCATCTTTACTTATAAAAGCTTGTGAATTAAGGCAATATCGAGGCATATACAGAGTATGCACATATGCCAATAACAGACTGGTCAATTGCAGTCTTAAACCTCAATGGGAAGATACAAGCGAAACAATGCCAAGTGCATTGAAATTCACCCCATTGCACAAGCAAGTGGCTATCAGGACTCAGTAGCTGAGTGGATAAGGCGATGGCGTTTGAAGCGAATGGTACTGGGTTCGAGTCCCAGAGTGAACATCAACTCTGAGATGCAGGTACATCCAACTGACGAGTGCCAAATAGGATGAAACGCGCGTCAAACTGGATCCCACTGCTAGCGATTATCCATCATTGCTTATAAAATACAATTATGTATTTGTTTGATTATTAAATTTGACATGCACATCGATGATTCAGAAACCATTTTTCAACCTTGAACGTGCACTTTTATTTATTTATTTATTTATTTATTTATTCCTTCATATATAACATATTAACACTGAATATCATTGATTAATTCTCACACATGCATACACACCTACACAATCACACACATACAATTTATTATTCAATTAATTATTTCCATGTATCATTTTAGGGGTTGTGGAGATTGTTAAGTTTTTGATTGAGATCATGAACCGATTGATGTTAGACCACCATTGAAAACCTGGAAGCACTGGACGGATTGGTGGATTGGTTGAGGTTAGACATTAACACCATTGAATGCCGGCTCAGTGGTCTAGTAGGTTAAGCGTTCGCGCGCGAGACTGAAGGCCGTGGGTTTGAATCCCTCGAGCGGGATCGTGGATGCGCACTGCTGAGGAGTCCTGCAATAGGACGAAACGGCCGTCCAGTGCTTCCAGGTTCTCAATGGTGGTCTAACATCAATCGGTTCAAGATCTCACTCAAAAACTTAACAATCTCCACAACTCTTAAACTGATATTTCCATCTAGTTGAATTTTTCACATGATTTGTAGTTAACTGATTCCTTTTATCCTATTTTACAAAAATCAACATTCAAATATGATTGGTTAAACACAGTGTAGCTTTGATTGTTAAAAGCTATATATTTCTTTGATGATTTTGATTGTTACCCTGAAGAAGTCCAGACAAGTTAGCTGGATGAAACTTTTGAATTAGTTAAATTTCAATCACTGAGAATATTTGAAATATAATTTTCACATATAATGACTTCTTTATGCTCGGCGCTTGATTTCTGTCAAACTATTCGTTCTTATCTTGACGAATATTCGTGTCAGTTTATAGATAGCTCCTGGAACTTACCCATATATTTATGTTCTTCAGATATAACAAATCATAACAATTATTCCATTTATTCTTATGAATAGTAACTTCAAATTAACTAAATCTTCATAAATCATTTCAATAGGATAAATAACGGTAGATTCATTCATTTGAGTGTTTTGAGCACTAGAATCGTTGGCTATGGTGACACTTGAGGGGGAAGCTGAAAAAAGAAGTTTAGAGTTTGAAGTCGATGTACGAGGAATAATAGGAACTGAAGACGGAGGTTGATTATGAATACAGTGGTCTTGAGTGCTGTTAGAGGTATGAGGGCGGTTATCACTTCCCGGTTGCCCACACCGTGGAAGGGTTCTTCTGGAGGTACCTGAAAAGAAAATCGGACTAGAAGTGGTCTTAGTGACCTGGGAGCGTGACCGCAGTGCCCAAGGGACAACTGCTTGAGGTCGGTCACACACGACCTTTTTATGGGTGATTTTTGTGTTAGCTCCGTACTTGTTGAGACCTTACCGCCGGAGACGGATATCCGTGGGATAAGGCGAGGTGTGCATTTTTAGGGTCGACCTTTTCTAACCTCACCCCTCCTTGTGGGAAGACAGCATCGCTGTCATGCTGGTTGTCTGAAGGAAACACCTTACTGCTGTCACATCTCTGTACAGTCAGAAGTACGACTTCGCCTTCGGACCTTGGGTTTGTTGCTTTTAGTCTTGCCGCTCTTCAACCGACCTTTCTGACGTGGTAGAACCTTGAGGAACAGTTGTTCCAGTCAGTATAGCTCGGTTGCTTCATCACGATAGGCAAGCTCGACTACCACGTTAAGGTAGCAACAACGGTCGGGAGGTAGCTTTATATCTTTTTTTCTACCAACTAATTCTTTCTTCCTGTACTATATCATTATATACAATCTTTCTTTTTATACATTACCACCATTGAACTCACTACTTCTATGAATTCAATGTTCATCATGTTGTGTTAATGAGGTATGGCAACTTGGACCGATGCATATATGTATCCGATCGTACACTATAGGTGATTGACTGACTTAGTGACTAAAGTCAATGATGAATTCTTTTTATGAAAATTTCTATGGAGAAATTCTTTTTTTTTTTAAATTTTTTGTTTATCATGTATTATTTTTGTTTATTTATTTAGATAATTAATAATTTTATTCATATTATCAAGGAAACTAATCTTGTTACATTATTAATATCAATGATATGTATTACAATTATATGGTGTTTTAAACATTTTATCAATCCAAAAGTTTCAGCTATAATACGCTTTACAATTCCAATTGAATTAATTGTGGTAAGTATGAGAAAGATAAAAAGTAAGTTTATTTTTTCATAGTTGAATTCATGAGTCAATTAAAGCTGGACCATCAGGGAAAACCTGGAAGCACTGGATGGCCGTTTCGTCCTAGTATGGGACTCCTCATCAGTGCGCACCCACGATCCCGCTCGCGAAATTCAAACCCACGGCTTTCAGTCTCGCGCGCGAACGCCTAACCATTAGACCACTGAGCCGGCCGGCATCCAACGGTGTTAATGTCTAACTTCAACCAATCCATGTTTATTTTTTGTTGTTGTTAATTAGTCTTAAGTAGATTTTAATCAATCGTTTATTATGTTGAACTACAATGAAAACTTGTTCTAATCTTAGTTTATCTGCATATTTCATGGACAGTCAACTTTGTCAACACAAATATTTATTCTTTCTGTTTTTACTTTTCTTTTCATTTAATGCATGCTGTGACATGTTTAACTGATATCATCTATAAAATTGTTCGTTTTCTCATCAAAAATTCACTGATCAGAGGCGATAATTAGTTATTGTAAACATACTTTTCTTTACGTATCAAATGTCAGTACAGCAAGTACTTACTTTCAATATTGTTAATATGATTGGATGAACTATTCAGTATACAGTTAACTAGAGAATCGTGTACTTATTCATATTCTATAATTTTGATATTTGGCTATATTTCCTTGAAAAAGCTTGGATTACATTAACTCGGCACCCAGCTGCTGTGAAACTATTCGCTAAAATTGAGGTTTTTTGAGATGTTATCTCTTTCTGTATATCGTGGATTTGTACCACTTCATCTAACCGTTGAAATATATCACTATGTACACTAGTTGATTACTACATGTTAAATCCATCAATCTGAATTTCAACAATCGATTAGTTCACCTATATTCTCAATAGGATTAGTGACCTATTTACCGATTCACACACCGACGAACGAATAGCACGCTTTTAGGTCCTCGCACTCCTCTTAACTCAGTAAGTAATCAGAAAACGCAGATTAGTTGGCTATCGTTCTCAATTTAATCATGACTGAAAACGCATACATAATAAACTTAACTGATCATACAACATACCAATTAAAAATTTATACTTCAGTCACAGTTATACCATAAGTATTGGAAACAAACCACATGACTAATCAACAATAACTAAGGGACAACAAAACATATAGCTATAGTTAGTAAATCCGATGAAAGCTTACAATAAAGGGAATATATAAATTCAACAATACAGTTATCTACTAATTAAACATTAAAAAATATGGATAATAATCTGAAAACATTATGAAAGTTCCGAATTTCCCTATGTTTATTCCATTAGATTTGAGATCAACGCTAGACATTTCTTATCACTACTATTATAATTAATTTTCCACCAAATGCCCTGGAATGGCCATAGGTGAGGAGTGTTTATTTTTCCTCTACAAATGCTCTCATATGCGATGTGCATATAGCCGCTGCCAGGGATTTCGTATTTATTGTCTTCTCGCGGCTGGGATGTTGTTTACGAAATTGCGAGGACAATAAGCGAATGTCCAGCGCTTAGACCGCGTTGGTGGATACAGAGGATCTACCTCGGGAAGTTGGAGAAATACGATTCCAAAGGAATGTTGCACATAGGCTCCAGGATCCAACCTATTGTTGTTCACCGGGTACTATAGGACCCGTATTTTCTAATGTTGCGCCAATGTTTTGTGGATTAGGCTTGTAGGCCAAATGCTCAGAGAGTGCCCCCTTAGAAAACCTCCTGCTTTGGTTCGGTCAACCAGGCAGCAACCCAGTCCCCACATAAATTCTGTGTGGAGAATGTATATTTTAATGCTATTTCGTACTAATATTTTTGTGTTTAAATGAATAAATCTCCTAAATATTCACACTACTTTATTATCATTGCTATCACGACTATAATCTCAATTAATCCTACATAAAATATCTCCGAATATGTTTATGAATTACACTCACATAATATTTTTATATTGATTGTTAGTGAATACATTACAACTAATTTTCATAACCCTTTATTAAATGACGTTTTGAAATTGGCCTATGTTATATATTTAGACCGTAATTGATGTAATAGTGAACTAGTTATCATATAGTGTTGTCTAATTCACTTACAACTTATTCATGTATTCCTTGTGTCGGTCAATAATGATGCTATAATTATGGATTTATAAATATACAGCCCCCAATGTTGATTTTTTGGATACAGTTGTCATCTAGGAAACTTCTTGCCTTTCATTTTAGCTATGTTAAGTGAACATAATCGAATCAATCGTAAACGTATGTATAGGGTGGTGGAGATTGTTGAATTTCATTGAGATCATGAACGAGTCTAGGTTAAACTGCCATTGAAAACTTGGAAGTACTAGACAGTCGTTTCGTCCTAGTATAGGAATCCTTAGCAGTGACCATCCACAACTGTGAACGCTGAAATCAAACCTTGTACCTTCGGTCCAGCATGCGAACGCTTAACATAGTTTGGCTTATGATTTCAATAAAACTCAACAATCTCTACAAATTCTCTATACTGATAACAATTATGTGCTCACTAATGACTGGCTTCGAGAGGAAATTCCGGGAGTTCTAGTGACAAGGCATAAACAGTGAAGATAATCTATATTAGGTGTGAGGCAATTACCCACCTAAATAAATGGAATACGGTTGTGCAATACCGTAGCTTGATTGAAGTTGTATATTGACACTTTTGGCTGTTGGCTCAGTGGTCTAGATGTTAAGCGTTCACACGTGAGATGGAAGGTATTGGATTCGACTCTCGTCTTCAGGATCGTGGTTGCACACTGCCGAAGAGTTAGATTCTAGGACGAAATGGGTGTCTAATTTTTTCCAGGTCTTCAGTGATGTTCTAGCATTCGTCGTTTCACTACTCCAATGGTAATTGTTTGTATATAAGTCTCAGTTATAATTGTTACCACTCGATTACGTTCACAATAGAATCGGAGCTGAATTCGAAATTCCACCTTCTTGATGTTCTACTGAAATGAAGATCAAGTGAGTCTCTGCAATGATTGGTGTACAGAAAGCCAACCTATAAAGAGCAGTATACGAATTCCCAGAGTTGGTTGCCGCTGAGCAGGACGAGAAATTTTATCCATTCTTTATCTTCAAGAGCCAGACGAATATGCACTAAAGGCACAGTTGATGATGAGCTAGATATAGCCGGGTGAAAACTTAGAGAATGGTTCACTATTCAATTTCATTGATGGCAACCTAAAAGCAATACGTCAAGTTAGAAGTTCTCCCACACTGGTGAAGTAAATTTTATTCTTGAACGTTGAATTCAGGGGAGATATGGCAGTTGATATATTAATGAACAAACTGTCTAGATCTTTGAGAAATACTTTTTATTCAGCAGAGATTCGAACTGTTTTCTCCAGCAGGAAACTCATTCATGGAACTTTCAAGGATAAACTGCCGCTCTTGGCCACCTCAACGTGCATTTATAAGTTTACCTCGTCTTGTGGAGCAGGTTTTATATGCCGTACTAAGCGTGCACTTGATAAATGAATATTTGAGCACTATTCTACATGGCTTTACTGTGGGAGACAACAAACTAACTTCCAGCTGAAAAGGAAATTAAGAAAAGATGTTGGAAGTGGATAGGACACACATTGAGGAAATCATCAAACTGCATCGCGAAGCAAGCACTGACTTGGAATCCCGAAAGGAAACGAAAAAGGGGAAGGCCAAAGAACAAAATGCGTTGGGTATTGGAAACAGACACCAGAAGAATGAATAGCAACTGGAAAGAATTGCCCAGGACATGGTTGAATGGAGAATTCTAGTGAGCGGCCTATGCTCCTCCATGAGGGTTAACAGACATAAGTAAGTATCCTACACGCCATCTCAAGGGGAATGCAAACCGATCAATAGCTCTGTCCCTGAGTACATGGTTGACTTGGGTCACAGTCCACCACGTGGGTCGTTCAAAATCCACCTCAGAGTAAAAAACCGACTCAAAAAAGGTTTGGATGAGGAATTTGTACACAGCTGAGGCTATAGCAATTCACCATTTCAAACTCGACCTCTGAGTACAAAAAAGCCATATTCAATCCCTTATTCTTCCATGGTCTTTCCATCCTTTTGAATTGCACAAAATATTGGTGTTGAATATTGCCTTCTTCTCATTCTTTATAAAGTAGACTGTTTTCTTTAGTTTATATTCTATGGGTTATCACATTTTATTCCTTCCAAAACTATTAAATAACTTAAACTGTTTATGATTATGCAACCCTCTCTTCATGTCATACTTAAAAACTCTAATTACATTGAAATAACACTCCCATTTATAAATTATTATATTCAATGCATAAATTCTCTGGATAATCTTGATTATATTGTGCAACACCACTTCATTTTCATTGACTTCTATTTGAATAAGTTTGGTTGTCTTTGATGATACTTATAAAACTCCATTATTTTACATGTAAACTACTACATACGATTGTACATCTTCAGAAAATGATATCGTTAAAAAGAAAATTTGCTCCACCGGAACATCTTCATCCATATATTGGAAATTCTTAAACTTAGTGAAATCTATGTAGTCAGTGTAGTTAAGAGTAAGATATTAAGTGACTATTTCATCATATCTTTGTTATGGTTGATATAACCTATTTATCATCTTTTTAGCTTACTGCTGGTACTGTTATATCAAAATTTGGTCTATTAAATCAACGTTATGGGGTGTCGATTGTCGGTGAAATTCCTGTAGGGTGTGTTTTAATGAAATATATTTTGTGTTTATATATGTGGTAATATACATTATTATTGACGTTATTTGTAAGGTTCTTATTAAAGTTGAATAGTGACTAACAACGGAAATCAGGATGTTGATTTTGTCCTATTTGCCACTCGTCAGCTGGATGTACCAACCTCATCCCATTACTGATGTTTATACAGTGACTCGAACATAGTAACTTTCACTTCGAATGTCATAGTGTTATCCAGTAAATCATTGCTACTGAATTTTGGAGCAGATATATATTTCATCTGTGAATGTTTTATTTGCACGTTATTGATATTGAGACCTACAGTTTATCATCTCTACTGTCATGTGTGCAGTGTTGTTTCAAACACTTATCTTTTGCATTCATAAGTCTATAGTTTCTAAAAATATCATATAGTGATGTGGCGAAAAGACGTATCACCACATTTGTGTTGACACTTTTGGTGGATGAGAGGTTTTGTATACAGGTTAAGTTGTACCTGAACCCCTCATTATCATTCAGACAATTCGGATTCCATTTTATGTGAAGTATTTTTGCTGTGATTTAAGGAACTTTTCTAAATAAGATCGTGGATACGTACTGCCGAGGAGTTTCATACTAGAAGGAAACTGCCGTCCAGTGCTTCCAGGTTTTACCTGATGATCTAGCTTAAATTGGCTCATGATTTCAACTATTGAAAAATCTCCACAAATCCCCTTCTGATATATCAGAATAATTAATTTGAAAAGATGAAAGAAACTAGTTCTTATTATCTGAAACTAGAACATAAGGATCGATAGCAAATGTAATTGATTCCCTCTTATTATTATTATTAGTTTATGTTTCACTAAGGTGCAAAAATGTTAAAAGACAACTTTTAAACTGTATCCCCTTTTTTTATATACAAACAACCTAAAATTGTAATAAAAAAAGTGATTATGTAATTTTACTGGTTAGTCTAAAGGTTAAAGAAATTACCCAGTAAGATTATTACAACTATGTAAATTGTCAAGGTGTTAAGAAAAAGCTGAAATAGGGAGTGAGATTTCTTCCTCTTAAATCAAATTTAAATAATTCCAACTTTTCGTCCAACTAACTTATCTGAACTTCTTCAGGGTAATCAACAAAATTAAAATCATCAAAGAAACATATATCTATTTAACAATCAAAACTATCCTGTGTTTAACCAATCCTATTTGAATGTTGATTTTTGTAAAATAGGATAATATGAGTTAGTTATATGGTTATCATGTGAAAAGTTCACGACATGGATATAATGAACTGAAAATGTGACAGTTAAGCCTTCTACCAATAGTAGCATTGAATGAAGTTGACATTTTTACAAATTAATTACAGTTAGTTATGTGTATCATTCTATGTTAACTTGATGGTCTAATTTCTTTTGTGCAGTCTCAAAGCATGAAGTTTGTAAGTGTTATTCATCTTGTTATTCTGTCGGATCTTTCAATAGGTTGAAATCTCTATGAGATTATCTTTTGTTTTTCCTATAGTTTTAAAAATGGCTTCCATTTATATTTTTTCAATAAGGTTGTTAATTCAGGTATATAAGTAAGGAGAACATGATATGCTAGAAGAATATGAACTTAGAAACAACCTAATCCACAAAACTGCTTTTCATATAACTTCAGAATAAGGTGTATATGAATGAATAAAAATGCCTGAAATTTCAATAACAATATCTGTAGTATTCTACTATCTGATATGGTTACAATATATACTACCTACTTTAAACCAAACCTACTATGATGACTGTAATTTATAAGGAGATCTAATTACTGAAACTAATCTTAATACACACATATCATAAATATGTATACGATTATTCCTCCTGTTAAGAGATAAGGACACGTAATACGAGACCTTAATCAAGTGCATAATCAATTTCTTCAAATAGCATACCATGTTTATAATTTGTCATTTGCTCTTTGACCTTAAAATAGGAAGTAAGTTTAGAGGCATATGATATATTTATGCCTTTTTAATCTATTGAGGTTATAGGCTCCAAACCTCATTCTTCGTCCAGTTTGATTTTAGCAGCTAAATAGTATAATTAGTTTTTACATAAAATATAATTTAAAGTTGAATGTACTTCTAAAATGAGTTGCATTACATTGTTTTAATGTATTTATTTAAATGTTTCGGTAACAAGTTACATATTATATATGTTGTTATGCAGAGCTGAAGGTCTCATATGAGACTGGAGGTTCGCCATTCATATTATGGATGGTTCGGTATTACTTTGGCAAGTTTTGCTGACTATTCATGCACAAAATTGGTTTGCTGCTTAACCGATTTCATTTAAACTTCTGGTTGCTTTTCAGTGTTTTCAAGGGCAATTATCATTAGGACATTGTAAGACATGTCGCCATTGCTAACAATAATGGGTTGACTGTCGTGTAAGCGGAATAGGTCAACTTTGGCAAGTTCGTGCTGTGCATAATTGATTCACGCTATCATTGATCGAAATAATTATACATGTTATGTGGATGTGTATATGATTGGTGCGAATGGTCCACCAGGGTGTTTGATACTTGTATGGTTGCGCCACAGGATTGAGCTGTACTATTCAGATTGTAGCGTTAAAACCTATATGGTGTCTGGTTCTCCTGTGAAGCGGGACTGAGCTGTACTGCTTGGGAGGTGTTTGGCTCTCCGGATAAACAGGATTGTGCTATAGTGTTCAAGTTGTCACGCGAAATTCTGGATGAAGTCTGGTTCTCTTGAAAAACCAATATAAAATTACCCTTACCCACAAGGGCATATTATATAACTATGAACTAACTATAAGTTACATATTTCACTTTTGGCTTAAAATAGTGTTTAATTTATTTCTTTTATATTCTGAAGTTTACCATCACCTGTATTACCGGATATTCGACTAGTACCAGAAGTTTTAATGGAATCAATCATTGTATCGTTTGTTTCATTAGCTACAACGATTTCTTTAGTTAAATTATATGCAAAGAAAGGTGGTTATAATGTTGGTTATACTCAAGTATGTTTTATTTAAATATCTATTCATATATTACTTTTTAAAATCATCATTTATGAAAACTTCGATTATATATTGAATACATTCAATAACTTGTTATAACTTAAAGTTCCTCAAAGAATAATAATTTAGTCATTAAAAAGCTATCAGTTTTTTTCAAAATGGGTTTAGTTATAGGTTCAAATTTTACACCATCTATTTTGATTTCAATCATCGGAAAGTATCGTTAGCATTCGAAAAGAATTAAAATGTAGCTCATGGTTCAATATACAATCTACTTGCACTTATCACATGAGGAGATCTCACTCGTCGCGAAACCCAAAGTTCTATGTTAGATTCCAAGTATTAAGATGTGCCAAAAACTAAGATAGTATCACTTGTCTACTGATTCAAGAATCCATGTATAACCTAGTCTAATAAAATAAACTTGTTCTATCGTATATCGAACACAAATCCTTTGATTCCAATATAGATGACAACAAGTTTGTATGGAGGTGGTGGGAGGTAGTCCAGGAAATCCTAGATATAGGTTTTCATACTGTTTGGCACTCTTCATCAAGATGTACCTGTAATTTTGAAAGAAATATTACCCTTTGGTGGATTCGATTATTTGTTGGCCAGCTTCACAGTCAGAGACATTACTATTGAGCTATCCAGGCCGCAACTGGAATGTATTTACAATTGATGTATCGGTGAGACTACAATTTATAGACGACCTTTGAGCGACTCCAGATTGACCTTGAGAGTGTCTACCTAATAACCAGAACCAAATGGGGATTATAGACATGTGTGAAGAATCAGAATTACGATTTACAGTTGATGGTTGAGCGTGTTGACCGCTTCACTTATCTTGGGAGTCTCATCAGCCATTGCGGTCTAGTGTGTGACGAAATCTCAGCACGGATACAGAAGGCTCGACTAGTTTTTGCCAATTTGCGTCATTTATGGTGTAGGCGAGATATCCGTCTATCAACCAAAGGACGTGTTTACTGTGCAGCAGTTCGTTCCGTCTTATTTAATGGCAGTGAAACATGGCCGGTGAGAGTAGTCGTTACTCTTAGGTTACTAGTATTCGATCATAGGTGTCTTCGAAACATTGCTCGTATATCCTGGGACCACCGAGTAAGTAATACAGTTGTTAGGAAACGGGTACTAGGTAAGGATGGCAAATCGATTGATGAAGTAGTGAAACTTCATCAGTTGAGATGGCTTGTACACGTGTTACGTATGCCGAACGATCGACTGCCTCGACGTGCGATGTTCAGTGGTATAGGAGTAGGTTGGAAGAAAGCTAGGGGCAGCCAAACCAAAACATGGCACAAGTCCATGAAGTCACTGACAAGTGAACTGAGTCATGTTGGTAGGTGTAGACTACCTGGTTGGGGACCACAAGATGATAGCAACCGATGCTTAGAGACCTTGAGTGACATGGCTCAAAATCGTTTGCAATGGCGCAGGTGCATCCACTCTTTGTGTTCTCCCAAATTCTAATCTTCTGAATGCTTCGTTTTTCTTTTTTCTCTTTCCAAATTTATTTCACTTGATTATACTCCTAGAATAACATCTCCAAACCCTAATGTTTGCGATCACTGCTTATACTCTTACTACTTCCACCACCACGGGATTTGAATCGACAACTGTATCTCTGTGCTAATGTGGTGTGGCAACTCGAATCGATGTACGTAGGTATGAACTTCCACGTTGTTACTGACTGACTGACTGATGGTTAAGGTTAGAAATTATACTTATGGTTCTCATCACGAACTGACATCAGCTGTAATGCCATGAATCTATTTAGCCAAATAGACGAGTAAATTTCGCGCCAAAATCCGAGACCTGTTATCTTATACATGATTGGATTGTCCATAAATTTTAGTCTCACTGATGTATCACTGGGTTATACACAGTGCTAAATAGTACAAAACCTAGGTTCACGGTTTCCTGTCGACCACCTCCCAACACCATTTTACATCTCAACATGGTGCATACGATATCCAGCCACCTAGACTAGTGACTACATTGTAACTTGATCGATAAGATTCGATTTGTATTAAAAAGCATCTGACATACATGATATTGGTTATTACCTAGTGATCAATCTATTGTAACCAGCTTCTTAGATTTCTTTTCCTGAAACTAAAAGTTTTGACATTATTCTTACAACAGTAAATGATTGTATTCACTTAGCTTTAATATCTATATCTATATGATTTTGCTGATCATTCGATCTTCATTTGCCTACTTGATAGAATTAGACCATGTGACTTCAGTATTTGTTTATTTTTTATAAATTTGTTTAATTATAATAAACATCCACTTAGATTATCTTATTGTTGTGTTTCTTCCAAAAAATATCGATTTGATCTGTGCTACTTAAAAATTGCTGTAAATAATTTCATTGTTTTTAAATGACACCGAAAAAAAAACATGTTGCTTCTCTGAAATTGCCACCGAATTCCCTGATACGGCCGAGAGTTAGGAGAGTCAGATCTCCTCACATGACCACGTGCATACAACCACTGGCAGTGAAATCCTACTCACTGCCTTCTCGCGGTGTTGGTGGTGTTTACGAAATTAAGAGGACGAAAAGGGAATATCTGGCGCTTTAACCGGGTTCGTGGACACGGAGAATCCACCTAGGGGAATTGGAAAACCCTGATTCCAAACCAATGGTGCACATGGGCTCCAGTATCCTAAAGGAACAAATGAACGTATGAACCTATTGTTGGTGACCAGCTACTATGGGACTGTATCTCCCTACGTTGCTCCACTACCTTGTGGATTAGACCTTTAGGTCAAAGGCTCTGGGTTTGACCTCTTAGGAAAACCACCTGTTTCGGTTTGGGCAACCGGACAATATCCCAGCCCTCACACATATCAAATAATTTATATGGTGCATATCTATTTGGTGCCTTCTTGTACCAATGTTGATGTATTTAAATAAATAAATTAGAAATAAATTCTCCGAACTTCAGTCCCAATTAACTCAAAAAAACTTAAAAAGCCACGTAGGAAAATCTAGATTGAAATAAATGAAAATTCTCAATTTTTGTGTCCGATAATTATTTCTACATCAAGTTTACTCCATGTAAATATTTATGTCTTTCTAATCAAAATCATCATGGTTAGTATATTCTGGAGAGTGCATTGTTTCCAAAGAATTTAAATTAACAAGAGACTTTTTATATTATCATCATTTTGTATTTCTAAAGTGCTTGAATACAGTTGAATTCCATTCTTCAAAAGTTATAACTTCCATGCATGTTTCTCAATGACATGCCAAATATTTCACTCAATACGTTCTTTATTGTATCATCATGATGAAGCTTCTCAATTTTCGGTGGTTGTATTAAGAGTAGTTTGGGGGGGTGGAGTACAATACAAGTATGACTAAAAGTTATGTTGTATTTTACGTCTCAAATTCTGTAGGTAGATGATAACCTGATCATAATGTGAATATGGATTGTTAGTTTATGTATCTGGTATTTGAAATAGTTTAACACAATAATGTACAAGTTGTCCAGTTATTTACAAAATTCGACATATCTACTTCAAGATTTCATCCGGATTATTAATTGAACCTCGAACACAAACATTTTACCTCTCAATATTGTTATTTCATTAAAACTACATCCTAAATTCTTCTTATGTAGATCGATTATTTTTGTGGAGCTACTTTTACCAAAACTATACAACCTAACTGTTGGACTAAATGTAAAGTACACATATATAATTGTTACAAGACTAAATTTTCACGTGGTGTTTAAACCTTGGTTAGAAAACCGCTGAAAATCATGAAACGTATAATTGTCCTGTTTGATTACTGGACTTCACCATTCCGAAAGTGAGACAGATATCACCAATGATAATATTCGGGAATTTCAATGAGTTTGATTAAGGTTAAAATTGTAAACTACTGGATACTGATTCAGTAGTCGGAAGGTTCAATGCTCTTCACGGAACTTGAACATTTAGGATATGATGGTTAGCGTGATCACGAAGGTTGGCTTTCACTGTTGACGAGTCTCATACTAGAGCGACATAACTGTGTTAAGTGCTTTGTGGTCAATTCGTGACGTGGAAAATTGTAACTTGATGACACCATTTAATGTACACCATAAATCAATATATGTTCAGTGTACTGATAATTATTCATAGGTAGGTAGGATTGTATAATTGGCAAAAAATTACCCCGTATTTGTATTGTGTTGGGTTATACAAATAATAGTTGATCTCTGTGTGTGTTTTTATGTTTACAAAACAGGAACTGAATGCACTAGGCTTGTCCAATGTAATATCTGGATTTTTTCGTTGTCAACCCTCATCTGGTGCTTTGGCTCGGACTTCAGTTGCTAGTAACGTTGGAATGTGTTCTCAAGTTAGTCATTTTTATGTTTTATTCTGTCAAGTCAATATGTAATTTCTATAATTATAAACATTTGGGAGCTGCTATATAAGTGGTATGTTTTTTAAAAAGCTACGTTTGATGCATATATATACACGTACACACATACGCACAGTTCCCCTTTATGATATTAAAAGTGAACAACAACGAGTTGAACGGAACATTATGGATTTATTGTATTTCATATTAATAGCTCTCATCAGCTACCTTAACAACCTATAATGTTTCAAGATTAGAAATACTTTTAGAGAATTAAATTTTATTGGTAGCTAAGTTGATAAACAAGTAATGTAACGATGTTATAAATGGTAAGACGATACTCTGTAATGATATACCGGTTTTCTTACCTGTTTCTAATATATCAAGTTTCTTCTGCTCAATAATAAAATAACTTCAAAACAATTTCAAAAGACTATAAATATTACTGTATATTAAACACTGAAAGATTTCATTCTTGGAATGGATGGTAGTATGTGTTGTGACTTTATGTTCGGCTTTTTATCACGTGATTTATCCACCAATCAAAATACGACTTATACAATCTCAGCACTGTGCCAAACGAATGACGTTCGACCGGTATGAGCAGCCTAGCGTCCTTATTGGTCCTATGTCCGCCTAGTTCGTCCACTTGAGTCCAGAACACCAATGCGAGCTTCCACTATGCGAAACGAATCGAATCGAATCATTTATTTTAGATATACTGGGTTTATACATCAATCAGACAGACCGCAACGTACCATAAAATAGGAAATAATATTTGTACACAATAAAGCCAAAATGTGGCTGTAAACGTGAGAGGCAGTAGTCAATAAACGGAACATAGATTAAGAACCGTAAATCGTACAATAATAAATTATAAGTCAAAATAAAGCTTATAATAAGAGGAATATAAATATACATAATCTAATTATTGAATAATTATACCATAAGAATGTATAGATAAGATTAGTCAATTAATATGTCTCAGAAGTTACTCGTGATTTAATCTTCGCTCGGATATAACAATATGACCCCTTGGTTGTTCTCATGTTCGCCAAGATCTTCCTTTGATATCCTGATGACACATCATTGTTTTCAGTCTTTTGGCACTTGTTATCTTCCCTAAATCTTTCTAAAGAGAATTTGGAGCATCTTAACTGTTACCCTTGTTTCTGACTTTAGTACTGCAGCTGGTAATCTGTCTGGTTCTGGTGCTTTATCATTCTTAACTTGGCTGATGGCTTCGCTAGTTTCTTTTTTTGCCAGTTGGGGTATTATCTATAGAGAGATCTATGCGTGTTACATCGATGTCCGGTGGGTTTTCTAATTTGTTCAAATGTTCTATATTGTCCTCTTCTCACTTGTTCTATTGCTCTTAAACCTCAGGGATTGGTTTACCTTCTCCGTTTTTGTACGGTCACTCTAGTTTACTATATTTCTCTGCTAGCTTCTTCATTCTATCATATAGTTCTTCCTCTTCTTGGAGACTTTTGCTGTAGTTGCCAGGTCTTCTATATCTTTCCGTTCATCAACTCTAATACAGTTCTTCACTCGATTGTTTGCTTCTGTATATTTAGCAAATGTCTTGAATTTCTCTGCTTTTGTTCAGTTGTTGTCGACTTCTGTCATTACTTTCCTTTGCTTAGTCTTGCGCAGACTGTCTACAGATAAGCATTTTCTTGGGACCGAGGACTTTGGCGCTCCCATGAACGATCAAATCCTAGCTTAATGCATCTGAATGTGCAGTGTTAGGTATAATAACTTCCAAGAATATGAATTTTAAGGCACCGATGGACAAATTTCAACCTAATTTTATTAATGCGAATACTACTTACTGTAAAAGTTCAGTAACCTAGATTTGGTCGAATATGTAGTTTGTACAGTACGTTATTAATTGTTATGAACCTTACGTATTATATAACCTGAAGTCAGTGTGTCTTAGAAGTCTGAATTTCGACTTGTTCTGAGGACATATTGTTGGAATATCTGACTTATCAATCTGCCAGTGAATGAAACTGAAATATTCATGTGAGGACGGTCCACGGGTGAGCTCGAGGAAGCTCTATGAAGCTCAGAAAGAGCCGAAGATGTTCCATCCAATCATCTTTTGGAAGAATATTCCCAACTCCACCTGGAGTCCCTCCGGGGGCTACTACCGGTTCCAAGCCCGGATAAAGGAGGAGGGTTGGGCATGGGATTAGCGACCCCATCCCGTAGAAAACTAACTCGCTAAAAATACGCTAACCAGAAAAAAATTATTATCCAAAACTACGTGTAGCTTTCCTATCGAACAAATGCTAGTAACCCCTGTATGTGGATTACAGGACTATAATAATGATTTCTTTTTTACTAAAACTATAACTACCTAACAGTTTTGTACTATAAATGACATTGTTTGGAATAGCATTCCTTCTCACTTGTCTCCTCTCTTCTCATTTGCGACTTAGAGGGTTCTAGCGACATATTAAGAATCTAAGCTCTGGATATAACAATTCACCTTACTATTTATGATGAAATCAAAATAGTGAAAGGTATCATAGTCAAAATTTAAGTTATGTATAAATCAAAGCTGTGTTGAGGAACACCTCAGTACTTGTAGATAAATAAAATACTTATTCTAAACAAACTTCATTTTCTTTGAATTTCAAGCATAGTCCAAATGATTTCAGTATTAATTTGCTTCAAAATATTCCCCTTTTTGTTTACTTTTTAATTAATAAAATTTGATTATCATTATAAAATGGTCTAAACAAACACAACACTTGTCATCACTACTAAGTGATTGATCAATTGTAGATATCTCATTCCTACAAGAAGTCAGTTTTGAACCGTATAGCTAAGTATTAACGTTATAGGCTATGAAGCTAGTCCCACAGTTAACATCGGTCTGCCAAACATTTCAAGTAAGCCTTAGCTACGAGTTTCAACCAGTATGAAACCTGGCTTAATAGAATTTAATCAGCACAGAGGATTAAGCAAACATGACGTAAGTCATTTATTTTTATTACTTATTTAAATACATAAATATTGATACAAGGATGCACCAAATATATATGCGTTACACTTCATCATTCGATTTGTGTAAGTGCTGGAATACTGCCCGAGTGCTTAAACCGAAGCAGGTAATTTTCTTAGGAGGGCCATACCCTAAGCCTACGACCTAGAGATCTAATCCACGAGGCAGTGGAGTAACATGAGGAGATGCGGTTCCATGGTAGCCGGTCACCAACAATAGGTTCATACGCCATTTGTTCCGTAAGGATCCTGGAGCCCATTTCGAGAGAGAGAGAGAGCTGATTCTCCCCACCCTCGGCCGTAAAACGGAATTTATGGGCACAAACGATAAACATCGCTGAACTTCAACCTAAATACAGAGATTACACAGCTCTACATATATCATTACACCATAGCTAATTTATTTATTTATTCCTATTTATCAGTTATTAAACAAAAGTGTTCTTTCTTCTTTTTTTTACTGGATGAATAGGTTGCTTCTTTAATTTCTTGTTGTATTCTCTTACTTGTTATTACTGTGATTGGACAATTCTTACAAACTGTTCCAAAGGTATGTAGTTTTTTTTTATATTTATTTAGCATATTCATTAAGGTTCTTTTGTTCATATCCATAGTTTATAAACTCTTTTGAATGATCCTTTTATCTAAATTATGTAATCTAGTGTAAATGAAACTTGTACTGCATAGCTGTTTCATCTCAGTATAAGACTCTATTATTAAAGTACTCTTATCCAACACTTTATTATTAGTAGAATTCAATATCTTGAAATCTTTGAGTTCATTATTCCAATGTCTAACATTTTTAACTTTGAAAATTGTTTATGTTCCCAAATGAAAAAATCTAATCAATAGATGTTTCTGATAGGGTCATGAATGTGTCCTACCGTATAGATACCATTACTAGAATGAAGTAACTATTCAATGTTTTTATTTTAATTTTTAATAGTTGCTTATTTATATTCAATATGTAATGTAAAACTACAAATTAACTTATCCCTAAAACCAATTTATGCTAAATTATATAAAATTGTGTTTAAAGCTCAAGAGATTATTTGATTGTTTCATTTAAATGATATTGAAATAAGCATTCTCTATTATTTGGAATTTAGAATAATATTTGTAACTTAACAAATAAGAAAGTTAAAATCAGCTTTTAACAACCACTGATTAAATCTTTGAAACCTTGCTTAATCTTCATTGATTTGTGAAGCTGGTCAGTAGTATGAGAGATTTGTGAAGATTATAGCATTTTCACAGACGAAATCACAAACTCATCGGATCAACCTTATTGTATCAGAATTTATGAAGTTGAACACACTTTAAATTTTTAATGATTGAAATTATGAGTCGATCTAAGCTAGACTATTGTTGAAAACCTGGAAGCAGTAGGCGGCCATTTTGTCCTAGTATGGGACTCCTCGATGATGCGCTTCCATGATCCCGCACTAAAGGGGCTCGAACCCAATAGATCCGGTCGTGCGCGAACCATTGTCCTCTAGATAACGGGACTGGCTGATATTCAATAGTGTTAATGTCTAACTTCAATCATTCCATGATCTTGCACAAACCTTCATCCATTGCGAGGTGGATAACTGTCTCCACCCGACACCGACTGAACTCCATTGGTCACAGTTTCTCACTAGAACTCCAGGAAATCTATCTAGTCACTAGTAAGCACATGATTATTATCAGGATGGGGATTTGTGGAGATTGTAGTCATTTTAGTAGTTGAACTCATAAGTTAACCTTAAAACTTAAAATAATGAATAGAACTTTGATCAATAAATAATCCACTATGAAAGTTGTTTTAAATTATAATCAATTGTGAGGTCAGTCGCATGTCAATAATATATATATATATATATATATATATATATATATATATATATATATATATATATATATATACTTGACTGTCGTAACCAATGGTTGGAGACTCTCTGTGACATGGCTCAGAATCGATCACAATGACATCGGTGTGTACACTCTCTGTCTTCCGTTAAACGATGAGATTAAAATTGATTTATATCTTTCTTTCTACCAACTGATTCTTTCTTCTTGTACTATATCCTTATATACAATCTTTCTTCAATATAATACCACCATTGAACTCACTACTATGAATTCAGTGTTCATCTTGTTGTGCTGATGAGGTATGGCAACTTGGATCGATGCATATATGTGTCTGGTTCTACGTTGTAACTGACTGACTGATATATATATATATATATATATATTAATATTGGGTGTTTATATTAAAAGATTATTACTGCCAATCAACTGTTCATTATTTACTTGTATTCTTCGGGGGTTTTTTTTTATTGTTTTAACATACTTTCATGATGGTTTCTAGTGTATCTTATCATCAATTATTGTCGTATCGCTTGAAAGTATCTTCTTACAAATTATGGATTTACGTGCATTATATCGTGTTTCAATATATGATATGGTAAGTGGTGTACATGGGTATTTTTGCAATTATTTCCTTTGCATGGATTACAATTATTATTTTTATTTCTACTATTTATTATCTGAATCATTTTTATGTTGTAGTGAGATTTTGTACAATTTCATAACGTGCATTATAAATAAGTAAGAACTTTTCGGGTACGCTAGATCATCAGAACTCATTTGGTGAACATCTTATTTTTGTAATTTTATTTTAGAAATTTGAATTTCTTGTTTTCGCAGCAACAGCGTCCATTTTTACCTTCAGATTGTATTTCCCAATTGGAAGGACCCTAATTGTCATTCGTTCGTTATCTCTTTTAATATGCTATTTCGTGACGTTTCCTAAGTACAATTCTACACTGTATATATACTCTGAAGTTGTGTGCTTGTGTTCGTTCGTACTCTTGGTTGCTTGTGGAATGTACTTCCCCTCTTCTGACCTGATCTTCTTCTAGTTAGCGGGGCAGGGACATATCGGAATAGTTAGTTTGCCGTCGTGTCGCTGATCTTTCGTTCGGTTCATCGGTTTAGGCGATTTTGTAATCTCTTCATACATATCAGAACTACAAAATCATTGAAAAGTAAAAAGAGCTAAACACTATACAATCCCCATCATAATTTGAATATGTGGGCTACTAAATTTTGAATCAGTAGTTTTCATAGATGTATATAAATTTCTTTGTCAAACGGTTTTTTTTCTGTACGGTCATACCATACTCAAATTCATGTATCATTCTATTCATTTTTCGACTGAATACCTTTTTTAAAACATTAGTAATTTCTTTGCTTTTCTTTGCTTTTAATCTTTAAGCTTATATGGCTTGTAACATTCATGGCCACCGTGTTTATTGATGTCCCGATAGGTTTATTAACTGGTTTGTGTTTCTCCCTATTAACGGTATTGTATCGTACACAATCGACATATTATTATGAACTTGGCCAAATTCCCAACACAAATATTTATGTTGATTTAAAGAGATATGATGAAGTAAGTTACCTATCTACTAGATTATTACGTTATTATTAGATTAGTTACTATACTTATTACTTAACTTTTAATCGATTTCGTAACTTGACGTTCTGTTTTACATTTGTTTGTGTAGAATTTATTGTTGATATAATGTTGAACATTTATATAGTTATGTTTCGAACTAGCCTTTTATCCTTTAGAATGAGAACCCGGGTCCAGGGTTTCCTGTCGACTACCTCCAACCACCATCTAATTTCACAATAGTACCCGTAGTGTCGAGTCACCTAGACTGATGACCACATTGCAACATAATCGATAGCATTCGATCTGCACTAGTAAGGACTAGACACGCATGACATTGGTCACCACCCAGTGATCAATCAATCGTAATTACATCTCAGTCCTACAGGAGGTCAGTCGCGGCTGGGATAGCACAGTGGTAACGTCTCTGACTGAGAAGCTGGGTGATACGAGAACGAATCTGCCAGGAAGCACCAGTTCCGTTAAGATTACAGGTACACCTTGCTGACGAGTCCCAAGTAGCACGAAACCCGGGTCCAGGGTTTCCTGTTGACTACCTCCAACCACCATCGAATGAGAATTTTCTTTATGGATTGCTAAACTAATATAGAAAATGCATCGATCGATCGATAAATACTGTTTATGAGACCGCACTATCTATAGAAATCCTCCTTCCCCCTAATTGAACTGATATTCGAAGACAATTCAGCTGCTCAGCAGAATAAGTTCTTTCTTCTAGCAAAATATAAAGTGTAACATGAGAATAAATATGCTCATAAAGTCATTTAACAAATTAATTATTATGGATATGAGAAGCATAGGTCAGTCGCGATCCAATGGTATTAATACCTAACTATGATGCTTAATTTCTGCCTCGTTAGGTCACGTCATCAAATTCATAAAATATATGTAATTTATGATGGATGATACTTGGGTTCCATACATCGTTACCTAATTGAATTTGTTGATATATGGTATACTTTTTTCTCTTAAATAATTAGTTTAATCAAGTTTTTTCCTAGTTTTCTATTTGCTACAAATTTTAATTTACGACTTAACGACAAATACTTTTAACTTCTACGTAGGCGAACGGGCACTATCACTGACGTTACAATACTTTTTTGAACTATCTTACAAATACCGTGACCAAAAAGCCTTCAATCTTTTTTTGCCCTAAGCTAATTGGTGGTGTTGAGTGTGCGACAGTTATCCATCTCGTACAATGGATGGAGGGTTACGCAAGATCACGGATCTATCTAAGTTTGACAAGATAGCATTGCAACTGGCTCAGTGGTCCAGAGGTTAAGCGTTCGCACTCGAGACCGCAGGTCCTTGGTTCGAGTCCCTTTGGTGCGGGATCTTGGATGGACACTGCTGGGGAGTCCCATACTAGGATGAAATGGTTGTCTATTGCTTGAAGGCTTTCAATGGTAGTCTAGTTTAAATCGACTCATGAATTCAACTGTCTAGATACTACAATCTCTACAAATCTCCATGCTGATTGATAGTTATTGAATTCCTAAATCGTAAACTTAACTTTGTGATTTGAACTAACTTTTTTTGACATACTTAGATTATGATTGTAGTAGAAATGATATTTTATTAAACCTAGTTAGCATATAAGTTCACTTGGTGTTGTTTTATTTGTATATTCCCATTGTTATTTGGGACTGCACTTGATCAGTCTCTTATTGGCATATGTGCATCCTGTGCGAACTGCTTCAGTTTTGCCTGAAGTCACAAGCTTTATAAGCAAAGATGGATAGTGGCTAGCAGTAGAAGCCAGGATGCGCGCCGCTTTGTCCCATTTGGTACTCGTCAGCTAGATATACCTGCATTCCAGAGTTAATATTCACCCTGGGACTCGAACCCAGTACCATTCGCTTCAAACTCCATCGCATTATCCACTTAGCTACTAACTCCTAATAGTCATCTGCATATATTTAAACTACTTTCGATATTGATAAATATCACAACCCATGTTAAAATCAAATTTCTATGTAAATCTAATAATAATTTTTTTTAAATATTAATAATTCAATTTTAGGCTATAAAACTTCCCAATATTCTTATATTAAAATATGGTGGTCCATTGTATTATGCCAATTCAGAATCTTTTCAAAATTGGATTCATCAAATGACCAATATTAATCCACATAAATTGATTAAACAACGTCAACGTATCAAAGAACAATTGGATCGTAAGCAACAACAATTTAATGAAGAAAATCTGAATCAGTATCAACATAATAGACATAATCGGCTGTCTTTTGTTAAAAATGTAATAAAACGAGTCAAATTTAATAAAAAGAAAGATTGTGGTAAATTTCCACATATTTCACAACTTACGACGGATGTAAGACAGTTTTCTTTTTTTACAATTGTTATGTAATTTGTATTGTATATGTTCTTGGTTATACTCTCATATCAAGTAATCCATTGCATAGGTATTCAAATCTTCATGTGTGATTGGCATTGAGTTTACTGTATGTGTCTGTGTTATTGTTGTTGTTTTAATGATATGAAGTGTTAATTAATGAAATTTAGAAATGTTTAAAGTGAGATTAGTTACTTATCAGTGAATATATTTGAATGTCTTATTGGTTATTGTTCGAAATTAATAACATGAAATAATCATAAATAAATTATTATATTTTTAATATCCCAATGAGTAGAAAAATGAGATTTTCTGACGTTTTGTGACTCAGTGTAAGCCACTTCTTCAGAGTAAATAAATAATCAAATCAAAATTAATCCAAGTGTAATAAGCACAACGGAACAACAAGAATATAATGTTCTTGTTGTTGTTTAGTTAATTAAGGGCTACATTACAACACTAGTTTATGATTTAGAATGATATACTGTTTACTTACACCTGTCAACCCTCGTGAAGGAGCACAGGCCGTCCACCAGCATTCTCCGCTGAACTCTGTCGTGGACAAGCCTTTCCATTTGCTATTCATTCTTTTGATATCTGCTTCCAATTCTCAACGTAGTGTGTTCCTTGGTCTTCCTCTTTTCCCATTTCCCTTTCAGGATTCCAAGTTAGCGCTTGCTTCGTGATGCAGTTTGATGACTTCCATAATGTATATCCTATTAACTTCCATCGTCTTTTTCTAATTTCCTCTTCAGTTGGAAGCCGGTTTGTTCTCCCTCATAGTAGGCTCTTACTGATGGTATCCGGCCAACAGATATTGAGTATCATGAGTAGACAACTATTTATAAATAATTGTACCTTTTTGATTATGATTGTAGTAGTTATCCAAGTTTCAGATCCGTACGATATATTATTTAGAAAAGTGTATATCAGCTGAATTAATTACATATCTTACTAGCACAGCAATACATGAAGTTAATGAAACAAAATATAACTTATTCAAAATGATAACATTAGACCAAATGCACTGGATATAAATAGTATAACATTAGTATAAAACCGTATAATAAGAATTTTGAAGTATTGTTTATATCCTAGATTGACAGAAAGCTAAAGAAAATGATTATACCACTACTGAGATTATCCTCAACTTTATATTACTTTGAATCTTCCCATTAATGTTTAAGACTGCAATTGATCAGTCTCTTATTGACGTATGTGCATCCTTCACGGATTGCCTCAATATTGTCTTAAGTCACAAGCATTATAAGCAAATATGGATGGTGGCTAGCAGAGGAATCTAGAACGCTCGTTTCTTCCTATTTGAGATTCGTCAGTTGGATGTACCTGCATCTCCGAGTTAATGTTCACTCTGGTACTCGAACCCAGTACCACTAGCTCCAACTCTGGAATGCAGGTGCATCTAACTAACGAGCCTCAAATAGGACGAAACGCGTGTCCTGAATTCCACTGCTAGCCATCATCCATCTTTGTTTATATTACCTTATTCCTCTAGTCATCATTTAAAGTTATTTCATAGTCACCTATCTCAAAAGACTACAATGTTTAATTCAATATAGTTCAATAGTCATTAACTTCTTGACCTGATCCCAAGTTTCGTATTTTATTCCGAAATTATATTATCTTTTTAAATGAGAAGTGCTTTAAGTTCCCACATCAATATTTCACTAGATCACAGATTAATTGTTCTTTAATTGAATAACCATAAGCCTGTAGAATTGTGGTCTACTATGATATTAGTACTGCTCTAATAATAGACCTAACCCTAAATTTGTAGATTTGTCATGATATAACTGCCTAATCTGTAAGATCTTAAATGGAAGACACACCATCGACTACACCAACTCACTGTATCGTATCAATTACCAATACATGATGTAGAACAAATTTAGGCTAGAGAAAGAACAATATATTTAATATGAATAGAAGATATAAGGTAACATTCAGCAGAGACCATGCCTGCATGGCCGAGCCATGCCATTCGATCAACTCCAATCAATTCAATACCTTGTTCGCGCCTTCTCCATCGTTAGGTATTTCTCCGCGTTAAATATTGAATATCTGTTTACCGAGTAGTCTCGTGTTCATCTTTGAGGACTGTGTGGTTATTTTGCAATGCCACTACAAGCCTCTTAATATTAATTACAGTTTTTTATGATATCCGAATGATTAGAAATTTGTACTTCTAAAGTTTTGTGACAATGTATGTCATTCCTTTAGAGTAAACAAATAAATAACCGAAATAAAATGAACACAAGTTTAAATGGTATAAAGGAAACAATGTAGAATATTTTTTTAATGGAAGCAAGGTCATGGAAAGCTTGAATATGTTCGTGTCAAGTTATTTTGGGTCAAGGTGATTCTGTATAATAAATCACTGTTTATTTGTATGGTGATGAATATGAAAAATGTGTGCATTTGTAATCTGAAGTAGTGAGGTTGAAATGCTGTGTGTGTGTGTGTGTAGATTTTGTAAAGAGTGCATTTTGTATTGTTTGTTTGAAACTTCCCATTGATATTTAGGACTGCAGTTGATCAGTCACTTATTGACATATGTGCATCTTATACGAATTGCCTCGATATTGTTGAAGTCACAAGCATTATAAGCAAAAATGGATGGTGGCTAGCAGTGGATCAATTCGTGATTTCAACGAATTTCCATGGTACTAATAGTCATGTGTTCACTAATGACTAGCTTCAAGATAGATTTCCTGGAGTTCTAGTGAGAAGCCGTGACCATTGGAGTCCAATTCGTGTCGGATGTGAGACACCTATCCCCTTCAGAAATCGAATGAAGGGTTGCGTAAGATCACAGACCGATTAAAGTTAGTCACTGTTGGATATCGACCGGCTCAGTGTCCTAAAGGTTAAGCGTTTGCGCGCGAGACCGAAGATCCTGGGTTCGACTGCCTTGCGCAGAATCGTGGATGGACATTGCTGAAAAGTCCAATACTAGGATGAAATGCCCATCCAGTGCTTCGAAGTTTTCAATGGCAGTCTAGCTTAGATCGACACGTGATTTCAATTGTGATAATGCTACAAAATTTAACAGCATCTATAAAACCCTCTATTAGTTTATAATATACAGATACAACGTCAAATTTTACATATTTTTAATTATAGAAGCAACCTTGTTAATTTGTATTATCATGTGATCAGTTTATGTAATGTAATATATAATGCAGTACACAACATGGATTATGTAAAAGTACTTTCATTTATTTATTAGCTTTATCAAATAACTGTCCTTTTTCAAATCATGTTTCGTTGACTCGAATTATTTTTTATATTATTATTATTATTATTATTATTATATAAGCGAATAATAATCCAAGTCGAAAGTTGTTTGTAGCCACTAATGATTATACAATGATATGTGTAGCATTTTTACAGTTGAAATCACGAACTCATCTTAGCTAGATCATCAATAAAAAGCACTGAATGGCCGTTTGCTTGTAGTATGGAAGTTCTTAGTGGTACGCTTCGCATTCACTATCCCGAACACGAAAATCGAACTCAGTACCTTCGGTTTTGCACTTGAATGCTCAACTTCTAGACCACTGAGCTATTCATCCTTCTGATGTCTGCTCCCGATTCCCGACACAATGTGTTCTTTGGCCTTCCACTTTTCCGTCTCTCTTCAGGATTCCAAGTCAGTGCTTGCTTCCTGATGCAGTTTAATGATCTCCGCAATCTATGTCCTACTCATGTCCAGCATATTTTCTTCATTTCCTCTTCTTCTGGTAGTTGGTTTGTTCTCTCGCGAAGTAGGTTGTTGCTGATGGTATCCCGCCAACGAATATTGAATGTCTTGCGCAGAGAGTTGTTTATAAATACTAATACATTTTAGATGATGTTTGCTGTTGTTGTCCAAGTTTCAGCTCCGTACACTAGAACTATCTTGACGTTCGCAGGACGCACATATGCCAATATGAGAATGATCAATTGCAGTCCTAAACATCTATAGGAAGATTCAAACAAACAATACGAAATGAATTAAATGATCATATTGTATGCTAAGTAAAACACTTTTTAAGATGAAAAATATTTGTGAACCATTATCTGTCTAGCAAATACGTGAACTGATCTATTGAGGTTGTTTGTTAATACATATAACTAACAGAAATGATTAATCATTTATATTGTTCAAACGCTTTCACGGATTACTACACTGTATATAGAGATATTCAAGAGTGATTGTTAGCATTTTTATAACTTATAACTTGATCATCACACTAGATCATATTTCACATTCATTGGAAATAGTTTTCTATGATGCTTTTGTGTTTGAAACGCTAAGTGGTCATTTATGGTCATTCATAGACAGTACTGAGATAATCTAATGATGGGTAAGGTGAAGGACCCAGTATTTATGAGGAACCATGTGAAATGTTTAGTAGTTGGACATAGCACAATGGAAATTCTGTCTGACCTAGTTTTTGTGTTAGTTAAAACTCATCAGCAAAGCATACTTAGAATTTTAAAGAGACTTAAGCTCTCTGTTGGATTGGAACTAGCTCAATAGTCTGAGAATATACTATTGAGTTAATCACGATGTCACTGACCTTCTGTATAAGTGAGATACTTACAACTGATTGATCACTGTCATGATTAATGATAGGCTTTGCTGATGATTACTAGCTACCATGAAACGTAGGTTAAACAGCATATCTTATCAACTGTTTCTAAACACCTAACATCTTGTCTTAATCCACTTGATATTGAGACACTGATACTAGAGACCATATTACAATCTAATCGACAGCATTTGATTAGTAATAAAAGATTAAATAAACATGACACCAGTCACTATTCAGTGATCTAACCAATGGCGACTTTTGACAGATGTTGAGAATGACAGGAACGGATATAGGAAAAATGTTTCTCCATAAAAAATGGGAAATATTTTGAATGGGATAAAATTCATGTATATGAAGAGCTTGTAAAATGATATTCCTAATAATCTCAATGACTGTATTTCCTTATTGAATAGACTACATAGATATCTTCAAAAGAAGTTTTTATTCGTATTATTCAGATTAACAAGATAATTATTTGAAAGTTTATTGTTTTTCTAAATTCTTATTCTATTTTCTAATAGACTAATGATAGTAAAAATGACGATGATCTTACTGGTCAATTGAAATTTATTATCTTAGATATATCATCATGGATTTATTTGGATTTTGTCGGTATGAGAACTATTACTGATGTAAGTTTTTCATTGGTTGAATTAACGATGGTTAATTCTGTGAAAATTTTAGATAACTGTAACATCCGCTATTTTTGGTAATTGGAAGTATTGAGTTGTTGTATTTCATGCGTAGTTTTTCGAATTCGCGACAATTTTTCAGCATAACAATATTATGATTTGAAGTTGATTTTTTTTTTGCATCAGAAACTATTTATAACTATCAAATATAAAACAAAATGCCGTTTAACTAATTTCGTCCCAGTATGAGACTCTTCAGCAGTGCACACTCACGAATTTGTTCGGAATGGAAATCCACAACCTTCTGATATCTCTGTAAGCCCAAGATTGGCGTCCGAACGATTCACTTTTTCGAATACCTTTTGACAACCTAGTGTTTTTATCTTCATTATAAAAAATTAGTGTATGAGAGTGAAATAATAATAATGGGAAAGGCAGTTCAGTTAGCAAAGGTACAACCAGAAAGAATTCTTCCATTTAAAGAAACTACGTCCATTTTTTATGAAGTGAAATAAAGTTACAGTAGGATCTCCACTGACCATATGTGATTACATCTCTAGCCACTGTGTTGCACCATCTCTAAGACCCCAACCAGAGAGTCTTGAAGGACCAATAGAAGTCATTCCTGTACAGCTTTCTCTCATACCATGACACCATGTCATACACTGACCACCTCTTCGCTTTTTCCAACCTGTCCCAGCGTCGGCAAATAATGTCTGACGTGAAATTCTCAGGGTTGGCATTTCTGGGACATGTCCAATCCACCGAAATAGATGTTTCAAGATGGTGACACTACTTGAATTACCGCCTCTGTGCTCGAACACTGAATGTCAGCAATCCTTCGGAGACAACGATGATCAAACACAGAAAGTTGTCTAACATCCTCAACTCGGAGAGGCCAGGTTTCACAAGCATAGAGCAAAACTGCTCTCACCGACGCGTTGTAGATCCGACCTTTTACAGCCAGACTAACATCACGAAGGCGCCAAAGATGGCCCAGATCGGCATAAACCACCCTGGTTTTCATCATACGTGCATTGATCTCATCACTCACACCCCCACCAGCACTTATGCAGCTACCTAGGTACACGAACTTCTCGACTACTTCTATCTGCTCACCATCCAGGATGAGTACAGGATTAGAATCCTTTGCACTTCGAAGGTGCAAAGCACATACCATACCTACGGACACTGATTGGTGAAGACGCTGACAAAATGCAGAGTCTTCTGACCACTCTAAGCAACAATGCAAGCATGTTCGGGATGCGATTCTCTCCCTCGAAATGCAAAATGTTGCTTAAGGATTGGGTTACATCGACACTCGAACTAGTGATAGGGAGTGAAGTAGTTGAGCTTGTCGACCGCTTCACTTATCTTGGAAGTCTCATCAGCCCTTGTGGTCTGGTGTGTGACGAAATCTCAGCACGGATACAGAAGGCTCAACTAGCTTTTGCCAACTTGCGTCATTTATGGCGTAGGCGAGATATCCGTCTATCAACCAAAGGACGTGTTTACTGTGCAGCAGTTCGTCCCGTCCTACTTTATGGCAGTAAAACATGGCCGGTAAGAGTAGAGGATATTCTTAGGTTACTAGTATTCAATCATAGGTGTCTTCGAAACATTGCTCGTATATCCTGGGACCATCGAGTAAGTAATGCAGTTGTTAGGAAACGGGTACTAGGTAAGGATGGCAAATCAATTGATGAAGTAGTGAAACTTCATCAGTTGAGATGGCTGGGACACGTGTTACATATGCCCAACCACCGACTGCCTCGACGTGCTATGTTCAGTGGTATAGGAGTAGGTTGGAAGGAAGCTAGAGGCGGCCAGACCAAAACATGGCACAAGTCCATGAAGTCACTGGCAAGTGAACTGAGTCATGTCGGTAGGTGTAGACTACCTGGTTGGGGACCACGAGATGATAGCAACCGATGGTTAGAGACCCTGAATGACATGGCTCAAAATAGTTTGCAATGGCGCAGGTGCATCCACTCTTTGTGTTCTCCCAAATTCTAATCTTCTGAATTCTTCATGTCCCTTTTTTCCTCTTTCTAAATTTATTTCACTGGATTATACTCTTTAAATAACATCTCCAAACCCTAATCTTCATGATTACTGCTTATACTCTTGCTACCTCTACCACTACGGGATTTGAATCGACCACTGCATCTCTGTGCTAAGGTGGTGTGGCAACTCGAACTGATGTACGTACGTATGAAGTTCTTCGTTGTTAGTGACTGACTGGCATGGCTTGGGCATTATCGCACAGTAAGACAATATCATCCGCATACTCAAGGTCGAGAAGTCTTTCTCCAGGCAACAGATCCACACCACCATTACTTACATCCATCAGAGCTGTTTCCAGAATGTCATCGATGGCAAAGTTGAAGAGGAATGGTGAGATTGGGCAACCCTGCCTAACCCCAATGCTCGAATGGAACAATGGAGAAAGGTGGTTGTATGCTCTCACTCTGTCTGAAGTGTTTGTATATAGTGCTTTTAAGATGTTAATAAACTTCTCAGGCACACTTCTTTAACAGACAACCTCATAGACCAATCCTATTCAATGAATTGAAGGCAGTACTAATGTCAAGAAACACTACGAATTTCGGTCTGTAATAAGTATGACGGTGTTCTAACATTTGGCGGAATGTGAAGATATGATCAATATATCCTCCACCAGAACGGAAACCGTCCTGCTTTTTAAGAGTCGATCTTCCTCGGGTTTTGAGCAGTCTACGAAGTATGACGGAGGCCATTAGTTTGGACGCTATCGGAATCCTTTATACTAAGTCACTTATATACTCCTCTTTATCCTCATTTTGTGTATTTTTATTTAATGATTACTTCTCAACCTATTAATATGAGTGAAATGGGTTTGAATCCATGAGGGAGCATTAGTTGCATCAAGATTGGTAGTACATTCTGCTGACGAGTGTAAACTAGCACGAAACGTAGACATAGTATGATTTCTTCATCATTATGAAGTGGCCTTAGCTTCTGTCAAACACTTATTCAGTGATCTAAAGTTTTAATTAGTTCTTGATGTGTTAAAGATTTTCCACTTACAATGTTCATATCACTAGGTCTTAATATTCTCAAATTTCATTAAGTATTTTAAGCGTATCATATTTTTTTATTGTTCCCATTCAAATGACTTAAACCTTGATAAATCACCTAATCATAATATTTCACACTCAAAGTTGTATGGTTTAAGTATGAAGCTATCGCTGATATTTTAACGACAGGGTTGTACCGTCAACACCTATTTTAAGTTGATAAAAATGAATTTCACAATAACAGGCTGGGACAATGAAATGTATTTTGATACAATATTACAGAATATCTTGGTAAAATCTGAGAGCCATCAATCATCTCAGACTTCGTTATTCATTCGCTTTCATACTAATCAATCTCTGTTTTCATTCTCTTCTCTTCAATTTTCTCAACCTTTTGCCTCCAGGCATTTCGCTTTTGATTGATTATACATACTACTTATATCTGTCAACATCAATAGCACACCACAATGAGCCTTCTTTATGACTAGTTATCTTAATATAGATGATAATAACCTTATTATATCATTCATATTGTTGTTTATCTGTTTATTTATACACATAAACATTGGTACAAGGAGGCACCAGACAGATATGTGCCACATAAATCATTCGATTTGTGTGAGGGATGGGATACTGCCCAGGTGCTTCAATCGAAACAGGTGATTTTCTTAGGGGGCGACACCCCAACCCTTCGACCTAAAGGTCTAATCCACAAGGCATTGAAGCAACGTCAGGAGATGCAGTCACATGGTAGCCGATGACCAACCATTGATTCATACGCCATTTTTTCCTTTAGGATCCTGTAGCCCATGTACATCATTGGTTTGGAATGAGGGTTTTCCAACTCCCATAGGTGGACTCTCCGTGCCAACCAATCCGATTAAAGCCCTGAACATTTTCTTTTCATTCTCTCAATTTCATAAACAACACCTTTGCCACGAGAAGGTAGTGAGTAGGACTTCCCTGTTCGTGGTTGTATGCACATGGCCATGTGAGAGCATTTGAAGAGGGAGAGCTGACTCTCCTCACTCTCGACCCTACCAGGGAATTTGGAGGCTAATTTTTAATTACTTCGTAAATTGTATCATATGAATATGTTTTTAATTCATCATTTTATCATTTATGTCTCTATCTTTCTCTATGTTCCACTTTTTGTAGATAATTAAAAGTTATGCTGAATTAGATATTCGTATATTATTCACTATATGTGATCCACAAATTTATACAGTATTAATAAGTGATAATTTAACATCATCACAAATTCAACATAATTCATTTATTAGTATACATGATGCTGTAATCTATTGTCAAAATATACTTTCTACTACTACTGTTACTAGTAATAATAATAATAATTCGAAGAATCCAATAGAAGACAAAACTATAAATTTACCCATTCAAAATATCCCAGTGACTTATTGTAATTCAACAGTTACAGTAGATATTATTACAGATAAATTATGATTACCAACTGAATTGTCAAAAAGAAGGATTATTCTCTATCGTTGTCCAATTTTCATTAGAAATCAAGTGAGTAGTAGTCAATAAGTGTTGGTTTGTTTTTTTTTGAAGGGGGGTGTTTTTGTTAGAATTTTGGTATGTATGTATAATCAGAAGGGGTTTTGTGGAGATTTTAATTTCATTAGTTGAAATCATGAGTCAATTGAAGCTAGACCACCATGGAAAACTTGGAAGCACTGGACGACCATTTCGCCCTAGTATGGGACTACTTATCATTGCTCATCCACGATCACGCCCCTCGCGAGATTCGAACCTAGGACCTATTAGTCTTGCGCGTGAGAGCTTAACCATTAGACCACTGAGCCGGCATCCAACGGTTAATGATGATGACATACTGTGAAATTCTCGTTGTTGTTTTTTTGGTATTTTGTTTTGTCTAGTGTGTATATGTGTGTTTTTGGTTCAATATTAAGATGTTTCGATTTTAGATGGTTGGAGATGATTGCTAAGAATCCTTGAACCATACGCACACACACACACACACACTCTCTCTTGTAACATTCATCCTGTCTCTCAGTTACAAATTTTTCTCATGAGGATCTTGTTCATGACTTTCCATTAGTGGTTTATTAACAGGAATGTTAGAAAACGAAAAACACGTTCAGTGCTTAATCTAATCAACTGGTTGTAGAGTGTGTACTTTAAAAAGCTGAGAGGCCTTTATTCCGGATCAAATGTTGCACATAAGCAAAGGGTTTTGCATGAGAACGATTAAACATATATGAACCTGCTTTTGTCACAAGTTACCATGAGAACATATCTTCTCGTGTACTCATTAATAAAGGTTCGTGGAAAATGATGACTTTTTTGATAGAAACAAATCCCTTAAGTTATGTGTTCTGTCAATAATATCATAGTCCTCATTGAAAATTTAGTACTTACAACAAATTAAACAAATAATGTCTCTTTGTAGTTTATATACAAGAAGACCAGACCGCATCACACCATAAAAGCAGAAATAATAATTACACATGGTCAAGCCAAAAAGTAGTTGTATGTAAGGGAGACTGAATAATAAATTAGGAATAGATTAAAAACAGTAAATCGTATAGCAATCGTTAATGAGTCAATCGAAAACTTATGATCAAGGATATATGTATCGTAATTATCAGAATGATGGGATTTGTGGATATCGTAGCAATCTAGACCACCATGGGAAACTTAGAAGCACTGGACGACCGTCTCGTCCTTGTATGGGACTCCTCAGTAGTGTACATCCATGGTCCTGTATGTGGGACTCGAACCAAGAACCTTCGGTCTCGCATGCGAACGCTTAACCTCTAGATCTTTAAACTGGCCGATATCCAACGGTGTTAATGTCTAATTTCAACCGACCCACGATATTGCATGGCTATCTTCCATCATCTTCAGTGAAGAACTGTCTTACACGGTTGAACTTCACTAATTACTGCTTCTCATTCGAACTTCGAGAACATTGGTCGATTCATGATATCAATTTAATACTCAACAATCTCCACAATCCTATAGTGATAATGAATTTGATGTTGATTTAGAGTTTTAGTGAGACTGAATTTCAGAGATATTGTTATCAATATTACAAAGTAACGAATTAAATTTATTGTTATAACTTGTGACCACCGATTAGAGAGCAGTGAATTATCGATCGGATCAATGACGCGTAAACCCGTATGAGACTAGATTCCAGATTGGCCCTGTTTCCTGTCTAGCCCAGCCAGTTAAGTCCAGAACACCAATCTCAGCCTCTGCGATAGGAATCATTCTATTTCAAACATACTGAGTTTATATACCAATCAAACAGACCACATCGTACCATAAAATAGGAAACAACATTTTTACAAGACTTAGCCAAAATGGGCTATGAATGAGCGATGTAGTAGTTAATAGACAGGGAATAATTCAAGAATGGTAAATCGTGTAATAACAGTTCATAGGTCAAAATAAAGCTCATAATAAGTGGGACATGGATATGAATAGTTTGGTTAATTAATAATTATACGATAAAAAATATACGTATAGTATTGGTCCATAATGGATCCCAAAAGTTACCATTCATGAACAGTAATTTATACTTTACTTACACTTTAACAGTTTACTATATATGATGCCAATCTCACATGTTTGATCTTGTACAACGTAGTGTATATGTATAATCTAAGCGGATAAACTTTATTTATTTATTCAAATACATAAACATTAGTACAAGGAGGTCCCAAATACATATATACTACACAATAACAATGAGGCAGGAGTAACAGTTATCATTGATTTGTGTGAGGGTTTTGATACTGCCCGGGTGCCCAAACTGAAGCAGGAGTGGATAAACTGTATACTAAATATTTAAAAAATTATTATTCAATATTCATTAATTTACTTGTAATATTTCGCTATAGTTCAATAATATCAATTGTTGATTAACATTATTCCTAGGAATTAATCCTAAACATTATATCTTACATTTAACATTTTAATATTATACTTATATATATATATACAACATTGAAATGTTTCTCGTTTTTTTCTTCTTTTGGTTTTTTGTCCATCTTCTAGTCGGTTCTCATGGTGTAGCTGCCTTAATCTTAAAGCTTCTTCTTCTTGTCATTATCATCATCATTAACCTACAGATCAATAAGGTAAATCAACAAAACAGATTCTTTTTCATTCTACTTTTTCTTAGTTCATGTATTTGTTGAATGTTTTTCTTAGAGTTTCGTCTTGTCATTATCATCATCACCATCATTAACCTACAGATCAATACGGTAAATCAACAAGATAGATTCTTTTTCATTCTATCCTTTTCTAGTTTTTTTTCTCTTTTTTCTTAGTTCATGTATTTGTTGAGTTTTTTTTCTCTTTTTGTTTTGTTTAGTTTTTCTTTTAAAAGAATAAATTTATTCGAATTGTATATTTACGAAACAATGAGAAAGTGACTTTCTTACATTTTCCTCAATTGTGCATTTTATTACTTCCAATCAATGATGTTAATGTGTATATTTGTAGTGTTTATGAATTTCTTTTCTTTTTGTTTGTTTGTTTGTTTATTTATTATGTTGTTAGTAGTATGTTGTTACATTTTTCTTCAGTTTTATATGAGTATCTATTTGTTTATTACCTATAATTTGGTTAATATATTTGTACATTATTCTAATGTATATGATCAGCTTAACTGAATAGATTGATTTGTCTAGAAAATACTTCGATAGTTTGATTTTGTTGTTGTTGATGATGGTTGTAATGTGGCCACTTACAATTCTTATAGTAGTTAAGGGTAAACAAACTATTACTAAACTGAATTATATTTCAGAAGGGGTTTTGTGTATATTATAATAACTTTAATAGTTGAGGTCATGAGTCTATTAAAGCTAGACCACCACGTCCTATTGTGGAACTCCTCAGCAATGCGCATCCACGATCCCACCTCGCGAGATTCGGACCCACAACCTATCACTCTCGTGCTTGAACGCTTAACCTCTAGACCACTGATCCAGCAGATATCCAACAGTGTTTATATCTAATTTCAACTAATCCACGAAATTGAGCGACACATCTACCATTGTTTTCAGTGAGTTATTATCTCACAACAGACCAGGTTGAACTCCACTGTTCACTGCTTCTCACTAGAACTCCAGGATATATATCTTGAAACCAGTCACTAGTGAGCATATGTTGATTATTATCAGAAGGGGTTTTGTGGAGGTTGTAGTAATTTAAACAGTTGAGATCATGAGTCAATTGAAGCTAGACCACCATGGAAAACCTGGAAGCACTGGACGGCCTTTTCGTCCTATTATATTTATCGTAACCTTGTTTAGTTCATTTGATTCTTTTTTTGGGCAGATATATGGATAGAGATAAGTAACGTAAAATGTGACACGTATATATAATTTTGTTCAACTTAACGCAACATATCACCACACGGATTTAAATTATCAAGATTAATTGCTGAGTTATAGAAATAGTATCAGTGATAGTCGAAGACAGAAGGTTACATGGTCATGGAACGCAGTGTCAGCTTATAATCGCAGAAAACACAAAATGGGTAATGGACAATGATGCTTTTCACCTGTCTATATCTTGTTAGGTAATTACTGTAGTGAAGAAAAAGAGTTTCATTTCTATTTTCTGGTCCCAGTAGCCAGATTGTCCTGCATAATAAACAATACACCGCTCAACTGTCGCAAAACTAAATCAATTTTGTTGGTCCAACACAGTTTTCAAAAAAAACTTGTTGAAGATTGTAATAGCTTAAATAAGAATCACTAAATATCTCAAACTTTAGAACAGTAACAAGAAATGAGGAACATGTTTCTTGAATCTCAGTTCAGATATATTTATATATATTAAAGAAAACTCTTTACATTGGCATTTTTAAACAAGTACTAATCTTAATCTAATACTACATTCCGATTGGTTTGATTTCATTCATTCAATAATAGAAACAATGAAATTCGAGAGTATGACAATATAAAGTTGGCTGTAGACTTCAACAATTCCTAATTACGAACGACTGAGATATTCTTTTATTATAAAATTAGATATATGCGGACTATATAACTTACATATAGCTTATCAACAGTAATCCCTAGCATTATGAAAAACAAGGAAGTTGAAGGTTTATGAAAGAATTAGTATTTGGCAAGTTGAAGCAGAAAAAAAGCATAACATAAGGATAGTATTTTATTTATTTAAGCACATAAACATTGATACAAAGAGGCACCAGATAGATATGCGCCACATTAATCATTCGATTTGTGTGAGGGATGGGATACTGCCCAGGTGTCTCAACCGAAACAGATGTTTTTATTAAGGGGCCATACCCCGAACCTTCAACCTAAAGGTCTGACCCACGCAACGTGAGACGATGCAATCCCATTGTAGCCGGTGACCAGTGATCGGTTCATATGTCATTTGTTTCCTTAGGATGATGGAGCCCACGTACATCGTCGGTTTGGAATGAGGATTTTCCAACTCCCTTAGGTGGACCATCCGTGTCCACCAACCCGTTCAAAGCGTCGGACATTCGCTTTTCGTCCTCTCAGTTTCGTAAAAAACAGTAATGCTGCGAGAAGGTAGTGAGTAGGACTTCTCTGTTAGTGGTTGTATGCACATGGCCATGTGAGAGCATTCGGAGAGGGAGAGCTGACTCTCCCCACTCTCGGTCCTATCAGAGCATTTGGGGCTGTAAATGACGAGATGGCGGAGGAAGTGCTCCCGGCCCACTGGTTAAGCAGACCACCTACCGAAGCAGACGTAATTTGCCGTAACGAAGTAACCACTTCTATTGTCGGACTTTAGGACAGTAAGATTAACAAACTAAGTAACAGTGGTTATAGCGGAAATATGAATGGGAAGGAAAATCGCGCAGTAACCTTTTAACGTAAGGACTATAATTTTAAAACAAAAAGTAGATAACCTGACATCTATCAAATACATCACACTGTCCAAATTATTTTAGGAAATTTGGTAAATACCATATGGATTTGCTAAACTTACTAGATCCACACATTTTGAACACATTCTTTTTCCTACAAGCACCTAGCATAATGAACATATAAGAAACACAGATTACTTAGACATCAAACTATGCACTTCCAGACTACTGTTATAGCGTTTAGAATATTTTATGTCTAATCAGTTTAGCGTCGGAATTATAAAACATCTATTATTAAACGTTCAAAATAATGAGTTGGTGAACCCTATATCTGTATGCTAATCTATTTTGTTCAAAGTAATGGTCTGAAATGTCCCCATAGCACCTAGCTAACATTGATAGTAGTATTTAGATATAAGTGTCATGGGGCCAGATGGCTACAAAATGTAGTCCTTAGGATTAGAAACAAGTGTGATTTGGCTTATCTTGTACTTCAACACTACAATTTTGTTCCTTCCCAAAATGTACACTTTTGTTTCAGACAAAATTTTCTATGACTTCCTCTGAAACAATACTGAGGGTGGAGCTAAACGTTTTAAACAAACGCACAGCCGTACTGTAACTCAGTTAAATTCTATGACCAATTAGTTTGTATGGAAATAATAACTACTCGTAATTTGTAAGTAGCGTAAATATAAATTCACTTAGTACTATTCTTTCTGAATTTGACACTGATTATTAGTTGAAATCATGAGTCAATTAAAGCTAGACCACCATGGGAAACCTGGAGGCACTGGATGGCCGTTTCGTCCTAGTATGGAACTCCTCATCTCGCAGGAGGCGGAATCGTGGATGCGCACTGCTGAGAAGTCCCATTCTAGGTCTAGCTTTAATTGACTCACGATTTCAATTATTGAAATTTCTAAAATCTCCACAAAACCCCTTCTAATACTAACTGATTAGTTCAAAATTTCAGTTTTTGATAATCTCTTATTAATTGTTTGTGATCCTCCTTATTAAATTGTTTCGTAATGAGTTCAGTGAAGTTTATTCAGGTATTACTTTTTTTCGTTAATGATCAGTAAGGAATGGTTGTACACAGGCTTGTTACTCAATAAGTTCGTAGGCTTTTAATGAGTTTTATTTTCGAGAACATTTGATGAAACCCATGTAGAAAATATTTATGCAACTATCATGATTAGTTTACTAGGAATGTAATTTAAAACTTCATCTATATAGTCAAAAATTGAGTCCCTATATCATTTTCGATGCTAATTCCCTTTAATTGAACGAGCTCATTTACAAATGTTCCCTATTTTTGTCAGGAAGATTAAATAATATGTCGTCTCAAGGGGGTTTTCCGTCAAATGATAGTCATAATTAAGTGGCATATATGCTTTCATAGCAGATGGAGTGATGTATGAGAAATAAAACGCACCTTGTTTTATGCCAGTGATTGAATAATACGTCTTTATTTGTTCCATTATTATAACGAATTTAATCTATTCACTTGACATTGTTTGTTTAAATCTCCCCATTGATGTTTAGGACTGCAATTGATCAGTCTGTTATTGGCATATGTGCATACTGTGTGTATCGCCTCGATATAGCCCTAATTCACAAGCACTGGATGCAAAGATGGATAGTGGCTAGAAGTGGAATCCAGGACGAGCGTTTCGTTCTATTTGGAACTCATCAGCTGAATATACCTGTATCTCACAGTTGTTCACCTCGGGACTCGAACCTATCACGTTATCCATTTAGCTAATGAGATGCAAGTACATCCAGCTGACGAGTTCTAAACAGTATGAAACACCCATCTTCAATTCCACTACTAGCCATTATTCATCTTTGCTTATAGCATAAATATGTTTCATAATTATTTTTTCACAACTCAGTCTAATTGAATGGACTTGTTTATTATCGCTATACTCGTCATAATAATAATAACAATAACCTTATCATCTTAATGTATATAGTTATTATACCATAAATATTTTATAGACTATCTTTAACATTAAAAATAAGACATAAGATATAAACTTTTATTTGGATGTTAATATGTCTAGGATAATTAAAACAAATAAGTAGTATATAAATATATAGACAAAACTTTTAATTTATCATCATAAAGACAAAATAAACTATTTGTTTATAATATAGAATATTAAACATGAAATTTATTGTAGATTTATTAGATTGAATGAAATATCAACATCACTATGTCTTTGTTCTTTGTATTCATCAAATGTATCATTTCATTTATATTTGTGAAAATTAGTAGTATAATATAATATATGAAATTGTTTGATTAACTAAATTAAATTATATTTAAAACAGAATACTCATTATTATTATTATTGTGCTATGTTTGAAGTGATTACAAGTTCACCTGATCTATGAATGGAATAAAGAATCTGTGACTAAAGATTAATAAACTAGCTTATCTAATGCGACCCAGCCCAGCTAACTCGAGAGAGAGAGAGAGAGAAGTTCAAGTTTGAAATCAGTTTCAGTTTGGAAAGGGTAGGAGTCTTGATGGTCTGTGTTGGTCCCGGCAATGGTGGTCTCTCAGTTGATCCAACTTTTTTTTTGAAAGAGTCGATGGATGAAGCCTCAATCACTTGCTGAGATAATGAATTCCACTCGTTGATGATTCGATGAGAAAGTCGATAGTCAGATGACAAGTAATATGTTCTGGGCTTGTGAACTTTTTTGAAGTGTCCTCCTAAATTCCCTGTTTTGGAAGACAAGAAAAATGGGGGCATATCAGGTGCAAATTTATCACTAAGCAATTTGAAAACTGTAATCAAGTCGCCTCTAGTTCTGCGATATGACAACGGGAAAAGGTTCAGCTTGGCCAGTCAAGCATCATACGGAATATTTGCTATTCCGGGAAACAGCTTAGTTGCTCTTCTCACTGTCCTTTTAAGCAGGGGCTAGCCGCTTGTATGCAGTACTCCAGTTTAGGACATACGAACACTGTATACAAAGTCAAAAACGTTTTAGCATCGACATGACTAAAAGCCCTACATATTGACCATAAGGTTCTAAAGCCTTTGGCGGCTATTGAACGGCAGTGTGGAGTAGTCTTTAAGTCTTGGCTAACGATGTCTCCTAAGTCACTATGTGTCTGGACGACATGTAGCTCAGTGTTATTCACCGTGTATGTATGTGTACCTTGGTGACCGATATGCATCACAACACACTTGGAAGTATTTGTCGGCAACTGTCGGGTCATTTAGTTCTAAGCTATCATCCTTACATCGTATCGTTCACCATATTTTGACATCGTCAGCATATAGCAAGACCGATGATGATAAGAGACGAGTAAGGTCATTTACATAGAAGAGGGATAACACTGGCCCCAAAACTGTACCCTGGGGAAATATATTCTGCAAGTAGACCGGTAACTTGAGCAATCACGACGACATATCTAGTCGGAAATACACTTGTTTATATATTGGTTTGTACATTCATTTTTTGATGAATAATTAAGATGAAATCACATATATGAAAAATAATTCATATTAGAATATCGTATTTTATATAGAATAAAATGTCATAAGAGAAAACAGTAACAACTACTATATTGGAGTAATCATGACATTGTATTAAGACGGAATTATTGAGTAAGTCAATCTTATTTTGGTTTTTCACTCCGTCATAACATACTATTCAATATATTTGATAATAAATAGGACTTACTTACTTATTCCTGTTATCCCTCATGGAGGAGCATAAGCCACTCACCAGCATTCTTCATCGAACTCTATCATGGATAATTCTTCTCAGTTGTTATTCATCCTTTTGATGGCCGATTTATGATGATGTAGAAGAAATTAACATTAGTTTACTAATATTATATATAAAGTTTTTGTTGTGTCCCGATAAGAATAATGAGTGGTAATTTTTTGGCATCTATTTGTGGACCAATACTATACGTATATTTTCATCGCATAATTGTTATGTAACTAAACGATTCATATTCATATCCCTTTTATTATGAGCTTTATTTTAACCTATGAACTATTATTATACGATTTACCATTCATGAGTTATTCCCACGCGGGGAAACCCCAATGGATTAGCATCCCATCCCCGTCACCAAGTGTTCATAAGTTGTGGCCTGTGTGCCTTGTTAATTTATAACGTAACGATACCGCCAATTAGAGAATAGTGAATTATCAATTGGACCAATGATGCATAAAACAAGTACGATCAATCTACAATCCTTAGTGGTCCTGCTTCCTGCCTAGCCCAGTCAATTAAGTCCAGAACACCAATGTCAACCTCTGCGATATGAATCATGTATTTCAAACATACTGGGTATATATACCAATCAAACAGACCACATCGTACCATAAAATAGGAAACAACATTTGTACAAGAATTAGCCAGATGTGGTTGTGAATGTGGGAGATAGTGAATAATAGACAGGGAATAACTCATGAATGGTAAATCGTATAATAATAGTTCATAGGTCAAAAGAAAGCTCATAATAAGAGGGACACGAATATGATTAGTTTAGTTACATAACAATTATACGATAAAACTATAGGCACAGTAATAGTCTAGAAATAGGTTCTAACAGTTATCATTCATTATGCTTATCGGGATATAACACAATTCCTGCTACATACTACTTATATCTATCCACATAAGTAGCGCGCAGCACAACAGTAGATAATTGTTTCGTAATGTTACTAATGGAACAGTTGTCACACTAGATTGTAAATTCATTCATCTATCATTTGAACTGATTCCCATAAAAACATCTTTAAAGAAAATATTTATTTGTTTCTTTTTCCTAACCCTTGTCTAGTTAATTAGTTAAATGTTTATTTTTGCCAAGTCCAATGAATTTCGGTCATTTTCTTGAGTTAGTTAGCATAATGGATTTCAGTTATCAGTATTTTTTCATTAAAACCTACATACAATTGATTTCAATGTCACAAGAATCCTTCAAAAAGGCTTTAATTCTTACAAAGAAAGACTAACAGCCAAAGCCCTAAACACATAGGCAAATCCAAATAGTAATAATAATAGGAGAGATGGAATACAATTGGCATTCCCATGGCAACTAATAATTAATAAATAAACCTGAAATACTTATTCTGTCCTATCTATTTCGTATTAACTGAATAACAGAAATTACATTCAACGGTTCTAATCAGTTGTCATATCTGAATATCAGAAAGGGTTTGTGGATATTATAGTAATTTTAATAGTTGAGATCTTGAGTCAATTGAACCTAAACCATCATAGAAAACCTGAATGCACCGGACAGTCATTTTGTCAATTGACTCATGATCTCAACTAGTAAAATTATTATATTATCCACAAAACCTCCTTCTGATAATAATCAACATATGCCCACCAGTAACGGTCTCCAAGAGGTATTTCCTGGAGTTCTAATGAGAAGCAGTGAACAGTGAAGTTCAACCGGATCTGTTATGAGATAGTAACTCACTGAAGATAATGGTGGATGTGTCGCTCAATTTCATGGATTGGTTGGAGTTAGATATAAACACCGTTGGATATCTGCTGGATTAGTGGTTTAGAGGTTAAGCGTTCCAGCGCGAGAATGATAGGTCGTGGGTTTGAATCTCGCGAGGCACGATCGTGGGTGAGCACTGATGAGGAGTCCCACAGTAGGATGGAACCGTTCAATTGACTCATGATCTCAACTATCGAAATTATTATATTATCCACAAAAACCCATTCTGAAAATATTAACCGTTAATTAATTCATTAATTAAAGTGTATACTTAAAGTTACCTTGTTTTGAAATTACTCAGTAATACTATGTGAACTCATTTTGTAAGGTTTTTGTATTAACTTAGAGATAGTTTTAATTACTAAACAACACAAGAGAATTATCAGTTAATAAGACATTAAAGACACATGTTTAATCTTCTGTTGGGATTCTTTAACAGAAAGTACGCATATGGTTTTAATAACTTGATCGTCGTGATTTTGTCACTGTGTTGATAAGCGAACGTAAAGCTAATTTCATTTTGATTGCTATCACTACTTAAATAAGTCTTATGCACAATCATATTTCCATCGCGTTAGGCGCTACACTCATATTCTGTTTTATAGACTAGATATAGATGTGTGTGACACGATGAAGTTGAAAAAAGATATACTCACTTACGCCCGTTACCCCTCGTGGAGCAGCTTAGATCGCCCACCAGCACTCTCCATCCAACCCTGTTCTGGTCAATCCTTTCCAATCACTATTCATACATACAAGGATTTATTTTAATTTAAAGACTGGATTCAACTAGATTAACGCAATATCCTAACGTGTTTCTGTTTATACCGATTTAATTTACATTGATTAAGAATTCAGATTTTTAAATAACTATGAATGAATAGATAGTTTGTGATGACTGTTTCTTTATATTCAGAACTTATCAGCTGGTCGTATTTGCATTACAATATTGATGTTCACTCTGAGACTTCAAATTAGTACCTTTTACTCCAAACGTTAAATTCTCATCCATTAAGTTATCGATTCCAAGTGGCCACTAACTTGTCCAACAATTATAATGTTGATAATATGATTGAAAATGATTTGAATTATCCCGTTATTGATATTCAGAACTGCATTTTGATCAATCTTGGTTGATATATATATATGCATCCTGAATAGATTATGTCGATATTCTTGAAACTTGTGACAATGTGGTTACTAACGCGCTCAAAATGTATACATTACCAAGCAACACTGATCGAAATTCTGTCCAAAATATTAACAAGGGGATAAATCAAAACCTTCCTAATAATAATATCACTATATTATAGTCTAAATCACTAACTTATTGTATAAAACGAGTTTGCAAACTGTTATAAAACCCTTCATATTAACCCCTCTCCTTACCCAGATCAATTCCATTTCCAGTGTAAGCTTTCAGTTAGTATGGTGATTCTATAGATATCGGATTTTATTAAAAGTGCATTGGAAAAATAGATTGAAACATCACAAGAAGCTCTCTCTCTCTCTCTCTACTGACATTAACTAATATATTACATAACGAGAATACAAGTTTGTTTCTTGAATATTCTTACCACTTTTCATAATCACATGATACTTTTTCTTTTGTTGAGAAAATCATTAGTTGCTTGAAGTGTATATTTATATTATTCGCTGATAAACTAAATGTGTAGAAGAAATCCGTTTAAATACATTACACTTCAGTGAATTAGATTCACTAATCTAGAAAGTACACCTCCATCATGTTAGAGATGTTCAGTCTTCCTGTTCATATCTAAATTGAAGATTAACATGTAATAAATACCAATTATACATAATCTATTTATATATCTGATGCGTTTCTTGATTGAATTTATACAAATCTAGTTGTTAAGCGTTCACTTGTGAGACCAATAGGACCTGTGTTCGAATCTCACGAAGCAGGATCGTGGACGTCCACTGCTGAGGATTCCCATAATAGGACGAAACGGCCGGTCAGTGCTTCCAGGTTTTTCATAGTGGTCTAGCTTCAACTGACTCATGATCTCAACTATTGAAATTACTATAATATTCACAAAAATCCCTTTCTGATATAAATCTAGTTGTGTTTTTTTTTGTAAATAGTATACAATATCATTCCTTAATTTGAAATCTACACTTTACGGAAGAGTAAAGAAAACCACATAACATTAAAATTGATATAACTATAAAACAAACCTCAATCAATGATTATAATTGTTTATAATGTCTTTCATACGTAACCGAATATAATACATAATTTTATGGTGGTTGGAGGTGGTCAACCGTGGACTCAGGTTTCATGCTAATTGGCACTCGTCAGGAAGATGTATCTGTAATCTTGAGGGAACTGGTGCTCTTCGACGTATCCGATCCCGTGTCACCTAGATTCACAATCAAAGACGTTACCACTGATCTATCCGGGTCGCAACCAACCTCCTGTAGGACTGAGATGTAATAACAATTGATTGATCACTGGATGGCGATCAATGTCATATGCGTCAGGTCCTTCTTAGTTCAGATCGAATGCTATCAACCAGTTCCCTCAAGATTACAGATACATCTTGCTGACGAGTTCCAAGTAGCACAAAACCCGGGTCCAGGGTTTCTTGTTGACTACCTCCAACCATCATCTTGTCTCAAAATAGTGCGCACGATGTCGAGTCACCTTGACTAGTGGCCACATTGCAACTTGGTCGATAGGATCCGATTTTCACTAAGAACGACCTGACACACGTGACATTGATCACCACCCAGTGATCAATCACTTGCGAATACATAATTTTAATTTAATCAGGCACTGAATAGTGATTAGTATAATGTTTCTCTATTCCTTTAGTGTTGATAGGATTCTACCTGTGACCATTAGTCTAAGTGATTAAACATCGTGTGAAATATTTTGATCTCTGATAGCTAATGATTTCTGTCGACTGGACTGATCGTTAGAATTCAGTCAACACTAAAGAGCTAGACAAACATGACACTGATCACCATTTATGTGTCAATCAGTCTAATGTCTCTATCCCACAGGAAGTCAGTCTTAAACCTAATAGTTTAATGATAATGTTTCAATTTTTTTTACTGGACGATGAATACTTGAATCCCACTGGAACTTCAATTTCTTAAAGATTTTAAGTATACCTTGCTAACAAATAGCATTTAGCACAAAACTTCATTCAAGCACTTTTCCCCTCCCGATTAAATTCAATTTTCCAACAAGATTATTAGTATGGGGGTTGTGAAGATTACTACGTTTTTGATTGAGATCATGAACCGATTGATGTAAGACCACCACCTTTGGAAACCTGGAAGCACTGGACGGCCATTTTGTCCTATTGTGGGACTCGTCAGCAGTGCGCATTCACAATCCCGCTCGCCGGATTCGAACCCAGGGCCTTCGGTCTCGCGCGCGAACGCTTAACCAACTGGACCACTGAACCGGCATCCAATGGTGATAGTGTCTAACATTTATTTGTGAAGTAATTCTTCATTTTTATCTCAGTTTCCTGATTTCATTTGTGTAATACCATATATTGTGTTTTCAATCAAAAATCCATTTGCTTCACTCACCTTTGTCCCTTGGGCTTTACTCACTTTACCCATTCGATTGTAGTTGTTAATGAGTAACTTTTAACATCATTTTTCCAGTATTTTGTTTCTGTGTTTTAAAATTTTCTTCAGGATATTTTCATTATTTAACATATAAATCACCAACTGTATCAAAATGCTTCTTTAAAATACACGCGCCAATTGGTAAACCTATTTTCGATGCCTTTGACAAACGTTTGAGGTGAGGCTATAATTTATGGACGACGCCTAATTGACCTTGAGAATATCCACCTAATAACTAGGACTAAATGAAGGTTATAAACCAGTGTGAGGAATTAAAATAATGATTTACAGTTGATAGTTAAGGTTAGAAATTACACTTAGGGTTTTCATCACGAACTAACATTAGTTATAATGTCAAAACTCTATTTAGCCAGAAGAATGAGTGAATTTCGCACCAAGACACGAGACCTGTTATCACGTCTGAGATGAAACATGGAATACAATGGACATGTTGGATGCAGCTACACTTTTTGGACTTCACAGATGACCTAGCTGTTCTATGTCATATACACTAACAAATACAGGTGAAAACAGTCAATATAGCAGCAACCTATGAAGCAGTAGGCCTCAACACACACAAGGGGAGAAGTAAGATCCTCAAATTCGACGCAACGAGCACCATTCAAATCACACTTAATCGAACAGGTGGAAACTTTAACGTAACTGGACAACATCGTCGATGAATAAGAAGAATCTGATGTAGATGTGAAGGAATGGGTTGGCAAATCAGGCATACCGTTCTTACAAATTAGGAACACATGGAACTCAAAACAACTGTCAGTCAACATCAAAGTCAGAATCTTCCATGCAAACTTCAAAACAGTTCTAATACACGGAGCTGAAACTTGGATAATTACAACAAACATGTTCGATTAAGTAAAGGTATTTATAAATAGCTATCTACGCAAGATACTGCTGATCGATTGACCAGAGACCATGAAAAATAACCGACTGTGGTAAAGAGCAAACCCCTTTCCAATCGAGGAGAAAGTTAAGAAAATACTCTGAGAGTGAATATTGTACACCTTATGGAAACCATTAAAATGCATCATGAGGCAAGTCCTATCTTGAAATCCTCAAATCGAAAACAAAAGCGACAGGCACCAAAAACATATGGTGTTGTGAATTAGTGGCAAACATCAAGATCATAACACTTGACAACAACTGGAAAGGATACCCCAAGATGAAGTTACGTAGAGATTCATAGTCGGAGGCTTATACTCCTCAAGGGGTAACAGAAGTTAGTAAATAAGTAATTCTCAGAACAAAATCTATTTAATACTACAAAAATTGTTTTTCTCATAAGCATTTAACTTGTTAATGTTTAAAATATTTATCTGAAAAATTTACTAAACAATAATTAGCTGACATTCATATTCATTCATAAACGTTTATGACTAGTATTATCAGAATGGGTTTTGTGAAGATTTTTAGAAATTTCACTGGTTGAAATCATGAGTCAGTTGAAGCTAGACCACCATGGTTGAAGTTAGACATTAACACCAATGGATACCGACCGGCTCAGTGGTCTAGTTGGTTAAGCGGCTGGCGCGATACTGATGGGTCCTGGGTTCGAGTCCCGTGGGGCGCGGGGTCGTGGATGCGCACTGCTGAGGAGTCCCGTAATAAGGCAAAACGACCGTCCAGTGCTTCCAGATTTACCATGGTGGTCTAGCTTCAATTGACTCATGATTTCAACCAGTGAAGTTTGTGACTAGATTTATTCCCCTCCGTCAACCCACCTCCTCACTGTATCTCATCTCATCATGTAACATAACTGATGAATAAGTTTGATGGTAATCACTAATAATTTCTCCAAATGACAAATGAAATGTAAAAGGTAAAAACCAATGAGATGGTATTGCAGTGAACGAGAACACAATTAGAGACAATCGAATGTATTTGAATACAAAATTACAGAATATCTGAGAACCATACAGGAAATACTCCACTTGCAACATGTCAATCAATCATCTCAGAATTGATTGTTCCTTTGTTTCTACATCATTCATTATCTGTTCTCATTTTCTTTTCTTCTAACTTAACCATCCACCACTTTCTATTGATAATACATACTACTTATATCTGTCGATATCAGCAGCACACATCACAATATTACTTAAATTCCTGATTAAGTAGATTTACAATGACTTCTAAAGAAATTTTATGACGAAGATAATGACCATTGGAGTTCAATTGTGTCTGTTATGAGATAGTAATTCACTGAAGACAATGGTTGATGCATTGCTCAATTTCGTGGATTAGTTGAAGTTCGACATTACCACAATTAGATACCGGCTGGCTCAATAGTCTACAAGCTAAGTGTTCGCGCGCAAGACTGACAGATTCTGGGCTCGAATCTCTCAAGGCGAGATCGTAAAAGTTTTCACTTCTGAGGAGTCCCACAATAGGATGAAACAATCATTCAATACTTCCAGGTTTTTCATGGTGATCTAGCTTCAATCGACTCATAATCTCAACTACTAAAATAATTAGTTCAAAACTTTAAGAGAACAGTTATGTATAATGATCACAATGTACAAGATGTTCAATATAAATCTGTTATCAATATTATATCCATACTTATCTATGATAATTTCATACTTTGTTTAGTTCAAGCCAATCAAAATTAAATAACATAAAGATGTTTTAAAATCAGGTCAAAATAACAAAGAGAAGATTTTTTTAGAGAGAGAAAACAAAAAGAGAGAAAAAGAGGGAGAAAAAAGGTTTTAGAAATTGATAGATCATTAGATAAATGGCATCATATTCTATTGAATAATCATTATGTTTATTAATTCTTTATTTAGAATAAATTTCATTCTATTTCATAAGGGACAATATAGAAAATGAATTTAGTTTGAAAAATGATGTTTATTTATTAGAGAGATAACAACCTAACTTATATATCTTTTAATCGAAGCACTCAACGTAGTAGACCACTGAGCCGACATCCAACGGTGTTAATGTCGAATCTCAAACAATCCATGAAATTGCGTGACCATCTTCCATTGTGCTGAAGTAGATACCTGTCATTGCCTGACACGGATTAGTTCCACTGGTCACGGTTTATGATTCTGAAAATAAACATTGGTGAGACTATAATTTGTGGATGACATTTGAGTGACGCTAAAGTGACTTTGAGAATGTCCATCTACTTGATAGAGTTAAATGTGGGTTACGAACCTGTGTGGAGAATAAAGATTATAATTTACAGTTGATGGTTAGGGTAAGGAATTAGATCTAGGCGGCCGTTTCGTGCTATTGTGGGACACCTCAGCAGTGTGTATCCACGATCCCGCAAGCGGCAGTCGAATCTAGGGTCCTCAGTTTCTCGTGCGAACGCTTAACGTCTAGATTACCGAACTGGATGACACTCAACGGTGTTAATGTCTAACTTCAACCAATCCATGAAATTGCGTGACCATCGTCCATTGTACTGGATGCGCACTGCTGAGGAATCTCACAATATAACAAACCGGCCGTTCAGTACTTCCAGGTTTTCAATGGTGGTATAACATCAATCAGTTCATGATCTTAAGTAAAAATTAATTCACTATTCGATTACCTTAAACTGAAACCGGTGAGTTTAAATCTCTAACTAGATAGCATAATGGTTGAAGATCGGTGATTGTCTTTATGACACTGTTCTCCAGGTTGAAATACTAAAGATGATAATATGGGACCGGAAGAACAGATTTTTTTAAAATTATAAGTAAGTAACATATATAAAACAATTTCAAATCAACTAAAAACAAATGGTTTATATCTTAATACTATTTCTATCAGATATATTAGCGTGACTGATCAAATTTCAATGATCAAGTTGTTGTATTAAGTATTTAGAAGGTTTGTCTAACTGTTTATGATTAGAAAAGTATATGCACAATCTTCAAAGGAATTTCAACGTACATATTGACTTAGATTTGTTTAATTGCATTTTGTCTTTAATAATTAAACTTCTAATATATATGAAGGGGTTTTTGAAGATTTATTCAATTTGTAGATTTCATTCTTCGCAAACTGATCACATTTGTAGACGATTAAAAACCAGAGAGTACTGGAAAGTTGTTCTATTTTAGCATATGCCTCCTCATCAGTAGGCACATATAAACCGAATCAGGGGTCCTATCTAGAGTTTTCACGTTTTTTCGGTAGATGGTTAATCACTGAAACCATTGTGTTGATAACCACTGGTACAATTTCAACTTCAGTGGATTAAGGACAAACGAATACAATTGCTAACAAGTGTTTCACTCCCAACACATCTGAACTCCATTATTTCTCAATAGTATCTCAAGTAATTTAGTGTGCTGATTATTATAATTTACTTTATTGGGGTTTCGTGGAGATCATAGACTGATCTCATTCTCATTCCATTCTGTTTATTCATTCAAATAATGATCAAGTTAAATTCACTTGGTGTTCTTTACTTGTATCTTCCCATTGTTATTTAGGACTGCAATTCATGAGTCTCATGTTGGTATATGTGCATCCTGTGCGGATTGCATCGATATAGCCTTAAGTCACAAGCTTTATAAGCAAAGATTGACTCAGTAGATAATTGGATAACGTGATTGTATTTGAAGAGAACGGTACTGGGTTCAAGTCCCAGATTGAACATCAACTCTGAGATGCAGATACATCCAACTGACGAGTCCCAAATAGGACGAAACGCTCGTCCTGAATTCCACTGCTAGCCACTATCCATCTTTGTTTATTTCCAATAATAATTCAGAAAAATATTATAACAGAATCAACTTATAATGTCAATAATTTTTTTATAGAAAAGAAAAACAGAAGCATAAAATAATGATGACGGTGAATCATATATTGGTACAAGAAAAAGAAGGTCATCCATTCATTTGGAAAGAACTACAGAGAGAAAGTGTATCCATGTGTTTATGTTTGTTTGTTTGTGTGTGTGTGTGTGTGTGAAAGAGAGAGTGAGTGAGGGCGGTAGTGAAAAATCTGTAAGAGAAAGAAACATTTTAGTAAACAAGCTAATCAATAGGTAAGACAGCCAGATATTAAAAAAAAATTGAACGTTTTTTTTTCACGAAAAGTCATGTATTATATTGATTATATAAAATATTTACAGTTCATAATGTTTGTAGATGAAATTCATACTACATTGCTTTAGAGTTCTTTGTAATAGAGCATTAGTCACTAAAGGAAGTTTTCACATCAATACAAGATGGTTTCCTCCTTACCCTACGTAGAAAAGTCTAAACCATCTAACAGTATTCTCTATCAAACATTGTCTTGGACAATGCTTTTCAGTTCTTTCTAGTTGTTATTCATCATTTTGATATCTGCTTCCAATTCCTGATGAAGTATGTTGTTCGGCTTTTCACTTTTCTGCTTCTTTTCAGGAACCTAAGTTACGGCACCGTGATACACTCTAACGGTCTCCACAATGTATGTTCTATCTGCCTCCAGAATCTCTTCTTAATTTCCTCTTCATATGGAAGCTGATTTGTTTCCTTACATAGTAGGTTGTTGCTGATGGTACATGCTCAACGGATGTTGAATGTCTTGCATGGACAATTGTTTATAAATACTTGTACTGTTTCGAGAATACCTGTAGCAATTATCCAAGTTCCAGCTCCGTACAATAGAACTGTCTTGACGTTCGTATCGAAGATTCTGAATATCATATTGGTTGACAGTTGTTTTGAGTTCCATATGTTTTTCAACTGTACGAGTGCTGTCCTTATTTTGCCAACCCTCGCCTTTACATCTATATCATATCCTCCACGTTCATTTACGATGCCTTCCATCCAGGTGTTTGAAAGTTTCCACCTGTCCCATAGATTCTCCATTAAGTGTGATTGGAGTGGAGTTGTTCCTTTGTATTTTAAGATCCTCATTTTCTCTCATGTATGTTGAGGCCCACTGTTTCACAGGTTGTTGCTATACTGACTGTCTTCACCTGTATTTGTTGGTGTTTATGGGATAGACGAGCTAGGTCATCTGGGAAGTTCGAAACGTCTGATTGCATCCGAACTGTCCATCGTATTCCATGCGTCCTATGAGATATTATGGTTTTCATAATCCAGTCGACTACCAGAAGGAAGTAAAAGAGTGAGAGTAAGCATCCTAGTCAAACACCAGTACTCACTTAGAATACATCAGTGAACTGTCTTCCATGTACAACTTTGCAGCGTAGTCCGTCGTATCAATTCCGGACAATGTCGATGATGTTCTTATGTACACCATATTGTCGAAGAAGGTTCCATAATGTTCTCCTGTTCATAATGTCAAATGCCTTCCCATAGTGATAGATTCTATTCAACCGATTGTTCAACAATTATTCGTAGTGTTGCGATTTGTTCTGTACACATCCGATCCTCGAAGAATTCAGCCTGTCGGTCTCACGGTTAGGCGTCTACCAAATCTTTCACTCTGGCACTCGAACCAGCACCATTCTCTTCAAACGCTATCACGTTATCCACTTAACTACTGAGTCCTGATAGCCACCTGCTTGTGCAATTGGGTGAAGTTTTGAATTAACTTGGTATTGTTTACTTGAATTTCCTGATTGTTATTTAGAACTGCAATTAAAACACGCGTCCTGGATTCCACTGCTAGCCACTATCAATTTTTAATCAAATTATAGTTACGTTATAAAAATAACTTAGAAAATGTTTAAGACATATCATAATTTACGGATGAATCAATCAGATTTAGGGTAACAGGTCTAAGATTTTGGCGTGAAATTCACTAACCCATTTGGCCAAATAGCGTCTTCACATTTTAGCTAATGTCAGTTCGTAATGAAAACCCTAAATATAATTCCTTACCCTAACCATCAACTGTAAATTATAATCTTTATTCTCCACACAGGTTTGTAACCCACATTTAACTCTATCAAGTAGATGGACATTCTCAAAGTCACTTTAGCGTCACTCAAATGTTATCCACATATTATAGTCTCACCAATGTTTATTTTCAGAATCATAAACCGTGACCGGTGGAGCTAATCCGTGTCGGGGAGAGACACGTATCTACCTCAGTACAATGGAAGATGATCACGCAATTTCATGGATTGTTTGAGGTTAGACATTAAAACCATTGGATGTCGGCTCAGTGGTCTACTACGTTGAGCGTTCGCACGAGAGACTGAAGGCCCTGTGTTTGACTGCCACTTGTGGGATCGTGGATGCGCACTGCTGAGGAGTCCCACAATAGGACGAAACGGCCGTCTAGTGCTTCCAGACTTTCAATGTTGGTCTAACATCAATCGGTTCATGATCTCAATCAACAACTTAATAACCTCCACAACCCTATACTGATAAGAATTATAAAAGTTGATATATATACTGTACAACATGACATTAGTTTGTATCAAGATCTGAATTCAGCTTTAGGAAAAACTCATGTGAGATTGGGTAAATGGTTTTTCTTTTTGCTTAACATAAAACGAAATGAACCCTGATCAAATAATCAGATCTAAACTGATCATCTTAAATATTGATTATGAATAAAATTAAATTACTAATGTTTATTGATTATTATTTAATTAAATAATTAGTTTTCATCATCATTATCATGATTTATATTAATTTGATTGATTCGAAATAAAAATGTGGTTACGTAATAGTTCTATTACAATATTGAATTAAATGTAATAAGATCAAATCTAATAATAATAATAATAATAATAATAATAATAATAATAATAATAATGACATAAAAATAGTAAGAATGAACTGGGTTCGAGTCCTAAAGTGAACATTAACTCTGAGATGTAGTTACATTCAGTTGATGTGTCTTAAATAGGATAAAACGCGAGGTCTGGATTCCACTGCTAGTCATTATCCATCTTTGCTTATAATGCTTGTGAATTCAGACAATAATTAATATGATTTATATTAGTTTGACTTATTCAAAGTAAGAACGATTAAGTAATGCTTCTATTACAACACTGAATTAAATGTAATAAGATCAAATCTAACAATAATAATAATAATCTAATAATTGAATTCATGAGTCAATTGAAGCTAAACCATCATAGAAAATTTGAAAGCATTAGACTGTTGTTTCATCCTAGTGTGGAACTCCTCAGCAATGCACACCCACAATCCAGCCCCATGATATTCGAACCCAAGACCTATCGGTCTCATGATCGAACACTTAACCTTTAGACCACTGAGCCAACCAGTATCCAATAGTGTTATTGTCTAACTTCAACCAATCCACGAATAATAATAATAATAATAATAATATAATGATAAAAATAATAAGAATGAACGTTGTTTTAGAAAAATGTTTACTGTCGTAAGAAAAATAACCAAATCAGTAATATTTTAAAATATTTACATAGTAAAATGACCAAATAGAAATGGATTAGGCTTGTTGTTATATTGTAGTATTGTATTTGGTTTTATTACTATTATTATTTGTTATTTTATTTCACTTTAACAGGTCATAATCATATTGATTTGTGTCAATATTTAAGTTGGATGGATACAATTCAGTCAGTCAGTTAGTCAGCTACAACGTAGGATCAGGCACATATATACATCGGTCCAAGTTGCCATACCTAATTAACACAACAAGATGGACAACGGATTCATAAAAGTAGTTAATTCAGAGGTGGTAATATATAAAAGAAACATTGTATATAAGGATATTGTACAGGAAGAAAGAATTAGCTCATAGAAAGAAAGATATGAAGCAATTTTAATCTCTAACAGCACTCAAGACCATGGATACAATTAATCACATACAGACATTTATATTATAAGAATAGTTGTATTCTATTAATTGTTTGAAGTTAAATTATCAAAAGGGGATTTTGTGGAGACTTCAGTAATTTCAATAATTGAATTTAGGAACCAAATGAAGCTAGATCACCATGAAAAATCTAGAAGCACTGGACGGGCATTTCGTCCTAGTATAGGACTCTTCAACAATGCGCATCCATGATCTCACCTTATGAGATTCAATTGACTCATGAATTCAACTGTTAAGTCACTATAATATCCACAAAACCACTCTTTCATTATAATCATCATATGCTCACTAGTCACTGTCTCCAAGAGCTATTTCCTGGAGTTCTAGTGAGAAGCCGTGACCAGTGGAGTTCAACCGGATCTGTTGTGAGATAGTAACTCACTGAAAACAATGGTGCTTATGTCGTTCAATTCGGTGGATTAGTTGAAGTTAGACATTACCACTGTTGGATGCCAGCCGGCTCAGTGGTCTAGGGTTAAGTGTTCGTGCGCGAGTTCAATTAGCGCTGAATCCGAATCCAGAGAGGCCGGGTTGTGGATGTGCACTGATAAGGAATCCTATACTAGGATGAAACGGCCGTCCAATGCTTCCAGGTTTCCCATAATGGTTTAGGTTCAATTAATTCATTAATTCAACTATTACACTAATTTATTACTAATAAAATGGGTCTGTGGAGATGGTCGGATTATTTGGCCCACAGCAAGAACTGGCCTTAGATAAGAAACCATTAAAAATCAGGAATCATTGAATAACTGTGACGTCTTAGTAAGGCATTCCTCATCAATACTGAGATCAAACCCAGGATCTACAAGTGTTGCAGAGAGTGCCTAAACTTCATACCATTCAGTTGGTATCTTAAGATCTACATGTCATAATATCGTGTAATTATCTTTTTGCGCTATTGGTAAGCAAGTATCTCACTGACTCCACGGCAGGACTCTATTAAATTAGAAATCCGGTGGTTTGTGAGTGCTCACTAGAACAAAATCAATGTTCAGTACCCCTTGAACAATCTACAGAATCTAATTGGACCACTAGATCACTCACTGTACATTGATCAATCAATGTAAATTTATTCACACATTCAACAAATCTATCATATTTATTTTATTTGCAATTTCTTAGGCCAGCCCGTATGTTTCATGCTAAACAGGAAGTTATGGTATACACTAATTATGTTCATATATCCATAACGAAATAAGCATCTAACTGTTAAAGTTGACCTAAATCGATACCATGACCTTTAAGTTCATTACTACAGCAATACTGATTACTGTGATGTTTCTAATCTCAGTATTATTACTACCTGGTGTAGCTCTCATCTCTACAGTATCGTAGTATATTAGTTGTCAAATCATCTAACCAAGTTACGTCAAATATCGTATTATTAGCAATGTTTATCATCATTCCTAATTTAAACCTCAATGTTATACAAATTCTAACTCTAATTAGTGATGGCAATGATTAAGTACGCTTAGTTTCTTTACAGAAAGTAAGTGGCATTCACTCTTTGTGTTCTCCCAAATTCTAATCTTCTGAATTTTTCATGTCCCTCTTTTCTTCTCTTTCCAAATATTTTCCACTGGATTATACTCCTTGAATAACATCTTCAAACTCTATCTTACTGATTATTGCTTATAATTTAACTACCTCTACCACTATAGGATTTGAATAGACAATTGTATCTCTGTGCCAATCTGGTATAGCAACTCGAACTGATGCACATAAGTACGAAGTTCTACGTTGTTGCTGATTGAGTTTCTATACATTTTTAGTGGTGATAATCATGAACACAATGGTTGATTTGTTGTTTGTGAAAAGATTTAATTAATGTTCTACTAATTAAATCCAACCAACAAGGCTAAATGACAACAAATACAATAATAAAGTTAACAAAATTATTCTTTACAATAATCATAGACTCATCACATTAACTTTCAGTGTATTAGCAAACGCTACCCGTTGTATCTAGTTGAGCGTGAATGGTTAAAATTAACAGGATAGCGGTTGCGGAAATTATTAAGCTTTTTGATTTAGATCATGAAACGATCGATGTTAGACTACCGTTGGAAACCTGGAAGCACTGGACTGCCATCAAGAGTGAGTGACGAGTTTGAGTAAAATGTGAATATGGGTTGCTAAACTATAAATATGCCCTTTGAAATTGTTTGCATGATCTCGTTGTTGATATTGCTCATTGAACTCTGATCAGTCTTTATTGACATATGAGCGTCTTGTGTGGATTTCCTCGATATATCCATTATGACAAAAGTTGGTATAGCATAGATGGAATGTGATTCGCAGTGTAATCCAGCTAGATGTACCTGCATAACAGAGGTGAGTGTCAATCTGGACTTAGTAGCTAAGTGGATAACACGATGGTATTTTAAGAGAATAGTACTGGTTTTAAGTAACGGAATGAACATCAAGTCCTCAGTGATTCTCCAGAAAATATTAGTTAATAAGTAGTAATAGTCGTTTTTACTTAAATCTATATTAGTAAATAGTCCCGCATAGTGATGTCAGTGTAAAATCTGAACTAAGATCACATGTACATGAATGAAGCGTACCGAAGTGTATTTGGACTCGTAAATGTTACTGCTTCACTGTTACGTGATGAGGAAAAGACTTTTGAAGCGAGAACTATGTTCATTTCTGCAAACATCTCTTAAAATTCAATCGCTGAGATTTTACAAATATATGGTGGTCTAACATTGATCCATCTATGATATCAATATAAACTCAACAATCGTCACAATCCCGCTCGCGAACTGCTGAGGAATCCCACAATAGGATAAAATGGCCGTTCAGTGCTTCCAGGTTTTCAATAGTGGTCTAACATCAATTGATTCATGATCTCAATCAAACACTTGATAATCTTCACAACCCTATACTGATAAAAATATTCTTCCTCTATGAAAAAAAGGTTTCTAGACGATTACCCTAGCAGAGGTCAAAGTTCATCGAAATAATCTAATGTTAACAGCTATGGAATAAGATTTCTCTCCAGTAAATTATTTTCCACATTCTATCTCAGTCTAGAATTATGTCAAACAAACTAGGGTCATATTTTTTTTAATTTTGGGGGGCCATAATTTGATCACGTGGGAAACATGCTTCTTAGAGTTTTCTCATATGAATTTAAGAGAAATGAACAAATCGTACTGTAGTAACAGAAGGGGTTTTGCGGAGATTTTAGAAATTTCACAGATTAAAATCATGAGTCAATTGAAGCTAGACCACCATGGAAAACCTGGAAGCACTGGATGGCCGTTTTTTCCCCAGTATGGGACTTCTCAGCAGCGTGCATCCACGATCCCGCAAGGTTCGAACCCAGGACTTATCAGTCTCGTGGATTGATTGAAGTTAGACATTAACACCATTGGATCCCGGCTCAGTGGTCCAGTTGATTAAGCGCCCGACGCGAGACTGGTAGGTCCTGGGTTCGAATCTCGTGGGGTGCGGGATCGTGGGTGCGCACTGCTGAGGCGTCCCATACTGAGGAGAAACGGCCATCCAGTGCTTCCAGGTTTTCCATGGTGGTCTAGCTTCAATTGACTCATGATTTTAATCTGTAAAATCGTATTTATCACCAATAATTATTCTTATAGTTCGTAAACTAATTACTTATCGAAAAACAGTAATTAAGTGCTTATTTACTTGGGTAGTTTTTTCAGTCTAACTTCGCCTGTATCTCTTCTAGGGTTACCGCCCATTCCAAGCCTATGCAAAGGAGGGTTGATCATGGGGCCAACAACCCCACTCTGTAGAAAATAACCTTGCTAAGAAAAGCGCTAACCAAAATAAACAATTCAAACCATTTAGACTCTGCCCTCCTAGATGAAAGAAGCATTATGACGCCTCATGATGAAAGCCGAGATTCTTCAGAAGTCACGAGGTCGATAGTTCTTCTAAAAACCAGAGCAACAATTTTTATAGGTATATGGAATGTCCGGACCATGTGGGAGACCGGGAAGACCAGTCAAATAGCAACGGAAATGAGGAGATACAACTTGGCAGTACTGGGAATCAGCGAAACCAATTGGACCCAAGCTGGACAACAAAGGCTAAATACGAGAGAGATGCTGCTGTATTCCGGTCACGAAGTAGAAAATGCTCCATACTCTCAGGGAGTTGCTCTGACGCTATCCAAAGAATCACGTAATACAATTACAGGATAGGAATCTCATGGATCCAGGATCATCAAAGCCTCCTTCAAAATAAAAAGAAGGCAATCACGAAGAGTGTTATCCAATGTTATAAACCCATCAATGATAGCAACGACGACAACAAATATCAGTTCTACTCGAGGCTGCAATCGATCATGGCGAAGTGCCCAGGAAAGGATTTCAACATCCTAGTGGTAAGTCTAAACCTCATAGTCTAAATGGACAACACCAGATACAAGGATATTATAAAACGACATGGACTGAGAGAAAGGAACGAGAATGAGGAGAGATTTGCATTCAACAAATTGGTTGTAGGAGGCACTATATTTCCACACAAACGTATACACAAAGCTATATGAGTCTCATTGGATCACACCACGCAGAACCAGATAGATCATATCTGTATCAATAAAAAATTCAGAAGGACAATGGAAGACATGAGAATCAGGAGAGGAGCTGATATAGCTTCAGATCAATACCAACTGATGGTTACCAAGACGAAACTGAAGCTAAAGAAAAACTGGACAACTGGAGAAACAGTAACACGACCTCCCTACAAGATACTAATAAACTCAATGAATTCAAAATAACTCTCAACAACAGGTTCCAAGCCTTACAGGATCTGCTGAAAGAAGAAACTACTGTAGAAGAAAACTGGAATGGGATCAAGGAAGCACTAACTTCGACATGTCAGGAGGTGCTGGGCTCCAAGAAGCACCATCATAGAGAATGGATCTCTATGGGAACCCTAAACGAGATTCAAGAAACGAAGAACAAGAAGACAGCAATCAACAACAAACGAGAAAGTCAAGGCACAAGCTGAATACACTGAAGCGAACAAGCAAGTGAAGAATAGCATTATAGCCGACAGGCGGCGGAAAAGCTGTAAGAGAAGGAAATACGAGACAACTATATGACATGACGGAGAAACTGGCAGGAAAATATAGTAAACCAGAGAAACCAGTCAAGAACAAACAAGGCAAATCAATCACTGAGATTCAAAAACAGGAATTGTTGGGTGAAGTAATTCGAGTAACTCTTGGATAGACATCGAGGCAGCCCAAACAGACCTTCCAATAGATGTAACTCCTCCAACAATCGAAGGAATCAATATGGCCGTCAGACAAATCAAGATTGGGAAAGCAGCAGACTCGATAATATACCAGCTGAAGCTCCAAAGTTAGACATAGAAGTAATTGCAAACATGCTTCACACTCTATTCAGGAAGATTCGGGAAGAACAAATGCCAGCGAACCAAGAAGAAGGACACCACATCAAGATACCAAAGAGAGATCTCAGCAAATGTGAGAACTACAGGTGCATCACACTACTGTCAGTACTAAGATTTTTCAACAGAGCGTTGCTCAACCGGATGGAAGATTCAGGAGACACTCAACTTCAAAATCAGCAGACTGAATTCCGTAAGAATCGAACGTGCACAGACCAAATCGCATCACTACGGATCGTCGTTGAGTAGTAAATTGAATGGAACTCGTCACTATACATCAACTTCATTGACTATGAGAAAGCATTTGACAGTGTAGACAGTAGAACATTGTGGAAACTTGTTCGACACTATAGTGTACCTGAGAAAGTCGTCAACATCATCCTGAATTCATACGACGGACCACACTGCAAAGTGGTGCATAGAGAACAGCTGACAGAATCATTGTAGGTGAAAACCAGTGATAGACAAGGCTGCTTACTCTCTCCCTTTCTCTTTCTTCTGATGGTTGACTGGATTATGAAGAGCACGACATCTGAGAGGAAACACAGAACATAATGGACAGTTCAGATGCAACTAGAAGATTTGGATTTCATAAATGATCTAGATCTTCGACCTCATACACACCAACAAATACAGATGAAGACAGTCAGTGTAGCAGCAACCTGTGAAGCAGTAGGCCTCAATATATATGAGGAAAGAAGTAAGGTCCTCAAATACAACACGGAGAACACCAACTCAATAACATTTGATGGAGAAACTCTGGGAGAGGTGGAGGCTTTCAAATATTTACCTGAATGACATCATCGATGAACGTGGAGATCCTGATGTAGGCGAGGATTGGCAAAGCAAGGACAACATTCCTACAACTGAATAACATACTCAAAACAATTGTCAATCAATTTCAGTCACAATCTTCAATACGAACGTCAAGACAGCTCTATTGTACGGAGCTGGAACTTGGAGAACTACAACAACCCTCATCAAAAGAGTACAAGTATTTATCAACAATAGTCTATGCACGATTCTCAATATCCGTTGACCGGATACCATGAACAACAGCCTACTGTGGGGGAACAAACCAACTTCCAGATAACGAGGGAATTAAGGAAAGAAGTTGGAAGTGGTTAGGACATAAATTGCTGTATCACGAGGTAATCTCTAACTTGGATTCTTGAAGGGAAACGGGAAAGAGGAAGATCAAAGAACACACTACATGGAAGCAGACATCAGGACAAATAACAACTGGAAAGGATTGCCTGGGACAAAGTTCGGTGGAGAATGCTAATGAGCGACCTATGCTCCTCTACAAGGGGTAACAGGCGTAAGTTTTTCAGTTATTTTTCTGTCTGACAAATGACAGGTTTATGGGGAGAATAATACCATTAGCTCAGATGATTGACATTCTTTAACATTTAAGTGAGCTTCAGAAATTTGTTGTTACTACTACTTGCTGTTTTATACATGCATCTAATTGCAGTCCTAAATAGACTAGATAATAAATTTGGTATGATTGTATCGCTTTCCGTGAAGATCTTTATTACCTTTCATCGGCACATACTGGACAAAGACCGAGGAAGTTTTATCGACGTTGTCTTACACTTCATCTAAAAAACATTCCCAATGTTGTCTTCTTCCATTATCAGGACTGAAAATGATTCACGATATCTACACCTATACAAATACAAAGGTTGTATGTAGAGATTGATAGGAGTGATAAGATTATTTATTATGTCTCTTCTGCAAGACATAGCTGTAATCTTAAGAAAACTGATACTCCTAATGGAATTCAGATCCGCGACATTTGAAACCGCATTCTAAAGTGTTTCTATCGAGTCATTCGGGTGGCGAATGACCTTCTGTAGGACTAGGATATTTACTTTGCAAATATCCATTACTAATGACTGCCAACTAGTACGAAACCGGGGTCATGAGGACTTTTTTTAACGATAATCAGAAACTACATCAAATCAAAGCATAGTACACGAGATGTTGAAATACCTAAACTTGTATCCACATTGAAACTTGATCTATAAAACCAGATCAGCACTACATAGCTACTAATGTGAACTATTTATTAATATATTAAATCATTTCTTATCGAAAATGTCTCAACTGTATACTTAGTGGGATTACCAACTTATTCATATTGTTGTCTTACATTAAACACACGTCATGAATAATAAATAATATGAAAACACTTCTACCTACTGATCTACCCTTTTTATTTTAATGCGCTTAGTGGTTAAGGCAAGAGGTTAATTTCCTGGTATACTGAATTGCCCCCGAATGCCCTGGTAAGGCCGAGAGTGGGGAGAGTTCGCTCTACCTCTCCAAATGCTCTCACATCGCCACGCGTATATAGCCTCCACAAGGGAAGTCCTACTCACTGCATTCTCACAACACGGGTATTCTTTACGAAATTCAGAGGATAAAAAGCGAATGTTCTGTGCTTTAATCTGGTTGGTGGATACGGTGAGTCCACCTAGGGCAGTTGAAAAACCCTCATTCCAAACCAATGGTGCACATCGGCTACATGATCCTGAGGGAACAAATGGCATACGAACCATGGCACTGCATCTCCTGATGTTGCCTCATTGTCTTATGGATCAGACCTTCAGGTCGAAGGCTCCGGTTGTGTTCCCCATGAAAACCACCTGCTTCGGTGTGGGCACCTGGGCAGTATCACAGCCCTCACACAAATCAAATGAGATTTGTGTGGCGCATATATATCTGGTGCCTCCTTGTACCAATGTGTAAAGAAGGTATACTGAACGGGAATGCAGTAGTAAATGTGCAAGATTCATTATCATAGGTGTAGAGATCATAACGTATACCAATTATGTGGTTGCTTAAAGCATACTGCTATTAAAATAATACAGAATGGCCATGTTTTGTGAAAAAATAATCATTGTGTTTTCGGTTTTAACAACTACCTACAGATAATTTGGTTATCGATTTCACTACGTCTTTTAAAGCATTTTGATATCAATAGTTGAAATCATGAGTCAATTGAAGCAAGACTACCGTGGAAAACTTGGAAGCATTGGACGGACGTTTCGTCCTAGTGAAGTTAGACATTAAAACCGTTAGATGCCAGCTCAGTGGTCTAAGCCCTCGCGCGCAAAACTGATAGGCCCTGGGTTCGAATCTCGCGGGGGGCGGGATCGCAGATGCGCATTGCTGAGGAGGCATGTACTAGGACGAAACTGTTTTCTATTGCTTCCAGGTTTTACTAAAATCTCCACAAAACCCCTTCTGATATTTTGATATGATGAATGTTTTATAACCATTGTTTTCATAATTTGTAAATTACCTGTGACAACAAGATCGATTATTATGTAATAAACTGTTCAGTCAGTTGACAATCTGTTCTATATTTTTAAGCTCTTCTAGATTTAAACGGGTTAGATGCTTTCTATAAAGCAAAAAAATACTATCAATTCGTTTATCTCCCTATTCCTTAATGTTCATTTAATCTATCTAGAAAAAGTTGTAGAGCTCCATAAGCCATTAAACGAATCATTTGTTCTAAATGATGAATTGTCGCCAGAAATGATGACTATTATGGACACGATTAAATTGATAGTTTAAATCACAAATCTATTTCAATCACACATATCATTAAACATCAAAGACCATTGAAAAAAAAATCTTGATATCTGTTATGCTACTACTCGTTATCAATACAAGAACTGAAGATTGTAGATTCAATATTCCTAAAAGATCAAGGAATTCTACACTAAAACGTAACTGACATTCAGTATACCCCTAGATTTAAATCATCAACTTAACAACAACTTAAAGTAAACCTTCATAATCATCGCAAACACATAGACAGATACATCCTCTTTTTAAACCATTTAACCAGTTGTGTATCTAAATAGAAGAAAAAAAACATACATCAAAACGAATGTTACAAAAATGTTTTTTTTTAGAAAAACCAAACCAAACAAAGTTCGTATACAAAAAAAAGAAGAGAGAAATGAGGGAACACATAGTATATAGTAATTACAATGTTTAATGTCTAGTAAACAAGAAGAATAGTCAAAAATGAACATATAAACAAAAGAAAAAAGAATGTTTGTTATTCACATTATATAATATGGACATAGCGTACATAAAGATTACAAATGGAATAACCAACATAATCATTTATTAGAATTTATTAACAATGATTAAACAATCACATAAGTTATGCCATCAAATTAAGAAGTGACCACACACACACACACACACACGCCCCCCCTACACTTTCACTTTCCCCTCCCCTTCCTAGTAATAAATATATATTCAAAGCATTATACTTCCGTTGGAGTATATTGTGGAACTTTATTCAATTGTTCTTTTTCATGAACAATAATATTATCATCAATTTTTTTAGGAGTATATTGATTTGAATTAGTAACATTAGTGTTAGTTTCCATTGGTGTAGTAGTAGTAGTATCACGTGGCATATTTCGTACAATACTTAATGGATAAATTTCTGAATCTTTTATACTAGTTGCATATTGATATGCTGGTGGAATTGAATTCTCTGAATAAATTGGTGCAGATGGAATTGCTGGTCGTTGACGTAAATTCGCTGTACCACCTTCTTCTAATCTTATAAAACCAGATGGATTTTTATCAAGATTATTTAATTTTATTATATCATTTGAATGTTGTTGTGCTGGTGTTATTGTTGCTGTAGTCATATAACCATCAAAATCATGATATTTATTATTATGTAATTTTGGTACAATAGGTGGTGGTGGTGGACCACGAAAATCAATACCGATAAATCGTTTTTTATAATCCGCAAATAAATTACATACAATTTCTACTGTAATTAAATCACCAGCATTCATTGATAACATACGTAATATAAAATGTCCATCTTTTCTTAAAAATTCATTCATAAAACGATCGGTAAGTAATGCCATTTTAGGATCATTACGATCATAAACATCAGCAATTTTTAAAAATCTTTTAATAAAATGTCTTTGACGTTGTTTTAAACCCATACGATATAACCATAATGGTATACTCAATATAGTTAGTAACATAATGGAACCAAGAAAAAAAAATAAAAAAATATAAATTTTTTCATTTAACATATTAATTGGTAATACACATTGTGCAAATAATGTATTACTAGCACCAACATGTTGTAATGTATGCCGACACATACCGACTCTAGGAAAAATTTGTGTTTCTGTCCATTGTTTACCATTTATTATATCAGTTAATAAACGATAACCAAATAACCAATAACCTTCATATGAATTAAAACGTAAAAAAAAATACATTAAATATAATTGAAAAAATCCAATAATTGAATATAAGATTTTAATAGTTAAATAAACATAAATTAAATTGTTGCCATGACGTTTACCAGGCATAAATGATAATGAACGACGAAATGAATTATTCAATGTATCCATTGTACGATATTCACGACGATTAAATAATAATAATTCTAATGTTTTAGCAATATGTTGTACCATTTTTTGACGTTTTTCACCATCTTCTTTAGTAATTAAATTAGCTTGACGTATTAAATTTTGTAAATCTGTACCAGTACGATTATATGTGAATATACTCCATATAATACGTGGAATATAATATAGAATAGCTTGTAAACCTAATACTAATGGTACCCATTGATAATAATCTAAGAAAGAAAAAAAAAGGAGAAAAGATAAAAAAGAAAAGAAGAGAAACAATGATTTAGATAAACAATATTGATTTCTAAAAATATAAGAGTATAAATATCAAAAATGTAACGAACAATTAACTCATTAACATACGAGCAACCTTACCTTTCATCTGAAGGGGTTCTGTGGATATTATTAGTAAATTTGATGGTTGAATTCATGAGTGAATTAAAGCTAGACCACCATGAAATACCTAGAAGCACTGGATGGTCATTTCGTCCGATTGTGGAACTCTTCAGCAGTGCGCATCCACGATCATGCTCCCGCCGGATTCGAATCCAGGACTAATCGGTCTCGTGCGCAAACGCTTAATCTCTAGACTACTAAGCCGATCGGTATCCAATGGTGTTGATGTCTAACTTCAAATAATCCACACAATTGAGCGACACATTCACCATTGTTTTCAGTAAGTTACTATCTCACAACAGATCTGGTTGAACTCCACTGGTCACTGTTTCTCATTAGAACTCTATGAAACAGCTCTTGGAAACAGTAACTAGTGAGTATATGTTCTTTATAATGAAAGAGGGGTCTTGTGGATATTACAGTAATTGAATAGCAGAGTAGTGGAAAAAATTAACTATTAGACAACATACTACGAATGAATGTCCCTGCCTACTCATCTTCGCCTGCGTGAATATCAATTAGCTATCAAACGCCATGATAAATCTTCGCTTATATCTATGTATATGGACAATATTCAACTGAAGAAAAAAAAATGCTAAGAACACGAATTTTTAGAAGCTTGGTATTCCTATTAGGTCAATCAGTAATCATCAACAAACACATTGAAATCGATTTGATTTATCAGTCAATAAGAAAAAGGCATGAACAATAATGAAGCTAAAAACCGAACCAAAAGGAAACACAATCATAATAAAGAGCCAGATAATAATAGGTGAAAAGGTTAACAATAAACAATCAAGATTGAAGTCAACAGGATAAGGTGTGAATCCTATATGAAGAAATAAGAATACTCCATTTTAACCTGTAGTTTGTTTGAATAATGTTGTTCAGAAGAACTCCATGACCAAACCATTCAGTTCAGAAAACAAAACTCCATCTGAGCTAAAAATCTTCTCCATTATCTCAAGTTGGTTAGCGTTTTACAACATGTGTTTACACCACAATAACATTTCAGAACAAACATGAACAGAAATACATTGAAAATCTACAATTTCATCTGTTACAACCTACCTCCTCATCATTCAATCTAATACAAATGAAATTTAGTAATAGACAATGACTATTTAACAATAATTACATACTTTCAAAGTTGAATTCATGAACTGATCTAAGCTAGACCATCATTGAAAACCTGGAAGCACTAGACGGCTGTTTCCTCCTAGTACGGGACTCCTCAGCAATGCACACCAATTATCTTGCAAGCAATGACCGAACCCATTACCATTAGTCTTGCGCCCGAACACTTAACCTTTAGACTGCTGAGCCAATATACAACAGTGTTAATGTCTAACTTCAATCGATCCATGGTCTTGTGTCCAATGCTTTCAAAGTTTTCAATGGTGGTGGTCTAGCTTAGATTGGCTCGTGAATTCAACTTTCAAGATATTACAATCTTCATAAATCTCCGAAATTGATTATTAAACATATGAGTAGTGCATGAATTCCTAATTATCAAACGACTTCTCATATGACCAATTTATTTTTATTTACTAATTATGTATAATAAAGGCTTGTAATAATGCAACTTCACTAAATATAATTATTGAGTGATTCAACATGTTCCACCACGGTGTTCCGTATACTTTCAATTTCTTTTAAGACATATAAGAGGCGATTACTGTGTATTCAGAGATAGAGATGCCATATGAGCATATATATATATTTAATATACACTCGTTAAATGCGTGTAAAACGGAAAATTTATTGCAATTTTGCAAATTTGGCGCTGAGAACTGTAATCAAGTTCAGGGTATTGAATGTTACAAGTGTTTTTCTCATTAGAAGATATCCAACTATTCTACACAATACAAACTTCTGTACTCAAATGAGAACTAGAGTTCTAATAACTTAGAATTGATGATTCTATTCAACCGTTCAACTCGATATGAGTGGATTATTTGAAATTTATAACATAACTGTTGAAATTCAAATCAATGATGATCTTAATCAGGAACCAAACTACTGAATTACTTCATAAGATAGATTTAGTCACAGTCAGTCAGTAACAACGTAGAACTTCGTACGTACGTACATCAGTTCGAGTTGCCACACCACATTAGCATAGAGATGCAGTGGTTGATTCAAATCCCGTAGTAGTAGAGGTAATAAGAATATAAGCAGTAATCGAGAAGATTAGTGTTTGGAGATGTTACTTAAAGAGTATAATACAGTGAAATAAATTTGAGAGGAGAAAAAAGAGACAAGGAGGAATAAGGAGATCAAAATTTGGGAGAACACAAAGAGTGTATGCACCTGCGCCATTGCAAACGATTTTGAGCCATGTCATTCAGGGTCTCTAACCATCGGTTGCTATCATCTCGCGGTCCCCAACCAGGTAGTCTACACCTACCGACATGACTCAGTTCACTTGTCAGTGACTTCATGGACTTGTGCCATGTTTTGTTCTGGCCGCCCCTAGCTTTCTTCCAACCTACTCCTATACCACTTAACATCGCACGTCGAGGCAGTCGGTGGTTGGGCATACGTAACACGTGTCCAAGCCATCTCAACTGATGAAGTTTCACTACTTCATCAATCGATAGATTTAGTCACACGATCATGCGCATGCACACATACACACACACGCATACATTGATATGAAACCAACAGAATGTATTAAACCAACAAACGAAACATAACAAAACAAAAACACTACCTAACAAACATGAACCGTTATAAAATTGGTGTCTCTCTATATCGGCAGGTAGTGTTGATTTATTAGAATATACCCAAAAACAATTCAATATGAACTATAATGTGCTGGTAGTTAGATTAGAATGAAAGCAATAAAGAAATACTCTCTCTAGGTACATAATAGGTGTAGCCGTATATTTGTGCCAATACATGAAATAACAAACAAACAAAATTGAAAGATATTGATATTGATTAAATAACACTAATTTAATCGATCGACAATCATTTAATAACGTGCTTAAATTGTAATTATCAAATTCCTGACTGCTTCACTAGTCTACAATCATTAAGGTAATCTTAGGTTTTCCCCAATAAATCAAGTAATTTTTTTTGTTAAACAGAAAGAAAAAGAATTAGTAGTCAGGCAACGATTTAATAGTTAGTTTTCTTAGAAAACAGATTTTCTTTAAAAAGATAAAACAAATCATTTGTGTTTGTTAACTACCACTACTACTATTAATGCCCCCGGATGCCCTGGTAAGACCGAGAGAGTGGGGAGAGTTCGCTCTAACTCTCCAAATGCTCTCACATCGCCACGTGCATATAGCCTCTGACAGGGAAGTCCTACTCACTGCATTCTCACACCGCGGGTATTGTTTATGAAATTCAGAGGACGAAAAGCGAGTGTTCGGTGCTTTAACCGGGGGGTTGGTCGACACGGTGAGTCCAAAAACCCTCATTCCAAACCAATGGTGCACGTCGGCTACAGGATCCTGCGGGAACAAATGGCGTATGAACCAAATGTTGGTCAACGGTTACCATGGCACTGCATTTCCTCATCTTTCTCCACTGCCTTGTGGATCAGACCTTTAGGCCAAAGGCTCCGGGTGTGACCGCCTCTCACACGGCCACGCGTATACAGCCTCTGCCAGGGAAGTCCTACTCACTGCTTTCTCACACCACGTGTGTTGTTTACGAAAATGAGAGGACGAAAAGTGAATGTCTGGCGCTTTAACCGGATCCCAAACCAATGGTGCACATGGGCTGGCTCCAGTATCCTGCGGGAACAAATGGCATATGAACCAATCGATGGTCACCGGCTACCATGGGACTGCATCTCCTCACGATGCTCCACTGCCTTGTGGGTCAGACCTTAAGGTCGAAGGCTCGGGGTGTGGTCCCGTAAGAAAACCACCTGTTTCGGTCTGGGCACCCGGGCAGTATCATAGCCCTCACAAAAATCAAATGAGATTTATGTGGCGCATATCTATGTGGTGCCTCCTTGTACCAATGCTTATGTGTTCAAATAAATAAATAAACTACTACTAATACTACTTAAATAAAGTATATTGATTTGTAATTTAGCAGTGAAATTTAGGAATGATATAATAATATATATTAGTCGAATCGCCTACCATAAAAGATTTTATACATTGAAAAATCAACTGAATAAGCAACAAATATCAACTCTCGAATTTAGATATATATCCAGTGCCAAATGGGATGAAACATACTTCATTAACTCTACTGCTAGCTATATTCCATCTATTCTACGTAAACTTATGATAAAATGACTATATCGAATCAATCCGCATAGAGATCAAATAAAACTGATCAGAATTCAGTTAAAATATTAATAATGAGATAATCTGAAAGCATTAAAAATTCAATCAAATTTTATGGCTTAAAACTTTCAATGAATCCAGTGATTGATATATGCATTGAGATTTCTGAATTGACTAATTTTGCTTACAATAGAGATTCCAACATTCAGATAAGAATGTAAAATAGAATAGCATGAAAGATCAATACAAGTCTATAGCGCCGTAATTTTCATGACAATTCACTCTAGTAACTTATTATTATTTATTTAAACATACAAACATTGGTACAAGGAGGCCCCAAAAACACATGCACCACAAAAATCACTCGATTTGTGTGAGGGCTGGGATACTTCTCAGGTATCCAAACTGAAGCCGGTGGTTTTCTTATGTGGCCACACCCGAGCTTTCGACCTAAAGGTCTGATCCATAGAGCAGTGGAGCAACGTGAAAAGATGCAGACCCATGGTATCCGGTCACCAACAATAGGCTAATACGCCATTTTTTCCTTAGGATCCTGCAGCCCATGTACATTGTTGGTTTGTGATGAGGGTTTTCCAACTCCCCTGGGTGGATCCTCCGTATCCACCAACCTGGTTAAAGCACCGGATATTCGATTTTCGTCCTCTCAATTTCGTAAACAACACCCTGTCCCGTGAGAATGCAGTGAATAGGAGTTCCCTGGCAGTGGTGGTATGTACGTGGCCATGTGAGAGCATTTGAAGAGGGAGAGCTGACTATTCCCACCCTCGGCCGTACCAGGATATAAGATAGTCTTTAACATCGATTCAATAATTAACTCAATACATTAACTCAAGTTGCCATACGTCACATTAAAATAATAAGAAAATGTTATCAAGACGAAAAATCAAGGTAGCTATGACGATGATGACAATCTAATCCAATTCCTCTCATATGGCCACATGTACATAACCATTACCAGAGAAGTTCTACACACTACCTTCTCACAGTGAGGGTATTCACCACGAAATTGAGAGAAGGAAAAGTGAAAATCCGGTGCTTAAGTCGGGTTGGTTCGGAGGAGTTCGGAAACTATGATTCCAAACCACTGGTGCATATCGACATCAGGAACATGGGGAAACAAACTGTTTATAAACTTATTCTTGGCCATAGGTGGCCACGAATGTGAAGCTTTTATGATTTACGGTTCCTATGATGACTTCAGGATGGGTCTGCATACTTGTGTTTACTTTTACGGAGTTCTGATTTTTTGGAGTAAGATCAATCTCGGTGTTTTAATGTGAAAAAACATTGCCGTTAAGAATAACTGGAAGGTTTCCTTTATCCTTAACAAATATCATTTATAGTAAGAATTATTTAACTCCACGTGTGAGAGAAGCATTCTCTGAAGCTACTTATATTTAATGGACATTTAGAACACTCTGCATACATCATTTCTACTATGAACAACTAAACAAATGTTAAAATGATCAAACATACTCATTTGTTGCGGTCGAAGTGCATCCCATTCCTGTAGTTTGTGTGGTACAATCCCAGATGTTAAATTAATAGGAAATGTCCCTTCAATCCAACACAGATTAGTAATATAAGAATCTGCATTGACTCCACTCACTGTTGTCGGTAAATAACACACTAATGGAGTCATAAAATATTGTCTCATTGTTACTAAAACCATGCATAGTAGTAGTACAATAACATTCCATTGAAAATTTGCTCGATCAGCTAAATCTTCAAATCCAACAAAGTTACATACAGAAAATGATTGAATATAACCAAGAAATTCTGAAGCAACCATATTGTATGGAAAATGTTAATTCTGAAATGAACAGACAAAAGAAAGCAAACGCAGTGTTAACGTTCAAGATCATAATTGTTCGAGGTCTGTTTATATATATATATATATATATATATATATATATATATATATATATATATATATATATATATATATATATATATATATATAGTAAGAGAATAGTATGAACAGGAAATTAGCTTAAATCAAATAGCTGATATAGAGCCTTATCACAATAACCTCTATAGTGTAGTGAACGTGATATCATTCATTGTCGTTCATGTTCAAATTGTCAATTGATTGAATATTCAACACAAATATATCAGTTTTTGTGGAGGAGGAGAAGTCCCACAATAGGACAAAACGACCGTCCAGTGCTTCCGGGTTTCCAATAATGGTTTAGCTTCAATTGACTCAAGACTTGCGCACGTGCGAGATCGTAGACGCACACTTCTGAGGAGTCCTATACTAGGACGAAACATTCGTTCAATGTTCTCAGATTTTTAATGATGATCTTGCTTAGATCAATCAATGAATTCAACCATTCAACTACTAATATTACTATAATATCCACAAAAACTTCTTCTGACACTAATCAGCACATGCTCACCAGTGGCGGTCTTCAAGAGGCATTTCCTGGAGTTCTAGGGAAAAGCAGTGATCAGTGGAGTCCAAGCAGGTCTTTTGTGAGATATTAACTCACTGAAGAAAATGGTGGATGTGTCTCTCAATTTCGTGGATTAGTTGAAGTTAGATATTAACACCATTGGATTCCGGTCGGCTCAGTAGTCTAAAAGTTAAGCGTTTGTGCGCGAGAACGATAGGTCCTCGGTTCGAACCTCACGGATGTGTACTGCTGAAGAGACTCATACTAGGACGAAACGGCCCTCTAGTGCTTCCAGGTATTCCATAGTGGTCTAGCTTCAATTGACTCATGATCTCAACTATTAAGATCAATAAATTATTCTTTAAAATAAAACACACACTCATATTAAGCATTATGATCCTTACTTAATGCACTTATACACCAATTTAGCAATGGAGAAATTTATTAGCTAAAAGAAATCACAATGTTCTAGTAATATTGACCGTTTGAAACATGTTTCTCAGATTTGACCTCTAGTTTAATACACTAAGACAGTTTCGCAGTTTGTCTGATGAACAAAAAAAATGATTACTGTAATTACTATGGAAACCGATAAAACGCATTATAATCCAGTTAGATACAAGTGTAAGGGAAGTTTTTGGATGATATTGCTAACTGTAGTGTAAACAGTCGAAACTGATGAAATTAGTCTGTGAGTTATTGAGCTAAATTTAATCCGAACGAAGGCTCTTTTTGTCTGGAAGAAAAAAACATACTTTGACATTGTCAAAGTCTTGGCAGAACTAGATTTAGTTGTTTGGTTGGTTAAAAATGATGAAAAATTAAGAAAAAATGACACTAACTCAGCTACGCTTGATAAAATGATACCAAGTATTGTATGGACACAAAAGTGCATAATAGACGTGAACTGTTGTCAAATAAGCAAACATGGATGGTGGCTAGCAGTGGAATCCAGGACGAGCGTTTCGTCCCGTTTAGAACTCTTCAGCTGGATGTATCTGCAACCCAGAGTTAGTGTTCATTTCGAGACTCGAACCAAGTACCATTGGCTTCAAACCCTATCACATTATCCACTTAGCTATTGAGTCCTGATAGCCATCATCCGTCTTTGCTTACAATGCTTGTGACTTAAGGCAATATCGAGGCAATCCGCACAGGATGTATATATGCCAATAAGAGACTGATCATCAATGGGAAGATTTAAACAAACAATACCAAATGATTAATGTCACAAAGGGGTATTCGTGGAAATTATAATATTTCAATAGTGGATTTCATGGATCAATTGAAGCTAGACCACCATGAAAAACCTGGACGACCGTTTCGTCCTTGTATGCGACTCGTCAGCAATGCGTGTCCTGTTTCAATACCAAATGAAAGCTATTATCGAATAGCTTAGTGCAATATTTTGTTAATCTACTACTATCAATGACTGACTATTAAAACAGTTAATTAATAAACTGATTTATGATTTTTTTTTTAAAAAATAAACCAACACAACAATTTACTAAACGTTTGTTATGACCTAATTTTAACCAACTTCCTTTCTTCTTGTTTCTATCCCTTTTTCTTTGTACTTTTAATGTTATACAGTGAAAAACAAAACCATCATAACAACCATTATACTTATTTATTCATTTGAAAATCCTGTTACTGTTATTTTCTTTGATAGATTTATGTAGTGTCCTTAATTGTGTGTAATGAATTGACGTTTGTTTGTTGATGAAATGACATGTTGTATGGTGTTTGACATTAATCTGTTATTTAACACAATATGATACACATGATACATCTTATAAACAATTGTAATATTATTATCAGAATGGGTTTTGTGGAGATTTTAGAAATTTCACAGATTGAAATCATGAGTCAATTGAAGCTAGACCACCATGTAAAACCTGGAAGCACTGGACGGTTGTTTCGTCCTAGTGTGGGACTCCTCCATTTCGTGGATTGGTTGAAGTTAAATGTTAACACCGTTGGATGTCGATCGGCTCAGTGGTCTAGGTGATTAAGCGCGAGACTGATAACTCCTGGGTTCGAATCTCGTAGGGGGCGGGATCATGTATGTGCGCTGCTGAGGAGCCCCATACTAGGACGAAACGGCTGTCCAGTGCTTCCAGGTTTTCCATGGTGGTCTAGCTTCAATTGACTCATGATCTCAACTATTGAAATTACTATAATATTCACAAAAATCCCTCTCTGATATAAATCTAGTTGTTTTTTTTACTAGTATACAATTCCATTCCTTAATTTGAAATCTACACTTTACGGAAGAATAAAGAAAATCACATATAAGTTCAGTAATTAAGTTGAAATTATTTTTTTAACAACGCTGTTTTCTACGGGATAGGGCTGTTTACTCCCTCCCTAACCCTCCTCCTTTACCCAGGTTTGGGACTGACGATAAAAGTGGAGAACTACTACAACTGTCATCAGAAAAAAAGTACAGGTATTTATAAACAATTATTTACGCAAGAAACTCAATGTCCATTGACCAGATAGCATCAGCAACAGTCTAGTGTGGGAGAGAACAAACCAATTACCGGATGAAGATGAAATTAAGAAAAGACGATGGAAGTGGATAAGAACTACATTATGGAAATCACCAAACTACACGAATTAAGCGCTAACTTGGAATGCTGAAGTAAAACAGAAAAGAGGAAAGCTAAAAGACACACTAGGTCAAGAATTGGAAAGGATTGCCCGAGACAGAGGTCGGTGGAGAATGCTAGTGGGAGGCTTATGCTCTTTCCCATAAGGGGTAACAGGAGTAAGTAAGTGAGTAAAATTTTTGTCCTATTTAATCTACAGTATCAGTTGAATTCTTTCAATCTAATCCCATACAATGTGACAATTCAGATAAACGTAACTCGGTATCGCGACAAACTGTAGTTATTTAGAGACTATTGGTCAACTGACTTAGGAACCATATGAAATATTTCATTCATAGTCTTATTGTATGACAAATATATGTGCCTAGTCCTAGAAGTTTTGTGAACAAACAAGAAAATGGAGTTAGTGACCTAATCAAGAAAAAGATATAATCCACTTATATAAAAAGGCTCAATTCGAGCTAGAATGCTGCCAATTGATATGTATTAAACTCCCCTAAGGACCAGACGTTTACACGAGGTTACAGATAGATTTTGACTAGGAGTGAAAATAAAATTTTAAACTTCCAATTTAATGCTTCCCAAGCCATTATCTTGAATAACTAAACGATCGTTATCAATGTTCTATTATTATGTGGCGGGCAACATGCGCTCTTGCTTGGAACAAACGAAATGCAGAATTGTTGAGGTCAAATTTTACTTTCATATCCCTTGGACGTTTTGTCGGATAGCGCTGATTCTTGTTTTATCTTAATCTTGACAGCCTCATCTATTGGATGTTAGACCACCATCCAAAACCTGGAAGCACTGGACGACCGTTTCGTCCTATTGTGGTATTCCTCAAGCACTGCGCATCCCCAATCCCGCTCGCAGGATCCGAACCCAGGGTATTTAATGCTTCCAGATTTTCAATGTTAGTCTAACATCAATTGGCTCATGATCTGCATCAAAAACTTAATAATCTCCACAACCCTATACTGATTGTAAAATTATCAAAAAAATCTCCACTTCTGGTTTGTGAGGGATAAAACTGATCAATCAGTTCAATAACAATAAACAATTCAATGAATTCTATTGATTAGTGTAACCGGAACTAGTAATAGGTATAATGGAAACTATTTGAAACATTACAAAATAACTGAATAAACAAAATTTACTCGAATTAATATTTTCCCTTAACTAGATTATATTTTAAAGGTTATCGGAAGGGGTTTTGTGGAGACATGAAGTTGAAGTTAGACACTAACACCGTTGGATGCTGGTCAAGCGCTCGCGCGCGAGATTGATAGGTCCTGGGTTCGAATCTCTCGAGGGGGGTCGTGCACGCGAGCTGCTGAGGAGCCCCATACTAGGGCCTAACGTCGTCCAATGCTTCTAGGTTTTCCATGGTGGTCTAGCTTCAATTGACTCATGATTTCAACTATTGAAATTTTAAAGGTTGTTTATTTCATAAATACACGTATATGTATTGAGTAACTTAAACAAATCCAAATATGTAGGTACTTGATATTATTAGTTTGGTAAATGAGTAAATAACTAACCAGTTCATTATAATGAACTATAAGTGTTAAAACTAACAAGTTAGATTCACACTGATTATTAACACATTTGACTATTCGGCACCTTTTTTTGTTGTCGTAAATGTCAAAACTATAGTTTATGTACACAAACACAACTGTGTTCAATGTAATAAGGCTACGAAACCATTGAAAATTCTAAAAATAACTCTAGTTGATAAGTAAATAACTTGGTTAACAGTTATTTATTTACTTCAACATATAAACATTGGTACACAAAGGCACTAAATACATATATTCCATACAAATCACTCGATATCTGTGAGGGCCTAAATCAAAACAGGTGAGTTTCTGAAGAGACCACTTCCCAAGACTTAGACCCATAGATTTAATATACAAAGTAACGGAGCGATGTTGGAAGATTAGGTCTCATTGGAGTCGATCAACAAGAATAAGTTTATACACTATTTGTTTCTTCAAATTCCTGATGCCAATGTGCATCATTGGTTTGGAATCATAGTTTTGAGATGGTGAAGAAGATTTGTAGCTCAGGTGGATGATTTTGATGGAGTTTTGTTCTCTGAGTTGGATGGTTTGGTCGTCAAGCTTTCATCGTTCTTCTGAACGACATCATCAGCATAAACTTCAGATAGAAGTGAAGTGTTCGAATTTCTCCATATGCGTTTCACAGCTTGTTCTGTACACCTCGACGTTGATTGGTTCTTAATGACCTTAAATTTGTAATTTCTTTGGTTGTGTCTCCCATTGGTTTGATTTTCGTTCCTATATTTTTGCATAATTTTCCTGATTGGATCGATTTCAATGTGCTTGTTGATTGCAGATTGACCTGAGTGCCATGCTTCTAAAAATTCTCTAGTGTTTTTGGAATTTCCTCTGTCCAAGATTTCCACATTTTTCCAATCGAATGAGTGTCCACAGTTGTCCACATGTATTGATATAAGTGAGGAAGTATCATGGCGTTTTACAACTCCTCTAGGTCGATTCTTCGTACTCACAAACCCGGTCTAAGTACTGGATATTCACTTTCCATTTTCACAATTTCTTATTGAACACCCTCACCGTGAGAAGGTAGTTTGTAAGACTTCTCTGGTAATGGTTATGTATATGTGGCCATATGAGAGGAATTGAAGAGAGGGAGAGATGACCCTCCATACCCTTGGTCATGGCAGGGCATTTGGAGGTGGTCGACAGTTAGAATAACTTATGAATGTGTCAAGAAAATTCGACATACAGAAGTTAATAAAATACCAAAAACTGATGAAACAGACATTTTTGGATTGAAACTACACAAATATTTTATGATCATAAGTATTATTTGGCATGAATAAACTTTAAAACCTATTCACATGAGCGAGATATGTCCAAATCTCAATGAAAGTCAATATGTGAGTTTGAAGTGCTTTCAACTTTAGCATGTAGAAGTGGATTTTTCGTTTGTTCAAGAAACACTGAATGACACCAAACGCTAAACTGATGTTTCGTTCTGGTTTAAGATTCTTTAGTTCTATATGATCAGGAAACCACTATATAGTGAATCAAGAAGCTTCACTTTTTGCAGTAAGAACAATGCTATTAAGCGACATCGTCAGAATTCAATGATTCACATTTCCAATAAATCGATGAGAATCAACGTAAAGCCTAGGACAAATACACATCAGTTCAAATTGTCATACCACATTAGCATAGCGTTGAAATTAATAAGTGAATTGAAAATGAGACGATAGTAGTAACAATGGTAGTAAAAAAAGACTAAACATTAAGAATACAACGAAGATAATTATGGAAAAATACTAAAACTTATGATCTAGAGGAAGATAAAACCTAGTATTAACTCAATTATTGGGTACAGATTCACATAATTGACTTCGAACCATACTTCATATGTCTCAACTAAAAGTAATGTCCTGTTTTCGAAACCGAAGTATTATAGGACAAGTTTCAAACTTGCTCATGGAGGAAAGTTCAGCAGCTTAACCACTGACTGAGCCATCGTTCCTAATAATAAATAATAAAGACATATGTCCTTTTGTGATCAATTACAACTCATTTAATTCGATATGTTTCAACCGCCGATTACAATCATCGCAAGGGCTCCCAGTCAAGTAATTTTCACAATATAATACTATCTTTATTTACTGTCACTGATAGATTAATGTTTCTCTTCAGTCGTTGTTTAACTCAATCAGTTATCATTTCAATTCTTACAGGACAAAGACGAATTTATTTATTTATTTATTTAAACACATAAACATTGGTACAAGGAGGCACCAAATACATATGCGCCACATAAATCATTCGATTTGTGTGAGGGCTGTGATACTACCCGGGTGCCCAGACTAAAACAGGTGGTTTTCTCAGGGAGCCACACCCCGAGCCTTCGACCTTAAGGTCTCACCCACAAAGCAGTGGAGCATCGTGAGGAGATGCAGCGCCATGGTAGCCGGTGACCAACGTTTGGTTCATACGCCATTTGTTCCTGCAGGATACTGGAGCCCATGTGCACCATTGGTTTGGGATCCGGTTAAAGTGCCAGACATTCACTTTTCGTCCTCTCATTTTCGTAAACAACACCCCCTCCACGAGAAAGCAGTGAGTAGGACTTCCGTGGTAGAGGCTGTATACGCGTGGCCGTGTGAGAGTATTTCGAGAGGGAGGGTGGGCCCACCCTACACTCGGACATACCAGGGCATTTGGAGGCTGGACAAAGACGAAATATCTATCTCTATCTAATTTCTAACATAATACATGTAATGAACAAACTTTTATCAACAATTTGTAACCGAAATTATATAATAATAATAATACTAATGATACTAATGAAATTGAAATCATACATACCGAATTACTGAATCTGTCAACAATGATTAGATGACCATAAGTTCATAAATTACATTATCAACAGTCTTTATATATATACATACAATATATACGTATACAATTCTAATCACTGACATAAACATACATTCATACTGTGGTGAATAGTAGTGTCAATTTACATTAACGTTGACCTGACAGTAACTTCCTTTTTTATAAATATAGATATACTGTGAGAATTTTATCAATAGTCATATTAAATAGACATCAATCATAAACTATTGTTAATCCATGATGAATACTATCAACAAATTAGATGATTTCCAATAATAATAATAATAAAAAGGAAATCTAAAACAAAACAAAAATGAAAACAGGGGAGGATGAGTTTAAAGTGATAACCGATATCTGTTGCCTCGAGATGAGGTCGAGGGTGGCTTGTTTATAGCCACATGCATACAACCACTACCAGGGAAATCCTACTCACTGCCTCCTCGTGGCACCGATGTTGTTTACGATATTGAAAGAATGAAAAGCGAATGTCCGGTACTTTAACTTGGTTGGTAGATATGGAGGATTCACCTAAGGCAGTGGGAAAACCCTTATTCCAAACCAATGGTGCACAACGGCTCCAGGATCCCGGAGGAATAAATTGCCTATGAACCAGTTGATCGTCACGGGTTACCATATGACTGCATCTCCTGACATTGCGCTACTGCCTTGTGGATCAGACCTGTAGGTTGAAGGCCACGGGTGTGCCCCCCCCCCTAAGAAAACCACCTGTTTCGGTTTTGGCACGATGGCAATATCATCGCCCACACACAAATCAAGTGACTTGTGTTGCGCACAAGTGTTCGATGCTCCTTTGTACCAATATTTATGTGTTCAAATAAAATAAATAAACGATATCTAACAGATTGAGATAAGTATTTAGTAACTGGGTAATTTAACAATGAAACTTTTATTATATTTCTTGATAACATCAGTTCTTTCAGGTTTTCAATAGTGGTCTAACATTGATCGGTTCATGATCTCACTTATAATTGTGATCATATTAAAATATTTGTTAACATATAATTTGATTGATTTATTATGTCGATAGGTTTATAACCTGATCCTTGATCTTTGAGTTACATAACATTGTCCTTATTGATTGTTAGTTTGCATAAATACCTTCATGTTAGAGTGGTAAACTTCTAAAAATTACTTAACGTTCTATATATTTTTCTTCTGTTTAATATTTCAATGTTTTCCTAATCATACTCATATATCATCACACTGCTTTATAATCTTCATAAAGTCCTAGTTGGTAGGTGAACATTTCCAGGGTTACTATACCGTAGCGCTAAAAGGTGACCCATAAATTATAGTCTCAGAGAATACTCATTTAAAAATAATACATGACCCACTTCAATATGGTGACTGATGTGTACACCTATGTTTTATTGGTAATTCGTATTGTTCGTATTTGAGAGGAAATCTGAGAAAGAAAAATATGAAAGGATAATGTTCAAAATGTTTATAGACAAATAACTGAAAATGTCGTAAAAACGCATTCACAAGTTTCACCTTTTGACTGTCATCAACAACACACTGTCTAGTATAAATACACAGTAAAAATTTCTGTGACAACTTGTATATTACCCAGTAGCCTAAACCGAAATAGGTCGTTTTCTTAATAGGCCACTTCCTAAACCCTTAACCTACATATTTAATCCACAAAGCAGTGGAAAATCATTAAGTGATGCGGTCCCATAATGCACGGTGACCAGGAATAGGTTCATACACTATGTGCATCATTGGTTTGGAATCATAGTTTTACAACTCTTCTAAGTCGATTCTTCGTACTCACAAAACCGGTCTAAGTACTGGATATTCACTTTCTATTCTCACAATTTCGTAATCAACACCCTCACCGTGAGAAGGTAGTGTGTAAGACTTCTCTGGTAATGGTTATGTATATGTGGCCATATGAGAGGAATTGGAAATAGAGAGTTGACTCACCTCACTCTAGTTTGTACAAGGTCATTTGGGGATTACTCTTGATGACATAACTTCTCACTACTTGCTTTATGAATTTGTTAATATTATTTATATAGTATATGAGACTATAAATAGATCCATATGTTATAACTTGGGTTTATACCCTTACCAATCTATGACGTAATGACACCGCCAATTAGAGAACAATGCATTATCGATCGGACCAGTGACGCATAAAACAAGTACGAGCTTTCTATAGTACCAAACGTTCCTGCTTCCTGACTAGCCCAGTCTGTTAAGTTCAGAACATCCATCTCTTATTTTTATTTTTTTTATTTTTAACACATATTGGTACAAGGAGGCACCAAATACATATGCGCCACATAAATCATTCGATTTGTGTGTGGGCTGTGATACTACCCGGGTGCCCAGACCGAGACAGGTGGTTTTCTTACGGGACCACACCCCGAGCCTTCGACCTTAAGGTCTGACCCACAAGGCAGTGGAGCATCGTGAGGAGATGCAGCGCCATGGTAGCCGGTGACCAACGATTGGTTCATACGCCATTTGTTCCCGCAGGATACTGGAGCCCATATGCACCATTGGTTTGGGATCCGGTTAAAGTGCCAGACATTCACTTTTCGTCCTCTCAATTTGGTAAACAACACCCCCTCCACGAGAAGGCAATGAGTAAAACTTCCCTGGCAGAGGCTGTATACGCGTGGCCGTGTGAGAGCATTTCGAGAAGGAGAGCGGACTCTCCTAACTCTTGGCCGTACCGGGGCATTTGAGGGTGAACGTCAATCTCAGCCTCTGCAATATGAATCACTTATTTCAAACATACTGGGTTTATATATCAACCGAACAGACCACATCACACCATAAAATAGGAAACAACATTTTTACAAGATTTAGCTAAATGTGGCTGTAAATGTGGGAGACTCTTATGACTAAACTGGGTATAACTTAAGAATGGTAAATCGTATAATAATAACTCATAGGTCAAAATAAAGCTCCTAATAAGAGCGACACGAATATGAATAGTTGAATTACTTAATAATTATATAATAAAAGTATACATATAGTATTAGTCCAGAAATAGATTCCAACAGTTACCATTCATTATTCTTATCGGGATATAACAATATACTCATTATTTCCAGTGTGTAAACTATGACAAAAACAATAAGGACTGATAGGTCCTAGGTTCGAATCTCACAAGACGGGAACATGAATGTGCGTGCATTATTGAGGAGTATTTCCACAATAGAATGAAACGACCATTCAGTGCTTCCAAGCATTCCATAATGGTCCAGTTTCAATTGACTCATGATGATCTTAACTATTTAAAAACTTATCATTCTACAATTACAATGAGATAATTAATTCTACAAAATTTTGTTCAATAAAAAGGTATCAAATTTCACTTCCAAATTGTTGTTAACCTGCATCATGTATGATAATCGATATGAGTCACATATATACACAACAGTGTTGTAAGATTACCCCCATTAGGATTGATTAGATGTAGGTTATTAGATAGGCCATTTACTTGATTATACATAAAATGGATTCAATGTTGAAAGAAGCAATGAGAACAAACTATCATGACTAATATATACACATTCATATATCTAACACAGACCATAACAACAGATTAACAATGAAGGTAAGAGAGAAGTCAAAAAGAGGAAAAAATCAATTAACCTTAGGGCAGAAAACTAGTCAGTTAATTTTGTATGACCCTCTTTTTTTTTAAAACAAATCGACCATATACAAGTTAACCTTGAAACGGAACCAAAAAATGGTAAACATAGTTCCTTTTTGTTAGAATGACTCACACTTCATATATAGGTAACCATACAAAGATTTTGTAGTGGAGGAAAGATACAAGAGAGGAGCAAATTGGATAAGACTCGGAACAAGAAGAAGAAGAAACAAATGTCTATATTCCTATGGTGCTTTCAGTGGAAATCAATTACAAATATAAAATGACTAATTGATCTGACTATATTATTGAATTTTACACATGGTGGTAACATAGGTAACAGAACAACAAAAAAATTAGCTTGCTTTCCTCAATTATATCTAACTAGAAACTAAAGAGTATAGTACGAAATATTATGATGTAAGCACAACAACCTATTTTTAAACGGTTAGATGAGGTCAATAAGGTTGTCTGGACCTACGTATCTTTGGAATATTCAGGGAATTGATATTGCTTGTGGGATTCGAAAATATATATCATAATCATAAGGCTTACAACTATCTATATGTTAACCGGATCACTGACATTCTAAAAGGAAAAACTCAGAAAGCGAATTTCATTATATTTCAAATTAATATGTTTTTCGAATGTATACTATAACTGATCATCCTAAACGGATTACGCAGATGTTGATGAATTTCGTTGTTTGGATTCCTGTCGGCACCGAAATCCACAACAGACGTTTCTTTCAATTCGGGGCTCAACAACTGAATGCACCTGGATCGCAGTGTTGGTGGTTATACTTAAACGTGAACCCAGCGTCTATCAACCTCAAATACTTAAGTTTTATCCACTAAACTATTGACTACTAAGTTGTTAAGCGGGTATGAATATATACGAAAAGACTTGTAATTCAGAAAACTGGAAGATTGTGTATTTTTAAGTTATATTAATACTTGAGATCATGAGTCAATTGCAGCTAGATCATCATGGAAAACCTTGAAGAGCTAGATAGCCGTTTCGTTTTATTGTAAGACATTCAGAAGTGCATATCCACGATCCCGTTCCGCCATATTCGAACTCAGGATCTATTGTTAGGTTATTTTGAATGTCATGTGATACATTTACAAGTTTGAATACTCTGCTTAGAATCCGAGTTTTTGAAGGCTAATATTCGTGTTCCATACATAAGTAGAATGAAGTTCCAGTCCGTGATCTATCAGTTAATAATCGAATATTCCAATCATAAGGTCATCGAACTCTAACAAATACTTAATATAAACATGTAAAACACCATGGATGAATTGTTCCTAACAATATAATTATTCAGACAGTTTATTATTTGTTTGTTGTTAATTGAATTGTCCTGATTAACAATTAATTATTAGCGAAACACTATCAAAATGATTTGATATGGTTTGACCTGAATTACTTTAGGCATAAACTGATTAAAATAGACAATTTTTACAGATACACGTTAATTCTTGACAAAATCAAGCAACAGATCATTTGCATATTATTTTTGCTCTTGTTACAAACTGGTCATATTACAAACGACAATTCAATGAGAGGGGGGGGGCTAATATTTCCATAGAGGTGGATTGATTAATCGAAACGGATCATTTTAGGAAACTGGACAGTGACTCTCGACGTTGCATAAAAACAATATGAGTAAAAGCCGAGCTTACTGAATCTGTTCTTGTTATCAAGCAACAATAGTAATAAATGGTATCCTTAAGATACCGAAAAATGCCTAACAGAAGAAAAGATTTCAGGAAAAGATCTAAAATTATCTCAAACTGACGGAACCTATTCAAAAACATACAACATAAATTAGGACTCCGTACACTTAAGTTTCACCTTATAATGTAAACAAGAAGGTATAAACGTAGATGAACAATAAGGAACTGATTAATCGAAGTCTTAAATATCAATAGGAAGATTCAAACAATCAATAAAGACAAATGTAACGTTATCCGATTGCGCGAATCAGTGGCTATATGAACTCAGTAGCTAAATAGATAACCCTATAGCGTTTAAAGCGAATGGCACTAGATTCGAATTCCGGAGTGGGAGACGAGCGTCCTGGATTCCACTGATGACCACCATCCTTCTCTGCTTACAATAAGCGTTCTATTTTCGCACGACCACCTATTGAGTTTGGTGAGTAACTAACTACCTCACACTCAAAATGCTTAAACTAAACAGATCAAGGCTTCTCACTAGAACTACGGAAATACTATCATAAACAAGAATGGATAAAGATTCAAATATGAGATCATATTCTCAGCCAAATTATCTATCTGGTTGAACATAACTCAATCTTGTAACACTGATCACTGGTCGCTGAACCATTGACTGCAACTTCTCAACGTTAATGATGGTCAGTGCTGATTGACTATTAAATGCATGAATGAGCTTAGTATGTATAGAAGCTTGGTAATAACCTGCCTATATAATATTCTTTTAAACGATCTTCTGAAATATATATTTACTAGGTAAGACTCTATTTTACAATGAATTATACGAAAAGGATAACCTCACCATTGGGTTACAGTGAGACAGGATAGCAAGTCAGCTTCAGCTTAACGCAATATAAGTGGAAGCAGCTATACTCTTACAGAAAATTTTCCTTTCGACGAAATCCTTTACTTAAACCGTACGTTCATATATATAGAAGGATAGAAAATGATGGTATCATAAGTTGATTCGAGACTAAGTTACGCAATAATCAAACGGATAAGAAAAGAATATAAAAATGAAAATAATTCACGGATCAGAATTATGAAAGTTAATTGTCTAGTTGACAGATATGAAGAAAACCAACAATCATAGAGTTATGAGTATGGGGTTGTGCAGATTATTAAGTTATTGATCGAGATATCATATCATGAACCGATTAATGTTACATCATCATTGAAAAGCTGATCTGACATCAATCAGTTCATGATCACAATCAAAAACACTGAGTTCATAATAATAAAAACTGAGTAATAATAATAATAATAATCATGAAAACGTGTTGAAGAATTATCATAACTGATCACAGTTTAAAATTACAAAAACACCAATTAAAGAAAATCAATAATACCAATAAAAATAAGGAATGAAAAACATGGGCAAACAGTCGAAAAATTACTACAACAAAAGGGAATTGGAGCCAATGAAGAATGAGAGGTTGAATGGATCGCGTTTTTGCACGCAGTAAAATTTTGAATAGTTTCAATAATTGTCACCCCTCATGGCCCCAAATGCCCTGGTATGGCCGAGTGTGGGGTGGGGGCCCCCTCCCTCTCGAAATACTCTCACATGGCTACGCGTTTACAGCCTCTGCCAGGGAATTCCTACTCACTGCCTTCTCACACCACGTGTGTTATTTACCAAATTGAGAGGACGAAAAGCGAATGTATGGCGCTTTAACTGGATTCCAAACCAATGGTGCATATGGGCTCCAGTATCCTGCGGGAACAAATGGCGTATGAACCAATCGTTGGTCACCGGCTACCATGGCGCTGCATCTCCTCACGATGCTCCACTGCTTTGTGGGTGAGACCTTAAGGTCGAAGGCTCGGGGTGTGGCTCCCTGAGAAAACCACCTGTCTCGGTCTGGGCACCCGGGTAGTATCACAGCCCACACACAAATCGAATGATTTATGTGGCGCATATCTATTTGGTGCCTCCTTGTACCAATGTTTATGTGTTTAAATAAATAAATAAATAAACAAATAAATAAATAATGTCACACCTCAATTCAGTTCACACTGGAAGCCGAGGCATACGAGGAATTTCCTTTTCTTGATATCCGATTGAAAAGGTTAGTTTTTTACAGAGATTTATACATAGAAAACCAACCAGGAATGGGTAGTGCACAAATTTCAACACCTGGAACTTAATCCACTCTCTATTTTCAAGGAGCAGGCGAATATTTTCTATTGACACAATAGATGAGGAACTATTTTAACATTGATAGACTCTCATTAGGAATGGTTATGCACCTAGATTCATCGATAGTAATATAATACCTAGACATCATCCGGAAAGACCATCAACAATACAAAAGAAAACTATCTTTGTGAATATAGGATTTAAAAGAGATATGGATGCTGAGATCTTGAATAAACAGATTTCTACTCATCTAAGCTCTGAATTGTTTTCTCAAGCCGGTATATCATTCACAGATGTGTTAAGCATAAACCTCTGCTCTGGGTCACATCAATGTGCATCGATAAATTTACTTGCTCATGTGGACCGGGTAACATTGGCCGCACAAAGTGATCACTTTCTAAACGCATCTTAGAACATAAATCCGGAATGGCTTTTAAAAAGAGAAAGCAAAACAACTACTAGTTCAATACAGGAGCATTTATTCGACTATGGATACAACGCTCCAAAGAAGTTCTCTTATAAAACAATCTACGCAGTCAAAAGGATTCGATCGAAATGAATTCAAATCAAAATCTTATGCACCATTGAGGCAATGGCAATCCACTAACTCAAGCCGAACTTTGCGCGGAAAAACGCGATACATTCAACCTCTCATTCTTCATTGGCTCCAATTCCCTTTTGTTGTAGTCATGTTTCGACTGTTTTCCCATGTTTTTCATTCCTTATTTTTATTGGTATTATTGATTTTCTTTAATTGGTGTTTTTGTAATTTTAAACTGTGATCAGTTATGATAATTCTTCAACACGTTTTCATGATTATTATTATTATTATTACTCAGTTTTTATTATTATGAACTCAGTGTTTTTGATTGTGATCATGAACTGATTGATGTCAGATCAGCTTTTCAATGATGATGTAACATTAATCGGTTCATGATATGATATCTCGATCAATAACTTAATAATCTGCACAACCCCATACTCATAACTCTATGATTGTTGGTTTTCTTCATATCTGTCAACTAGACAATTAACTTTCATAATTCTGATCCGTGAATTATTTTCATTTTTATATTCTTTTCTTATCCGTTTGATTATTGCGTAACTTAGTCTCGAATCAACTTATGATGCAATTCATTTGGTGTTGTTCTATTTGTATCTTTCAATTGTTATTTAGGACTACAATTGATCAGTCTGTCGTTGGCATATGTGCATTCAGTACGGACTGCCTCGATATTGCCTGAAATCACAAGCTTTTTCAGAAAAAATGGATAGTGGCTAGCAATGAAATCCAGTTTGACCCGCGTTTCGTCTTGTTTGAGACTCTTCGGCTGGATTCACCTGCATTCCAGAGTTGATGTACACTTCGGGACTCGAACCCAATACCGTTCGCTGCCATCTTTCCCATACTTCTATAGACATATATTTTCCATATAATTATAAATACGAATGTACAGCTTAAATAAATGATTTCTTCGAAAAGAAAATCTTCTTACAGTTAACTTCAAAGTATGATTTAAATTAATAGTTATGGGATATAGGTGAGTTCATTATATTGATTTTGGTTTGATCCTATGAGAACAAAAATGCAACTGCAAGTAGGTTTCTAATTATATTTTTAAGATTAATGGATTTTCACATTTAAGAAATGTGTTCAGAAAATTTCTGATACAAAAGGAAATGAATCGAAATTAATAAAAATGAATATTCCAATGGTTGAGATCATGAGTCATTTGAAGCTAGACCACCATGGAAAATCTAGAAGCATTGGATGGCCGTTTTGTCCTATTGTCGGACTCTTCAGTAATGCGCATCCACGATCACACCTCGCGAGATTCGAACCTAGGACTTATCAGTCTCGCGCGCAAGCGCTTAATCTCTAAACCACTGAGCCGACCGGAACCCAACGGTGTTAATATCTAACTTCAACTAATCCACCAAATTGAGTGACGCATCCACCATTGTTTTCAGTGAGTTCCTATCTTACAACAGACCCGGTTGTACTGCACCGCTCTCTGGTTCTCGCTAGAACTCCAGGAAATACTCCTTGAAGCCAGTCACTAGTAAACATATGTTGAAATTAATATGAACACTAACTATTTTCAATGCCATACTAATTTAACCATCTCTAAGTAATATGACACTTGACAATACAGAGCCAAACAAACAAACAGATACAACAATTGCATACCTCTCACAAAAGTACATACTTTCTTATGAATACTAATGAGAATAAATGATCATTTATGAATATGCAACTTACCAGTTATTCAAATAATGGATATATAGGATAGATAGATGTTAGGAGTATGATCTTTTTTGTTCAACGATCACGAAACATGAACTATTTATAAAAGAAAAGAAAGATCATGACTTTATTTACATGAAGTATGTATTGGGATATGTACTTACTTTGAGTCAAAAGAAAATTACGGCAATCTTATAGGGAACAGTTAAAATTAGACTAATTTGATACTAATGACCTGAACTACATACACAGAATAAAACTAGATTTTCTTATGAATGTGTTTTATATAATTATAGGTTAAAGGAATTTCTTTTAAGAATAAGAGATATCAGAAGGGGTTTTGTAGATACCGTAAGTAATTTTTAATAGTTGAGATCATGAGTCAATTGGAGGCTAGACTATCATGGAAAACCTGGAAGCACTGGAGAGCTGTTTGGTATTAATGTGGGACTCCTCAGGGGCGATCTAACTTTAATTGACTCATGATCTCAACTATTGAAATAAGAGATATCTTTAATGTTTAAATTTAGATTGATAGTTAAGATATCACCAATATTTTCGTTTATTAACATTTTTATAACGAAAATATAAATGGTGAGAGTATTGAATTCTGACCCACTTTTTAACTTGTGGGGCCCTTAATCTAACCGTCATTTAGATCGGACGATGGTGTCGAAAAGGCTCTCCACATTAGTGGCTCGAGATCTGACTCCAAGAAGATCGTATGAATGATTGTTATCGCCTGTCTTCGTATATAATCATCGACTTAAATCGCGTTAGTCAATAACGGATTTAGATAAGTCAAATAATAAGAATGGACTTTTGAATACATATATTTTGTATGTAAAGCGAATGGGATAGAACAAAGCAAAACGCGCAGTAGAGATGGCAAGTAAGCCAACTCCCCTTTAACCAAGCATTAATCAATATTTATAGTTACACAAAAGTTACAAACATGTGATGAGTAATGGGATAAAGAGTGTACACACACCTACGCGCTCATACAAAAACGTTCAAGATTGATAAGCGAATAATTAACAAGGTCAGAATGTGACTCAAGTAGAATGAACTGTCCGGAAGTTAAAATATGGTATATGGGCTTTACATAATAATCGACACTACAAACTGAACTCTACAAATGAACTTCATGTATATTCAGAAACAGACTTCTACAAATTAACCAGGATGTATGTTCTTCTATGCCATATTATAGAAACACATTTGACGTAAAACACTAATCACTAAGTAGATATACAGAAGTTATTAACGAGTAAATTTAAAAGCTTAGATGAAGTTTTTATACTACTTATAATAGGACACTCCAGATGATCTCTTATTTTATTCCACTATGCATATATGTGTGCATGTAAGTAGAAATGATCTTGCGAAATCAGTAATATTTACACACTAAAACAACTATTTTTGCTTTAAAAACGGAATTCTTATTTGTTAAAACTAGATTTAGAAGAGGTTCTGTGAACTCAACCGGGTCTGTTGTGAGATAGTAACTCATTGAAAACAATGGTGGATGTGTCGCTCAATTTCGTGGCTTACTTAAAGTTAGACATTAACACCGCTGGAGATCGGCCGGCTTAGTGGTCTATAGATTAATTGTTCCCACACTAGACCTATAGACCCTGAGTTCGAATCTCGCGAGGCTGGATCATGGATGCGCATTGCTGAGAATTCCCACAATAGGACAAAACGACCGTTCAATAATTCCAGGTTTCCACTAGTACACTAGTTACAATTAACTCATAATCTCAACTATTAAAAACCAGATTCATTTCAAAATAAAAAACAAAATCTAGTCTAGATTGCATTATATCACAATTATTTCTAAATAAATAAATATACTACTGTTTTATAATGACAAAAGAAAAAACTATAACATTTCTATTAAACTATACAGGTAATCAATAGTATTGATTTTGGATTGATTCCATAATCATGTTTTGATTGTCAAGGCTCAATTAATTAATGAACTCTTCTCAGCTGATCAATCAATATTTATAGATTTTTCGACAGCATTTCCAAAGAAACAAACAAAACACACATTCGAATCGAAAAGATCATTGTGTATAGTAAAAACATTTACCGTGTATTGCACATAAACTGACATAATAAATAAGTTAGTTGGCATCGAAATAACAGATAATTAAATGTAATAAGGATGAATTACCCCTCAAAAAGCAAAACTATCTATGGATAACAATCATCAATATTATTTTTGGAAAAACAAAATACATCGGTATTACATGTATGTGAGAGAAATATTATTCTTACAAATAACCATTACTCAAATTACAATTAGAAAGGACATTCACAAACTAGTTCACAATCTCACATCATTCGATTCCAATCATTCACCAAAGACAACACCAAATCACTTCACTTATCTAAATGCTTGAGTATCATCATTTGCATTGACCAATACCTGTCATGTCTTGTCATATCATTCAAAGTAGTCATCAAAACTCAATCAAGTAAACAGTCCAATAGGAGTAGCACAACACTATTCCTCAAATCCAGTGGCAATCATCAACATTCATTCTATATACATGTTTCACAGTAACAATCAACATCCACAACAATGCTTCTCTATTCACAACAAACCTCTCAGTAGTTCTCTTAACCATCAATAAACCAATCACACATATACATTGTTTGTTTGCTTACTAGGTTGCTCACTGTGATTCCGGTTCACTGATGTACTAAGCAAACCATCTTGCAGAATTCATGAATCATGTAACACTCATCTACATCAATCAACATCTCAATATGCATTTCAACGAAATATCGATTATCATTTTAACAGAACAATCGCATGACAAACATCATTAAATACTCGCGTTACTCAGCATGATATGAACTCATTGAGGTCACATTCATATGATTGATTATTAGTTAAACACGTTTGAATGTGGTTATTCAAATGTCATTCATAAATTACATTCGTTTCAATTGAGAAAGTTAGTGAAACACCATACATCAGAACATCACAACATAAAGCAACCATCAAATTGAATTGATGTAGAATGGACGGAACATAACTGTCAGTGCAACACACGACACCAATATCATCCTATTTGCGACAGGTCATCTGGATGTACCTTCCTTCCCACAATTGATGTTCGCTTCACTACCATCTGCTTTGAACTCCATCGTTTCACTCACTTAGTCACTGAGTCTAGACAGATAGTCACTTAAACAACGGGACAATCAAAATTAATTCAAACTCATTTGTTTATTGACACGTCACAACAGGTTCACAACTGATAACTGTAGTCAATCCTGTGTCAGTACAATGCATCAACAACAACCACTTCGAAACATGTTAACAGTGAGCAATCTCAACTACGTCGTTTTCAGCCGTTTCGAGTAACTATTAACAACACGTTCAATCATGATCTAATATATTTCGAATTCAATGAATCAATGTAAACGGATAATGCAAACTCTGGAATACAGAAAGTCTTCAGACATCAACTAACATAAAATCAAGATCGTCAATCTCTATTCCACAATTGAGCATCCATTTATTTAGTCACGAGTTGGCAGACCATCGATGTACTGATCACATTATGTTACTGTAATTTACTTAGTTCATACTGACAATTCGGTACAACAGCACGTTTCAACCTTCATCTAATTCGGCATCGACATTTGTCGTTTGATGGCCAACCAACACCACCAACCACATTATCTGGCCAACAAATACTCGAATTCAATCTCAAGCTAAACTATCACAAAATGAAATGAATATTATTTCTGAAGATAATACACTGAAGAAAACAGAAATTTCAATGAGATCAGCAGTTCTAATGAGTGACGTAAAAATTCCTATAGAGGTGAATCAAGTTCAGTATGACTATCACTCCACTGCGCTGCATTCATGAAAACTCAAACTGAAATGGTCTCTGGTGCTTTACGAGTTCTGAATTACTATTCTAGTGATTGATGATGAAATGAACTTGAGAGAGTTGTGTTTAACCACTGATTCAATAAAACGTATGATTTTGAGATATTTGTGGAACAACGAGTGGTCATTCATTGAAATATATTATTATTACTATATTTTTAAACTTAAACGGTCTTCAAAATTATTGGCATATTGAAAGGCAAGTGTAATTTATAACATTAAGCATTTATTATTCATTTATTTCTAACACATAGATATTGGTACAAGGAGGAACTAAATACATATGCGCCACACAAATCTCATTCGATATGTGTGAGGGCTGTAATACTGCCCGGGTTCCCAAACCGAAGCAGGTGGTTTTCTTAGGGGGCCACTCCCCGAGCCTTCGACCTGAAGGTCTGATCCACAAGGCAGTGGAGCATCGTAAGGAGATGCAGTCCCATGGAAGCCGGTGACCAACACTAAGTATACGTATTCATATTATTTACAATTATGTTATGCTATAATTTGTGCCTATATATTATGAGGAATAACTATACTAACCAGCTGGCACGTCTCATACTCATAATTTAATGATGTAATTAGGAAATTCGTATTTATGTAGAGAATTATCTCGATCAGACAAGCAAAACAGAAAGTGAAGTAATTTGCGAATGTTTTTGAACTATTGACATAAGGGTATTATCTTCCGTAAGTATCGTGGTCGCTATTGTTCTCTTTTTTTTCTTTTACGCCCCTTACCTTCTTTTTTCCTCGTCCCATTCTCATTGTTCTGTGTGAGGCATATCTATTTGGTGTTCCCTTGTACCAATATTTATGTGTTCAAATAAATAAACATAAGGGTAGGGGTACAGTACAACTCGCATCAAAATGAAATCGAATAGGAATAATTATTCGTTTATTTTCGAGTATATATTTCTGCGTAATGTAAATTTTGTCAGTCACATTGTAGTTTTTTTTCCTGATATTGTTTACTTTGCACAATCATTCATTCATCAGACACAGATTTAAGTACTATTCACCCAATTCGGTTTGAGCAGCTTGACAGTATGACTAGCTCTGAAATAAAGTGTTACTCAAATTAAATAACTATCGTACTACCTGTCATAGAATCCTACAAAAGTGTCTCCCTCATTTGACGATGTAAACACATCTGGATGTGAAAGCTACCAGTTAGACATGACATGACCATCTTATATCTTTATTAATGCTGAAAAATTCACTTTTGTCTAATGTTTTCCGCTGAGTTCAATCATAATAATTAACAAATGTTCTCTTTGTAAGACTGATATATCAATCTCTACATCTACGGAAAACCAGCCTAGTGAGGATTTAAGATTGTTTTATATAATCCAACTAATATCCATAATCAATCAGTCACAACGTTCAACCTGGTATGTATGTACATCAGTTCGAGTTCCATACTCCATTAGCATAGAGAAATGAAATTGTCAGACCAAATCCCAGAATAGTACAGGAAGTAATAATAACAGTGTTAATTAAATAGATTAGCCATCGAAGATACCATTCAAGGAAATATATATTAATGAAATAAAAAAAGAACCAGGAGAAATTCATAAGCTTAAAACTTGGAGGAAGAAAAAGAATAGATGCACCTGAACCACTTCAAACAATTTTGAACTATGTCATTCAAAGTCTCTAACCATTGGTTAGAGATAATCACACAAACTGTAATCAAGTAATCTATACCTATTAATATAGTTAAGTCCAATTGTCAAGAACTTCATGCACTGATACCATGTTTTTGGTTTAGCCACGCCTAGAGCTTTCTTCCAGCCTACACCTATACCCCTCACAAAACACTACCCATCATGGTAGGCAATCGTTGGGCATATGTAAAAGATCAATAATAGGTCATTTACAATATTGATGCTATAAACCGAAATCACAACAATAATAGTGAAGAAGGAAACAACTAATTTGTTAGTGAGATTAGTGGATACAAACATTAATCAGTATAATAACATAGTACAAAATCTTAGCATGTTAACTCTAATTTATGACAGAATAAATCTTGATAGTTTATGATCACATGGCCATTATGTTAAGTAATGTATGTTCATTAGAAAAACAATAATTCACTTTTATGCAAGACCACTTGTAACGATAATAATAATAATTATTATTATTGTAAGTGAGGTGAAGGTCAGCAATTAAAGGTCAATAGTTGTTGTTAGTTCTATTAAACACGGTGAAAGAAAAACAGTGAAGTAAAATCGGTAACCACTTAAAACACTATGTGTTTAATCACAGATTTAGCTATACTTACATTAGAATTATTGTAAGGCTAAAACTGAGACTGAAAGAAGAAACTGATAAATACTAAGTATTAGTTTTAACCTATCAGAATGAATGAATGAATGAAGAAAATTTAGATCATTGCTACTTATAAGGTTAAGTGTAATTAAATGAAGTCATTATATCAGTCACTGAAGTCGAAAGTTTTCTATCTATATTATGTAATTCTATTAGATTGTAAAGCGATGCTGAAATTCTTACTTGCTGGTTCAAACACTGCTACACTTCTCTTTACTTGAAGATCTGATAGTCATGAAGAACTAGCTTTGGTTGGTGACAATATCCCACAGGGTATCTAAATTAATTTAAACAGTTTCAATACCATAATAGCATTATAGATAACGCATTTCGGAAAATGACAACAATATTGTATACATTAGCAATGAGGTAATAGGAATCACGTACCAGACAAGAAGTATAAGTCGACAAAATAGAAGTATTTGGTACGGGGTTGTAGAGATTATTGAATTTCACTGAATTCGTGAACCGATCTAAGTTAGATCACTGTTAAAAACCTGGAAGCATTAGACGGCCGTTCCGTCTGCGGTTCAGTAGTGACCATCCACGACCCCCCACGCATGGATCGAATACAGCACCTCCAGTTTCGCATGCGAACACAACCATTAAACCCCTGAACTACTGAGCTGGCATCTAACGGTGTTCATTTCTAAGCTCAATCAATCCACGATATCGTGTGATCATCTTCCATTGCGTTTGGTAGGTAACTGGCTCACACCTGACAGTCAAACTCCACTAGTCACGGCTCCTCACTAGAACACAGGGACATTTCCTCCCGAAGCTAGTCACCAGGGTGCACATGATAATTTCCAATAGAGATGCCGGTTCTGGGTTCGATTCCTGCTTCTGGGGTCGTGGATACGCACTGTTGAGCCCCAGATGAAGCGGCCATCCAATGCTTCCAGGCTTTTAATGGTAATTTAACTTAGATGGATTCGTGATTTCAAAGAAGTCATCAATTATCTGTGTGAGAAAATCTACTAGACAGGAATAAAATTAATGCTATGGACAAAAACTTCAATGGTTTCTATCATTGAATGAACCAATAGGCATAAAGCAAACATTACTGTTACTCACCAAAACAATAATTAATCACAGTTATGAGATCAAATGAACAATGTACAATAATCTCATCACATTGTTGTCAGGTTCAAAGAATCACACATGAGAAAAAAAACCAATCATTTATTGCTAGCAACATATTTGTATGATTCAAATCAAAAAGAAACAAACAGACAGGTGTTAGTTACAAAAGACCTCAAATTACAAACAGTTTTAGCCCTACAATGCATTTAGTCCATTCTAAATAAAACAATTTATGTAAGCATAATACATAGTTAAAAATGAAGATAGGGGAAATGCTAATCATAATAGTGGAGAACATGAACGAGAAAAATAAGCCTTTTCAAATATTGTTCTTCTCATTATCGCATACAGAATACGGAATAAAAGCCGCTTCATGGAATTTTATACAGATATTCGCATAGAAACAAGATTTGCTATCGAAATGTACATTTTAAATGAAATACCATTATGAATTGAAATACATTCTACATAAAAAATCACTGAAAGCTAAGTGGATCTTTCGTTCTGGTTTATTCGTAAGAATTTCTTGATTATGCACACATAATGGATGATGTTGAAGAGATTGTAGACAATAAGATTTCGTAAATGTTGAGACTTATGGTTAGCAATAATCCCAATAGAATCTGCTGTTAGTTTATGATAAAAATTCTCTCTTAGATCAGTATTTACATAAGTTAGTTCATTTTTAGGCAAACAAAATTTCTCCATTAGATGAGATCATAAGTCATTTGAAGCTAGACAACAATGAAAACCTGGAAGAATAGGACGGCCGTTTCGTCCTATTGTGGCACTCCTCAGCAGTGCGCATCCACGACCACGCCCCCGCCAGATTCGAACCATGGATCTATCAGTCTGGCACGCGAGCGCTTAACCTCTAGACCACTGAACCGGCCGGTATCCAACAATGTTAATGTCTAACTTCAACTAATCCATGAAATTCGCAACATTCTCCAATGTTGCAAACGTAATGGTATCCATGTGGAACTGTGGCGAAACAAGACTAGTGAACACATGTCACGCAACCACAGGATAAAGACATTATTTAATCTAGTGAGTGGCTATTCAAGTTTTATTTTTCTTTACAAATTAACAAACATATCTTAAATTCATTTTAATAATAGAACAATCACTGGCATAGAGTAAGTTGCGTTTTACTTCTCATACATCACTTCATCTGCTATAAAAGAATATATGCCACTTAATTATGACTATCATTTGACGGAAAACCCCCTTGAGACGACATATTATTTAATCTTCCTGACAAAAATAGGAAACATTTGTAAATGAACTCGTTAAATTAAAGGGAATTAGCATAGAAAATGATATGAAGACTCATTTTTTGACTATATAGATGAAGTTTTAAATTACATTCCTAGTAAACCAATCATGATAGTTGCATAAATATTTTCTAAATGGGTTTCATCAAATGTTCTTGAAAATAAAACGCGTTAAAAGCCTACGAACTTATTCAGTAACCAGCCTGTGTACAACCATTCTTTACTGATCATGAACGAAAAAAAAATAATACCTGCATAAACTTCACTGAACTCATTACGAAACAATTGAATAAGGAGGATCAAAAGCAGTGTTAATAAGAAATTATCGAAAACTGAAATTTTCTCTTAGACAATTAAAATGTGAAATTCAGAAAGAACAATACTGAAAAAACAATAAAATCAATAATAAATCTAGTTACCATGTCAATATAAAACAAAAAACAAACAAAAATGACTTACATTTTTATCAAAGTCAATAAAAGATCCTTAATGGAATAGAATTTTAGAATTGAACACCCTAATTTAATCCACTATATAAAATGTATGATAAATGAATTCTTGTTATAAACAAAAGCATTTTCTAAACCAATAATATATAAAAGATTTTTAAACCAATCAAATGATTGAAAAATTTGACCTCCCCTAATCTAAAATATTTATCTGCTTTTTGATTGGTTCATTGACAGTCATGACCTTTTTGTATGGTTAAAGATAATAATAATGGGTGACTAGGTGAATCTAGGTCAACTTAATAAATCATATATGGAAACATTAGCTTTGTTCCTTCTTAAATGTTTAAGTATTAATGCTTTGTTTAATCTTTCTTTGCTGACGAATACCAAATAACAGGAAACCTGGGTCTAGGGGTGTCTTGTTGACTAACTACCCCCAACCACCATTTTATTCTTTCCTGCACGTGGGATCTGGAGGGTATTCATAAATGATAAATTATTGGTTACAATTATTATTATTTAGCTTCAATGAATTTAACATGAATCAAAACGTCAACACATGATGTAATTGTAACTCAGCAAAATACATTAAGCCAAGCATAAAACTTTATTGAGATCATGAATTGATTGTTGTTAGACCAGCATTGAAAACCTGGAAGCACTGAACGGCCGTTTCGTTTTAGTATGGGATACCTCAGTGATATGTACTTATGACACTGTACGCGAGATCCTAACTCAAGACCTTCAGTTTCTGGCGCGATCACTTAAACTCTAAACTCTTGATCTGGTATCTAACGGTGTTAATGCGCGCGAGACCGAAGATCCTGCATTTGAATCCTGAGGGTGGTATCGTGGATGTGCACTTCTGAAGAGTCCCATACTAAGACGAAACGGTCGTTCAATGCTACCAGGTTTTCAATGATGGCCTAACATCAATCGATTCATGATCTTAATCAAAAAACTTAACCACCTACACAACCCCATACTAATAATTACAATGTGCTCACTAGTGACAAGCTTCGTGACGGAGTTCTAGCGAGAAGTTCAGCTTTCACCAAACCAACAATTAAACAATGAATGAAACTCAATTTCAGCACACAATTGTTCATACACGTAATAGATAACCACTGTTACGTTAAATAAGGATAAATTTTCAGTTATCTCCCATTCAGTCCATCGAATTGATAGTGTTCATCACATAAAATGTGACAAAATAAGGTAGAGAAGTCTTGTTATTAAGATAGGTAGCATTTGTAATGCTGTAACCTCACTCACAAATTTAGGATTCCAGTGAGATTGGTTATATGGTAGGTGAAATAATACCAACGTTAATTGAAGAAACTTAAGTGAGGGAAATCTCATGTATAACTTGTTTAAAATATTACCAAATTAGTATTTTGATCCATATAGAAGTTGTCTATGGAACATGAAAATAATTACTCGAATGTTTTATGACGAAACCGAAACATTTTGTACTATGTCCTAGTGTCGTTGCTTTCATAAAAGCTTCCCAATATGTGAATAGTTTGATGTATGCTTTACTGATTACTACTGATATGATCTATTCCTCTGTCCTAGATTCATACATAACCTTATCTTAGTGTGTACAATTGATAAGAATTAATGGATATACATTCGTGATGTTTCGTCAGATCAGCAAATCATTGTCGACCAATTATTTCGATGGAGTTTTGTTCTCTGAGCTGGATGGTTCGGTCGTAGTAGAAGTCTAATTGAAGTTTATGCTGATGATGTCGACTTACATTTAGTTAACATTTAAGACACTATTCAATCCGAAATACAAACAGTCATTCCGGTGATTATATTATACATACTTGTTACTAACTACTACTACTACTACCAATTACCACAAAAACTAACTGTAGGTTTTCTTGCCACTTGTTTCTAACACCCTTGTATCAGCACAGTACACTAAGATGTTGGGTAATTTTGTCTAATGTTCTATATTACAAAATTACTCAATAAAACTCAATCAATACTATTTGTTAAATATCTCAGTATTAACTATTGATTGATTACTGGATGGTAATCAATGTCATGTATGTCAGGTACTTCTCAGTGCAGATCGAATCCTATCGACCAAGTTGTAATGTAGCCACTAGTCTAGGTGACTCAACAGTGTATGCACTATGTTGAGATAAGATGATGTTTGGAGATAGTCAGCAGGAAACCCTGAACCTAGGTTTCGTACTATTTGGCAATTGTCAGCAACACAGTGAAACTAAGATGGTCAGTGATTTAGTCTAATGGTCATATTAAAAATTAATCAATAAAACTCGATCAATACTAATGGTCAATTATCTCAGTAATGATTATTACTCAGTAACCGATTCGTTCTTTACATTTTATCTAAAAAAAATTATATTGAACAAAAGTAATTAAATAACATAGTAAAAAAGAGTATAGAAGAGATCAAACCCATCTATATTTTGATATGAGAAGAATACAATGATACGTACTGGGTTCGAATCTTGCGAGGCCGGATCGTGGGTGTGCACTGCTAAGGAGTCTCATACTAGAATGGAATGACCGTCCAGTGATTCCAGATTTTCCATGGTGGTCTAACGTCAGTTGACTCATGAATTTCATTATTAAGTTAATACAATGAATGTTCCATGAATTGTAACAATATTATTGTGATGATCAAACTTTGTAGACAGAAACTAAATGTACTTCAAGTTCGAATTGTTGTGTTATTATTTTGTATTGTAATGTAGCATTGTTGTCCTATTTAGATTCTTAATAGTTTTTGTTGTATTGTATTAATGTTAACTGATGTTAACTAAGGTTTGATTTGATTATTTTTATATTATGATGTAATTTAGGGAGTAGGAAACTGTTAATGAATGTGTAGAGAAATAAAATGAATTCATAGGAATTCGCTCAAGTTGTTGATGAAGTGTTTTTTCAAGTTGATCGTGGATGCGCACTGCTGAAGAGTCCCTAAGTAGGATGAAACGGCCGTCCAGTGCTCCGAGGTTTTCTACGGTGGTCTAGCTTCAATTGACTCATGATCTCAAATATTAAAATTTATTATTATTATTATTATTATTATTATTATTATTATTATTATTATTGATGGCTTTATTCAATATTATATTTTTGGTACAATATAGAATTCTCAACACAAAACATTTCAACAAAATTCCGATTCTTATTTCTCGGTCGATCCTGAGTGATCCCCAGATAGATGCTAGCAGTTCAGGAATCGACATCTGAATAGTGTATGTTCATTACGCTGCATATCGCCAGCGACCACGATGACTCTGATTGGACACTTTTGTGACTTGTGTAGTTCTACTGTATGGGGTGGAAACTTTGAGAACTACGAAAGTCATCATCTAGAACATACAAGTGTTTATTAACAGTTGTCTACGCAAAATACTTCAAATCCGTTGGTACACACCATCATGAACAACCTACTGTGGGAGAGGACAAACCAGTGGAGGAAGAAATCAGGAATATTCGCTGCAAGTGGATAGGACACACATTAAGGAAAGCACCCAACTGTGTCACAATGCGAACCCTCACTTGCAATCCTCAAGGCCATAGGAGAAGAGGAAGACCAAAGAACACATTACGCCGAGAAATGGAGACAGACATGAGAATAATGAACAAAAGTTGGACAGAACTAGAAAGAAAGGCCCCGGATAGAGTGGTTTGGAGAATGCTGGTGGGCGGCCTATGCTCCATTGAGAGTAACAGGAGTAAGTAAGTATGTAACAGCGGGATGTTGTAAATTTCAAACTGGATATTCTATACAAATTAGTGTGAATTAATTAAAGACAACATTGTCTGATTGAATGTTAGTTGTGACTTAAATAATTCACTAGTAATGTCTTCATTTGTGGTACAGAATGACATGAATTAACTTCCCCCGATATAACATCATAGATGATGATGAATTAAAACCATCATATAACATTTGGTTAAAGAGATTCTTAACAACTGCTTCGAATAAACTTATTGATAAAGAAAGTATTATGCTAAAGCTTTCGACAATTCAACTGAAACTTTGAAACGTAAGCTATTCATTAGGAATTCATGATGACTATAAACTTGTTATGGAAGACCATGACATGACTCAGAATCGATCACAATGACAAAGGTATATACATTCTCTGTCTTCCCTTAAACTAAGAGATTAAATCGCTTCATATCTTTCTTTCTACCAACTAATTCTTCCTTCCTGTACTATGTCATTATATGGAATCTTTCTTTTATATATTACCCCCATTGAATTAACTACTTCTATGAATTCGGTGTTCGTCTTGTTGTGCTAATGAGGTTTGGCAAATTGGACCGATGCATATATGTGCCTGGTCCTACGTTGTAGATGACCGATTGACTGATGTTTTTATTTAAATCTTTAATATAGTCACAGGAGTTTAATGATTAAAAAATTCTTCTATTTTACTTTGTTTACTGCATTATAATTATTTTAGACAAAGTCATTCAGGGAACTTATATGTGGTTAATGGTTGTCATTCTGTTGTCATTATTGAAATGCAAATAAACTTCATGTAAATTTAGCATTAACTTCGCCTATAGCTCTTCTAGAGTTACTGTCTGTCCCGAACCCACGCAAAGGTGGAGGGTTGGGCATGGGATCGGCAACCCCATCCCGTAGAAAACAAACTTGCTAAAAAAAACAGTAACCAGAATTAAATTTAAAGTAATTCTAACAATCTAAATAACCAATGGTCATGTTCATATGTAAAACATTGTACACTGTTGAGGCTATCAACAATCATATTCAAAAACCTAAACTTTGTGTTAAAAAATATGTTGATACAACCTGACCCTTTCTTTCTACAATGATCATCAATATCAGTCGCATATAACGTTAAGTTATCATGTTAATCTGATGAATCCTTCTTTCTGAACTATTCTAAATTGTTTTCTCATTTGTGTTCTTACGTAACTTTAGTATTTATCCCTTTGTTCTTACATAACATACATTGATTTGTTATTCAATCATACTTACTTACTTACTTACGCCTGTTACTCCTCGTGAAGGAACATAGGCCGCTCACCAACATTCGCCATCCAACCCTGTCCTGGGCAATCCATTCTAGCTCCTTCCAGTTGTTATTCATCCTTTCCATATCTGCTTTTATTTCCTGACGTAATGTGTTCTTTGACCTTCCCCTTTTCCGCCTTCCTTCAGGATTCCAATCATAATAATTAGTTAATTCGTTTACTATATTTTATGTAATCTGCCAATTATTGATTGGGATTTTTTCAAGTGATTACTTTGGTTATTATGTAACTACATTGTCCTTCTATTTCCCATTACTTGGTCATTTGATTTCAGTGTCATGATCACTTGTGAAAGAATAATAATAATAATAGTAATAATAATAATAATAATAATAATAATAATAATAATAATAATAATAATAATAATAATAATAATAATAATAATAGAATCATGGTAAAGCCTTATTGGCAAGAATTATTTCTTTGGTTTTGTTATAACTCTCGGTTTTACTTCGTCTACGCGTATGGGACGTTAATTTGCATTAGACGAATGTCTACACTAGATCCCCACCTAATGTCTATTCTACAGGACTTCAACAGAACTCAGATCAAGAACATGTGATTAGCCTTACTAAAACGTAAATATATTTCCACACCAAAAAACCGACAACAATCCAACAACAATGAACAATCAATCATTATCATCCTCACCCACACCTCAGGTTTATTGATCTTTTTTACTATATTAGGCAAATCTAGACTTGATACTCTTAAAATAACACCTTCTATACCGCTGACCTTGTTGTGTTCTCCGTACGAGATAACATAAATGGAACGTATTAATAGTCGTTATTGACGTAATCATCAGCACTCACCTTACCTAGGTCGGAGAATACAACTACATCAATAAACATCCACTTGAGCTCCAAATATTCTCCATCATTTCAAAAATTTTCCTCATGGTTTTGTGAAATAAAACTTCAGTGTTCGATCTCTACATATTTTGACTACACTTTTTTCAGAAATATATGAGGAGTCTACAGAAGGATAGAAAGAAACTATATCACGAAGTGACTCGGCATTTCAAATATCAATCGGGGGTCATATGATGATTGAGAGTTTAAAAAAGTGTAGTATCATAGTTGTCTCTCATACTCCTCATATTGTGAAACACGACGCTAGGCAGTAGTACTGTATCTGCTATACCAAGAACTTACAAAGTATTTACACAACATATATACATAGTCTTCAAATGTCCATTTGTATCATTCGGTGTGTCCTGCCATTTGAACTGTCTTGTCGTATGTTCTTCGAGTGTTCTGCAGATGCCTTGCTTTTGATGCAATGAAACTTTTCACTCCGTTGGACAATTATAGCAACTTCAACGTCATGTTCTGCTACAGACTACTTACAAACATTCTTGTGAGTAGTGTCCATTACAATCTCTCTAACTAATAAGTCGTCGTCATTCTCTTATTCTTCTCTAACTTCCAGATCATTATTGCAATCTCCTTTTGATATTTCATTCCTTCGATCACTTTTTGATGTAATCTCTTCATATTCTTCTATAGCCTCAAATGACCATTAAACACATATTCTTGTGTATATGATTTATGTGTATGTCACAATGAAGTCTAAAGTTAGGATGAAAATGAAGTCTGATATGGACTGGATTTCAATAACTCACCAGTTATGATAATAACTTTATTGTACTTTACCTTTCTGAATATGAAGTCCATGAGAAGTACAGAAGACAAATGCTGATAAAACAGTTCAAAATATAATCTTAACAGTTGAGATCATTAGTCAATTGAAGCTAGACCATCATGGAAAACCTGGAAGCAATGGATGGTCGTTTCATTAATTGACTCATGATCTCAATTATTCAAATTGCTATAATATCCACAAAAACCCCTTCTGATATTAATCAACATATGCTCACTAGTGACTGGCTTCAAGAGTTATTTCCTAGAGTTCTAGTGAGAAGCAGTGATCAGTGGAGTTGAACCGGGTCTGTTGTGAAATGGTAACTCACTGAAAACAATGGTAGATGTGTCGCTCAATTCCGTGGATTAGTTGAAGTTAGATATAAACACCGTTGGATATCTGCTGGATCAGCGGTCTAGAGGTTAAGCGTTCAAGCACGAGAGTGATAGGTCGTGGGTTCGAATCTCGCGAGGTGGGATCGTGGATGCGCATTGCTGAGGAGTGCCACAATAGGACGAAAAGCCCGTCCAATGCTTCTAGATTTTCCATGGTGGTCTAGCTTTAATAGACTCATGACCTCAACTATTAAAATTACTATAATATACACAAAACCCCTTCTGATACAAAATATAATCCTTAAAAAAATGTCATCTCTTATTACGATGTCCTCAAATCCGCTTTATAGATAGTGTTATAAATATCGACTAAGGTGTGTGTATTATTAATTTCCCACCATCCTATGGATTTTCTCTCTCTTTTTTCCCCTGTAAATAAAACAACTTAACCTCATTTAACCTCGTTTATCTATAATGTTCCATTTATTTAAAGAATTGTTTAAAAGGTTTTCTTCCGTAGTTCATTTCACTTCATCATTGGGAAGATTGATTAACTACATATAGTGTGATCGATGAAAATCGATTTGATTTGTACTACTGATTTGATAATCAAATTATATTGTTCTTGTCATGAGAATATGTGTTTTCTGGTAAGAATACGATTAAGGTTATGGGTACAAAGTGTTGAAATACTTTGAACTGAGAAAACCTGCCGGGATAGAAAGAGAGGTTCACTTCCATTGATTTTGACTTACTAATTGAATAGACATAAATATCACTTATGAAGACGAATATCTAAGAATGGATTACATGTGGTTTTCAAAATTATAATATTTTTAAAACATGGATATACAACACTGTATATGTTAAATACAATAACACGTTTCAATGAACGACCACTCGTTGTTCCACAACCACCTCAAAAATTAATGTTTTACTAAATTGGTTGTTAAGCACAACTCTCTCAGGTTCATTTCATCATCAATCACATGAACAGTAAGTCGGAGATCGTAAAGAACAAGAGACCGCTTCAGCTCTAGTTTCCATCAGTAAATTGTTGCAAATAGGATGATATTGGTGTCGTGTGTTGCACTGCCAGTTATGTCCCGTCCATTCTACATCAATTCAATTTGATGTTTGCTTTATGTTGTGATGTTCTGATGTATGGTGTTTCACTAACTTTCTCAATTGAAACGAATGTAATTTATGAATGACATTTGGATAACCACATTCAAACGTGTTTAACTTAACTAATAATCAATCATATGAATGTGACCTCAATGAGTTCATATCATGCTGAGTAACGCGAGTATTTAATGATGTTTGTCATGCGATTGTTCTGTTAAAATGATAATCGATATTTCGTTGAAATGTATATTGAGATGTTGATTGATGTAGATGAGTGTTACATGATTCATGAATTCTGCAAGATGGTTTGCTTAGTACATCAGTGAGCCAGAATCACAGTGAGCAACCTAGTAAGCAAACAAACAATGTATATGTGTGATTGGTTTATTGATGGTTAAGAGAACTACTGAGAGGTTTGTTGTGAATAGAGAAGCATTGTTGTGGATGTTGATTGTTACTGTGAAACATGTATATAGAATGAATGTTGATGATTGCCACTGGATTTGAGGAATAGTGTTGTGCTACCACTATTGGACTGTTTACTTGATTGAGTTTTGATGACTACTTTGAATGACATGACAAGACATGACAGGTATTGGTCAATGCAAATGATGATACTCAAGCATTTAGATAAGTGAAGTGATTTGGTGTTATCGTTGGTTAATGATTGGAATCGAGTGATGTGAGATTGTGAACTAGTTTGTGAATGTCCTTTCTAATTGTAATTTGAGTAATGGTTATTTGTAAGAATAATATTTCTCTCACATACATGTAATACCGATGTATTTTGTTTTTCCAAAAATAATATTGATGATTGTTATCCATAGATAGTTTTGCTTTTTGAAGGGTAATTCATCCTTATTACGTTTAATTATCTGTTATTTCGATGCCAACTAACTTATTTATTATGTCAGTTTATGTGCAATACACGGTAAATGTTTTTACTATACACAATGATCTTTTCGATTCGAATGTGTTTTGTTTGTTTCTTTGGAAATGCTGTCGAATAATCTATAAATATTGATTGATCAGCTGAGAAGAGTTCATTAATTAATTGAGCCTTGACAATCAAAACATGATTATGGAATCAATCCAAAATCAATACTATTGATTACCTGTATAGTTTAGTAGTTCCAGAAGTTTCAACCTTGTACAGTAGTATTTAGTATTTAGTATGATATAAGATTAACGTAACATTTATAAAGTCTATATGAACTCTTTTCAATTTTGAAATGTTTTATGCTTGTAACTATGTATTCATTATATTGTAGTGACCTACTTTTATTAAGAGAACGCGATTGGTTTAATGGAAACAATTATTATTATAACCAATTGTACCAGTGATTGTTTTACTGTACTTGCTTGTTTATCTATACTAAAGACTTTGTTGCTTCCTTTGATTGTGACCTTGCACGAATTCGGTTACGCTCAGTAACCACACTTGTACTCCTTTGACACGATCTCGGTATTCTTCCGACACGACGAGATCGCCAACGAATACATCTCGACTACAGCCATCAACTGCCTTCTGATATTTGATTTACGGAGGATCTTATCGGTTAACTGTCACGTAGTCTTCCTGTAGTGGTGATCATAGTCAACCGTGACTCGACGTCGCACTACAATCTTCGTACATTTATCAAGAATACCTTTGTAGTTAGTTATCGTATATATAGAAGTGAGAAATATATGATGAACGTATTACCCACTAATTAGTAATTAATGAGCATAAACTAACAGATACCATTTCATTTTAGAATATGGTAACCCCATAAAGTACTCACTAACTAGTAGTAATGAAATTTTAATTTTGAAAATAGTTTACTAGTTCAGTCACTTACGGCTAAGGGTGGGGAGAATCCGCTCTCACAGCCACTGTCACGAAAGTTCTACTCACTGATTTCTTGCGGCAGAAGTGTTGTTTACGAAATTCAGAGAACGAAAAACGAATGTCTGGGGTTTTAACCAGGTTGATCCACATAGGGGTGTTGGAAAACCCCCATTCCAAATCAATGGTATACATGAGCTCAAGGATCCTAACAGAACATGAAATAAAAACCAATTGTTAGTCGCCGGCTACCATGGGACTGCATCTCCCGACGTTGCTCCACTGACTTGTGGATTAGACTTTTAGGTTGAAGGCTCCGGGTGTAGTCCCCTAAGATAACCACCTGCTTTGGTCTGGACCCCCGAGCAGTATCTCGGCCTACACACATATTAAACGAGTTATGTGTCGCATATGTGTCCGGTGCCATTTTGTACCAATATTTATGTGTTCAAACAAATAAATAGCACTGATCATTGTATATCCCGAACAATGAACCAACCACATAGAAATGTCTACAGTTCCCCCCTCTGAACTTCAATACTAGTCAGTCAGTCAGCTACAACGTAGGACCAGGCACATATATACATCGGTCCAAGTTGCCATACCTTATTAACACAACAAGATGGACACCGGATTCATAGAAGTAGTTAATTCAGTGGTGGTGATATATAAAAGAAAGATTGCAATAAGGATATAGTACAGGAAGAAAGAATTAGTTGGTAGAAAGAAAGATATGAAGTGATTTTAATCTCCTAGTTTAAGGGAAGATAGAGAGTGTATACACCGACGCCATTGTGATCGATTCTGAGCCATGTCACCAAGAGTCTACCTCAATAATAGAAGACCGATTTAACATATAGTGTCTAGTACTACTACAAGCATGCATAGATTATCCTAGCTTCCGGATAGACCAGTTTATTTATTCTTCATGGGTCACATTTTGACCTTGTCACTTATTTGTTTATTAGTCTTGATTGTTTGATTGTTTGAATCTACCAACATGTCTCACACCAGAAGTTAGTGACTTCAAGTACTGATGCCACGTTTTGGTTTGGCCGCCCCTAACTTTCTTCCAACCATTCTTAACACTAGTCAGCATTGCGCGTTGTGATAAACGGTGTTCATTCATACGTAAAAGATGACCCAACGATCTTAGTCGATGAAGATTCACAACCTCATCGACTGATTTTCCATCATTTCATAATATCCTGAGTCTAACCTCACTATTACTTACCCGGTGATCCCAACTGGTGTGAGCAATATTTCTAAGGCATCGGTGATCAAATACTAGTAGCTTACGATTATTTTCTACTCTTAATGGTCATGTTTCGCTGCCGTAAAGTAAGACAGAACGAATTGTTGTGCAGTATACTCGTCCCTTAATTGATAGAAAGATATCTAACCTTCGCTATAGGTGACGTAAATTAGTAAAAGCCAAACGAGTTCTTCGTATCCGTGCTGAGATTTCGTCAGACACCAACCCATTAAGGCTGATCATGCTCCCAAGATAAGTGAAGTTGTCGACACATTCGACATCATTAATAGTTGGTTTTAATTCTCTAGATATATTAACAATACTTAATACTTGATAACATTCACTTATAATGTTATCATAATGATAAAGCAATTCGTAATGATTTCTTATTTCATCATCTTTGTCAGCTGGTTTTTAACAAAATTTTCATCAATTTTGATTGGCCAATTTCTGGCAATATTTCCAAATAGATGAATTATTTGTTGTTTAAATGAATAATTTCATTTTAGCTTTGTTTCATATTCATTATCATTGTGTTAATAAATCTAGTTTAAATTCAATGGTTAAGATCATGAGCCAGTTGAAGCTGAACCACCATGGAAAACCTGGAAGCACTGGACGGCGGTTTCGTCCCATTGTGGCCATCCAGTGCTTCCAGGTTTTCCATGGTGGTCCAGCTTCAACTGGCTCATGATCTTAACCATTGAAATTACTATAATATCCACAAAACCCATCTGATATAAATCTAGTTTAATTTACTGTTTGATTTTGACACTAAATATGTTAAGTTTGCTACTTGATTAACGTAGAATACGATGTACAACTACGGCACTCGGACGTTTAGAACCTTCACAGTCGCAAATCACAAGACAGGAGAAGACTGGAGAAGTGCTTGTTGGGTGAGAATCGAAATGTACAGAAAATCATGGGTATTTACATATATTAGCGTTTGTTATATCAACATTATAATTCAGCCAATGCTCAAAGAGGTATGTTATGCTACTGTCCAATAGTAGCATGCTATGTTGATAGTCTAGAAAGCTCCATCATGTTCTGATTGGATAGAAACTCTTCGGCTCCTTTAAGTCCTTTGGAGTTCATGGAAGCCGTCCCAACAAAATACATTTAAATACAAAATTTTATTATAATACTATTAAAAGATAGTTGCACAAATAATAAGCAAAACAGAATGTATATTTTTAGGCATCCTTGTTAATTTGATAAGAAATAATCCCAACGTTCATTATAACAGTAAGGTCTCGACTACTAATCGTCCAAGTCTATAAGAAAAGACAAAAATCCTCTTATGACAATCACAGAGGAGTCAGTTCAATTAATATATTAGCATTATGAGGATTTGTGGAGATTGCAGTATTTTAACAATAGAATTCACGAGTCAACCTAAGCTAGTCCACCATTGAAAACCTGGAAACACTGGATGGGTGTTTCGTCTTAATACGAGACTCCTCAGCAGTGCACATTCACGCGCATGCATGTGGATCAGTCTTTTTTAAATATTAAAGACTTCCTAAGGTATAGATTTCAGATTTTCTGATTCCTGTGGTGAACACGTTAACTTTCTAACAGTCTTTTGGGAATTTTTAAGTTCTAACGACAAACTATAACTAGTGAAGTCCAGGTATGCTAACAAATAGTCATCAAATTACATCACACATTAACTGTAATTGAAAATATTAACCGATTCCGTGATCTAAATGATGATGAAATTGGCATGAGACTTGAGAATCTTCGAAATTGATTGTTGTCGATGTAACTGAGGTAGAATTCTGACAAGTTTCATATTAACATAAAATAATCTTGAGAAGGGGTTTTGTGGAGATTTTAGAAATTTCACTGGTTGAAATCATGAGTCAATTGAAGCTAGACCACCATGGAAAACTTGGAATCACTGGATGGCCGTTTCGTCCTATTGTGGGACTCCTCAGCAGTGCGCTTCCACGATCCGGCACCCCGAGAGACTCGAACCCAGGACTTATCAGTCTCGCACCAGACGCTTTACCAACTAAACCACTGAGCCGGCACCCAACCGTGTTAATGTCTAACTTCAACCACCAAGTCTGTTGTGAGAAGTCAACTCACTGAAGACAATGGTGTGCGGTGACGCAACTTCGTGGATTAGTGAAGTTAGATATTAACACCATTGGATGCCGGTCGGCTCAGTGGTCTAGAAATTAAGCATTCGTGCGTGAGACTGATAGGTCATGGGTTCGAATCTCGCGAGGTGGGATCGTGGATGCACACTTCTGAAGAGTCACATACTGGGACGAAACGACCATCCAATGCTTCCAGGTTTTCCATGATGATCCAGCTTCAATTGACTCATGAATTCAACTAAATAAAATTATTACAAAAAAAGATTTATTTTTCTAAGAGAAAAAAGAAGTAAGCAAAAACTATGACCATGAAAATGTTTCTTCGGGTCAGAAATTCATTCAATGTAATTTATTATCAGATTTCCTTAATTTTATTTTTTTTTTAAAACAAAACATTCTCTGAAATAATTAAAAATGACATTTATCAAATGTACTAATCTGTTGCGTTTATCATCCATGTGATTTGTTCATCTTTAGCTTCATTCATATTTGAATAGAAAAGGGGTTAAGTTAAACCACATGGTGTTAAGTTATAGAATCATAGAAAAATTGTACAAGAATGAGAGAGAATGAGAGACTGTAGTTTAGTACATTTAGATTTGACTAATTGTATTTCAGTAATTTTGTTAACATAGAATAGTCTAAGAAACATGGGATACAGTGGACAACTAGGATGCCGCTAGATGATCTAGCTTTTCTATTGCATATGCAACAACAAATGCAAGAGAACACGGTCAGTACAGCAGCAGCCTTCAGCAACCGTAGGCCTCAACATATATAAAGGGAAAAGTAAGGTTCACTGATACAACACAACATATGTAGAGACTAGTATCATCTATATCTCGTTAACTGAGTATTTAATGTAGGCTAAATTTCCTAGTAACTCCGCCTGTAGCTCTAATAGGGTTACTGCCGGTCCCAAGCCCGGGTAAAGGAGGAGGGTTGGGCATGGGGTTAGCGTCCCCATCCCGTAGAAAACTAACTCGCTAAAAAAACGCTTACCAGAAAAAATTATTCAAACCATTTAAACTCTGCCCTGGGAGTTAGAAGGTCTTCAGTTAGAAGAATTATGACGCTTCATGGTGAAAGCCGAGTTCCTTCGGAAGCCACGAGGCCGATGCCCCTTCTAACAACCAGAGCAAAAATTTTTATAGGTACATGGAACGTTCGAACAATGTGGGAAACCGGGAAGACCAGTCAAATAGCAATGGAAATGAGGAGATACAACTTAGCAGTACTGGGAATCAGCGAAACCCACTGGACCCAAGCTGGACAGAAAAGGCTAGCTACGGGAGAGATGCTGCTATACTCCGGTCACGAGGAGGACAATGCTCCACACACTCAGGGAGTCGCTCTTATGCTGTCCAAAGTAGCACGAAATGCACTTGTAGGATGGGAGTCTCACGGATCCAGAATCATCAAAGCATCATTCAAAACAAAGAAGGAGGGGATCTTAATGAATATTATCCAATGTTATGCACCCACCAATGATAGCAACGACGACATTAAAGATCAGTTCTACGAGCGGCTACAGTCAATCATTGAGAAATGCCAAGAAAGGACCTAACTATTCTGATGGGAGATCTAAATGCCAAAGTCGGAATAGACAACACCGGATATGAAGATATCATGGGACGACATGGACTGGGACAGAGAAACGAAAATGGAGAAAGATTTGCAAATCTATGTGCATTCAACAAATTGGTCATAGGAGGCACAATATTTCCACACAAGCGTATACACAAGGCTACATGGATCTCACCGGACCACACTACAGAGAACCAAATAGATCATATTTGCATCAACAAAAAATTCCGAAGGACAATGGAAGATGTAAGAACCAGGAGAGGTGCTGACGTAGCTTCAGATCACCACCTAGTTGTAGCCAATTTAAAACTGAAGCTAAAAAAGAACTGGACAAGTGGACAAACAGCACTACAAAGGTTCAATACAGCCTTCCTTCGAGATACTGACAAACTCAATGAATTCAAGATAGCTCTCAACAACAGGTTCCAAGCCTTACAAGATCTACTGAAAGAAGAAGAAACTAGTATGGAGGACAACTGGAAAGGCATCAAGGAAGCATTAACTTCAACGTGTCAAGAGGTTCTGGGCCTAAAGAAACACCATCATAAGGAATGGATCTCTATAGAAACACTGGACAAGATCAAAGAAAGGAAGAACAAGAAGGCAGCAATTAACAACAGCCGAACACGAGCAGAGAAAGTCCAAGCACAAGCTGAATACATAGAAGCAAACAAACAAGTGAAGAGGAGCATTAGAGCCGACAAGAAGAAATACGTGGAAGAACTAGCAACGACGGCAGAAAAAGCTGCTAGAGAAGGAAATATGAAACAGCTTCACGATACAACGAAGAAACTAGCAGGGAAATACAGTAAACCAGAGAGGCCGGTCAAAGACAAAGAAGGCAAGCCAATCACCGAAATTCAACATCAGCGTAACAGATGGGTGGAATACTTCGAGGAACTCCTGAATAGGCCGGCTCCAATGAATCCACCGGACATCGAAGCAGCACACATAGATCTTCCTATAGATGTCAACCCACCAACGACGGAAGAAATTAGAATGGCCGTCAGACAAATCAAGAACGGGAAAGCAGCAGGACCCGACAACATACCAGCTGAAGCACTGAAATCAGACATCGAAGCAACCACAAGCATGCTATACCTTCTATTCAAAAAGATTTGGGAGGAGGAACAAGTGCCGATGGACTGGAAAGAAGGACACCTCGTCAAGATTCCAAAGAAAGGAGATCTGAGCAAATGTGAAAACTACAGAGGCATTACACTACTGTCAATACCAGGGAAAGTCTTCAACAGAGTGTTGCTGAACCGGATGAAGGATGCAGTAGACGCCCAACTTCGAGATCAACAAGCTGGATTCCGTAAGGATCGGTCGTGCACAGACCAAATTGCAACACTACGGATCATCGTCGAACAATCAGTGAGTGGAACTCATCACTATACATCAACTTCATTGATTATGAAAAGGCATTCGACAGTGTAGATAGGAGGACATTATGGAAACTTCTTCGACACTACGGAGTTCCTGAGAAGATTGTCAACATTATCCGGAACTCATACGACGGACTACAGTGCAAAGTAGTGCATGGAGGACAGCTGACAGATGCATTCCAAGTAAGGACTGGAGTCAGACAAGGCTGTTTACTCTCTCCCTTCCTCTTTCTTCTGGTGGTCGACTGGATTATGAAGACCTCAACATCTGAAGGAAAACACGGAATACAATGGACAGCTCAGAATCAATTAGACGATTTGGACTTCGCAGACGACCTAGCCCTCCTATCACGTACACACGAACAGATGCAGATGAAGACAGCCAGTGTAGCAGCAGTCTCTGCATCAGTAGGCCTCAGCATACACAAAGGGAAAACCAAGGTCCTCAAATTCAACACGCAGAACAGCAATCCAATCACTCTTGATGGCGAAACTCTGGAAGATGTAGAGTCCTTCACATACCTAGGAAGCATCATCGATGAACAAGGAGGTTCAGATGCAGACGTAAAGGCGAGGATCGGCAAAGCAAGGGTCGCATTCCTACAATTGAAGAACATATGGAACTCAAAACAACTTTCAACCAATATCAAAGTGAGAATCTTCAATACGAACGTCAAGGCAGTTCTACTGTATGGAGCTGAAACTTGGAGAACTACAACAACCACCATCAAGAAAGTACAAGTATTTATAAATAGCTGCCTACGCAAGATACTCAACATCCACTGGCCGGATACCATCAGCAATAGCCTTCTGTGGGAGAGAACAAACCAACTTCCAGCTGAAGAAGAAATTAGGAAAAGACGATGGAAATGGATAGGACATACATTACGCAAACCGTCAAACTGCATCACGAGGCAAGCCCTAACTTGGAACCCTGAAGGGAGGCGAAAAAGAGGAAGGCCAAAGAACACATTGCGTCGGATTATAGAAGCAGATATGAAAAGGATGAATTACAACTGGACGGAGCTAGAAAGGATTGCCCAGGACAGGGTTGGATGGAGAATGCTGGTGAGTGGCCTATGCTCCTTCACGAGGAGTAACAGGCGTAAGTAAGTAAATTTCCTAGTAGAATTATTGATTTACTCGAGATTTATTCAGAAGCCTGAACATCAGTTATAGAGATAGTTTATTGTTAAAGATTGGTAAAGCCCGCAAGAGTAACCAGGCACACAGTGAAAACAAGAGTGTGTGTGTGTGTGTTAAAAATCCATATCTATTTTTGAGTGTTAATCAAGTATGGATAAATTATTGATTGTCTGTGTATTACAACCAGTGGGAGAATGGATTAAAAATTGACATGTGCTCAATCAGACTCACACAGAAAATTACATGGTGGATCAAATGTCTAAATTACAGTGAGCAGATAAATAATGCAATAGTTGAATGGGCCTATTACACATGCACCAATCAAATTACACTTGACGAAGAAGCTTTGAGAATGTAAAAGCTTTTACATATCTGGGCAGCATCGTTGATGAGCACAGTGGATCTGATGCAGATATGAAAGCGCGGATCGGCAAAGCAATTGCAGCATATCTACAATTGAAGAATATGTGGAAATCAAAACAACTGTCTGTTAACCAACACCAAAGTTAGAATTTTCAATACAAATGTCAAAATAGTTCTACTGTATGGGGCAAAAACTTGGAGAACTACGAAAGTCATCATCTAGAGCATACAAGTGTTTATTAACAGTTGTCTATGCAAATTCTTCGGACCCGTTGGCCAGACACTATCAGCAATAACTTACTTTGGAAGAGAACAAACCACATTCCAGTGGAGGAAGAAATCAAGAAGATGCGCTGCAAGTGGATAGGACACACATTAAGGAAAGCACCCAACTGTGTCACAATGCGAACCCTCACTTGCAATCCTCAAAGCTAAAGGAGAAGAGGAAGACCAAGGAACACATTAAGCCGAGAAATGGAGACAGACATGAGAATAATGAACAAAAGTTGGACAGAACTAGAAAGAAAGGCCCTGGATAGAGTGGTTTGGAGAATGCAGGTGGGCGGCCTATGCTTCATTGGAAGTAACAGAAGTAGTAAGTAGGTAAAAATATCCTAAACCAAATGAAGCCATTGAAAACAATCTTTCATATTGTAGCAACAAAATTATGATTCATTTTGTGTTACTGTAATTGTTTAACTAATACTGAACATTATTGTAAAGTAATTGGGGAATTATAAATGAGCTATTTAATAAGTAGAATTGATTGCTACAGATAGGAATTGAGGTTTTGACGATGACCAATAAGCTGTGAAACGTTATTGAGAAGTTTATGTTAATCCTTTGAAATATCCAAATGTATATATCATGTAAATGTGTATAGTATAGAAAAGTGCAAGGTAATTTCTTTACAGACAAGTTGAATTCCAAGTTTTAAGTGTAGACTTGAGTTTCTAATGTAGGTTTTCAGATTGCCAGCAAACAAAGTTTCTTGTGTTGGGTGGGGGGAAGGAACAAAACGGTTATTGGTTGTTTTCCTAAATAGACTGGTAGATAATCTAACAGCTAATTGATAATGTCATATGCAGTTTCCTATCCCTGGTACATAGTGGATTGCTTGTTTTTGGCTAATGCTAATGCACTTACTAGTCAGACAAATCACGTGTTCTTGAATCGAGTTGTGTTGAGGCTTTATAGAACAGTGTGTCTGGATATCTAGTTCAGAGGATGAATAATATACGTAGGTAAATAATCCATTGTTCGTCCTAAGCAATCTAGTGTCACGTTAGTGTAAAGGAGAATTGCACGAGTTATTTCACTTTGTTTGAATCTACAATTCGATTATTCAAAACGGAATATACTTAACTAATGAGTGGAAATATAGTCAACGTCGTCACGTCAACCTAGTGTGTCGTAGACCGGAATAACGGTCATGTTTACGTCCAAGTAATCAATGAATTTGTCATATTATGATGTAATTTTTATTCAAAAACTAGATTACGCTGTGGTTGTAATTTTATTCACTATTTCAAACTACATTACATCGGATACGTGCACTACACAATCATTCACCTGAACTACAAATCTTCTTCATTACATTCTGGGATGATATTCTATGTTGTTTTGAAATAGACCGTCAATGAATAATGGAAAAAGGTTCGAGGCTAAGTTTAGTCCTTGTATTTGTACTGTAAACCATGTATTAAACATAGAAATAGTATGGATTGTAAACACATAAATATGGGTTTCAATCAAGTTTATCCATCTCAGAATTATGACATTGTTATGTCAAGATAGATGATAATCAATGTTTAGAATACTAAGCAAAGATGGATAGTGGCTAGAAATGGAATTTAGGACGCGCCTTCAGTTCTGTTTGGGACTCGTCAGCTGAATATGTCTGCATCTCAGAGCTGATGTTCACTCTGGGACTCCAACCCAATACCATCGCGTTATCCACTTAGCTATTATGTCCTGATAGCCACTTGCTTGTGCAATGGTTAGAATAATTTTAATATATTCTATTTGTAATAAGGGGAAAATTATGTGGGGTACTGGTGTAGTGAATGTGAATTGAGATGGGGAAGATCAATTTATTATTATGCGCAAAATTACATAGTATCTTCTTAAATTATAAAAATCATACGATAGATACTTCATTCGCCCATCTTCCATCAGTTGTCCTTTATATCTTTCATGATTCTTCCAATTCTTATTTCCTTTCTGTTTTCTTCATTTCAATCTTCTTGATCATTTTTTGACCGACATTCCACTTCTGATTAGTGTTACATACTACTTGGATCTGTCAACATAAGTAGCATACACCATACTGATAAGTTGATTAACTAAACTTCTACTAATGTATTTTCTTTGAAAACTTATAACGGTGCTTAAATATTGGTAGATATTATATTTTAGTTAGCGATTTTCAGGAAGATTTATGCTGTGCTTCGTCATAATTTAGATTTTATCAGCTGGATATACTTTTATCACACTAGTAATGACTTTAACGAGAGTTGATACTAGTGACTGTCAGTTCAAATACCAGGGCATCATTGACTAGATTACCAATTTACGGTAACCACCAATGTTTCCGACAGGCACAACATCTCTTATTACAATTATACGTATTTTTTCGTCTTTGATATTCAGGACTGTGTGAGATCAGCTTCTGTCGGAATATGGGTTGCTTGAATCAATCCTTCTGTATTGGCTTTAGTTACGAGGTGTAGTAAGAAAGTGTTGTGCCTTACCTCTCAGTCTGAGGCTTATCAATTAAGTATCACCAATAAAAATCAAATTCGTTAGCAGATACTTTAAGTACAAGGTTACTATTCCATAGGCTACTAAGCCAAAGTAGTTACCAACTTGTACAATTCAGAGCAATCTAAGTAAAATAATCGATAAATATCTTATTATTTTCTTCTAACTCAAATATATAAGATTTGTTAAGATAATAATGTCCAAATAGAAGTTCAGTTACTTAGCAACATACCGGATATACAGTATTTTGAAACAACTTTTATTTATTCTAAGTTGAATTAGGAAAGATAAATTGAGAAACCGTGATCAGTGAACTTCAGTCGTGTCGGTTAAACGTTCGTGAGTGAGACTGAAGGTCCTGGTTTCAAATCGTGGATATTCACTGCTGAGGAATCATATATTGGGGCGAAACTTCCGTCCAATGATTTCAGCTTTCCAATGTTGGTCTAACACCAATTGGTTCATGATCTCAATTAAAACTCAATACTCCCATAACCCTATATATATAATACAAAATTTAATAATATGTGCTATTGTTTTTCGGAACATCGAATCTAATAATACTGCCCTGTTGTGAAGTAACATTTGAAATCGACTACCTAATGTTCCTTGACATGAATATTTCAAACACTAACTTATACCTTCCTATAGTAAACTGAACAGTAACTGTGAAAAAGACGAGAACTACTTATGGTTTTGTAGTTTCAGATCATGAATTGACTTTATTGAAAGAACCACTACTTAGGAGTGCACATACATTACTCCACCAAACATGGAACCATGTGCTTTCAAGTCTTGTGGGAGGCGCCTAACCTACAGACTACTGGGTTATTCAATTTCTCACATGCTATTCAAATAGAATGGATAATATCATTGGTCAGTAACTTATTATGTAATAAATTTGTTGAAGTTCTGTTTTAAACATTAAATGTGCAGAGAATAGAAAGTTTGGTTGTCGGGTGAAAAAACTTGTTCATGCATTCAGTTCCCATCAAAAATTTAAATAAAACAAGAAAGAGGATCTTTACGGAATACTATGAATCTTGTGCTGTGTTCCTTTCTCTTCAGCTGCATAGAAGCTTAAATGTTTAATTATTATTTCCAATTAATTATATAATGCTACAAAAATGAACAATCAATCAATAACGAGTAGGCTATGTGTCTCATATGATAGAATTCATTGTAGTTGGTCATTTTCGAAGTAATTCCAAAAGCTTTGTATTATCACTCACCCTGATAACTGTTGTTAGATAAAACTCACAATGGCGTATAAATTGCAAAAGACAACACGAAATGTTGACTCCAAAGTTTATGTATTACACAGCGCAGTTCACTAAGCCACAAGCACACAAACTGAACACGAGCAGAAGGATGGATCGGCGAAAAATAAGGAGTATTATGAGTCGAATGAATTGACAAAATTCAAGCATATATAAAGAAAGTTAATGGGCGATCTAAACAACTAAGAGGGGTATATAAGTAGGCCGTAACACGTGATCGGGCATACATATTCATCAGATATGACATGATAATAACAATAATACAAATGTGTACAAAGTGTTACTGTTTTAACTGCATTGTCTGTCAAATAGGTTAATTGAAGGGCTTAGCAAGTTAAACATAAACAGACTTAAATGTAGGGGAGTGCTGTATTATAAACAAAGTATCTTACGACGATTGCTTGAGATAATAGTTCTAGAATGTCAAGCTAATTCACTTCGTTAATATCGTAAAATAAAGTTTGGAAAGGTAAGGTAGATATTTGAGGTTAACTAGTTTGAAAATAAGAGGTCAAAATGTTACCAAGACAGTTGAAGATTAACTATTGGCTTATTTTAGACACAAAGGTTATATCTAATCCTATAGTAACATGGAATTGGATTATTTATCTATAACTTTGGATGAATTTATCAAATCTACATTGTCCCACGTCTAGTAGATATTGTGCTAGTGAACTTTGTAGCCAACTTTCTCATTAAAACATGTGGAAGACCATTTTCTTTGTCCTAATGTAGACGATTTTGATTGTACATATAGACTGATATATGCAGTTGGAGGTAGCATATGACTCCTCTTTTTTGTATCAGTGAGAATAGTGTTGTATATAGCATAATCAACTTATTAGTAAGGGATGTGGTTTTGAAGCTGTTTTTAGTCTTCAATTGATTTTACTCATTATCTGTTCAGCTTTGAATAACAATCGAATAATATTATTCATTTTTTTCCGATTTGCATTCTTGCTCCTTGATTAGGTATTCAGTACAATATTTCTTTATAACTGATCGAGGGTTTCCATCTCCTCCTCGAGATTCTATGGTGGATATGACTTTCTAACTTTGTGGTTGAACGCATTTACCAATCCATACCAATAAGGTAAAACTTGTAGAGATTTAGATACTGTCTACACCAGGTTTCATTTCGATGTACATAACTTTAACAAGTTTCATTAGATCTTCTGAAAAGACCTAAAATGAAGAAATGAAATGCACCTTCTCTTTTATATTCTATTGTGAATTTAATATGAAAATGAAATTTATTTATTTATTTCGATTTTTGGTTGACGATGAGATTTGTGGAGATTGTAGTATTTTAACTGAAGATGGCACAGGTATTCAGTATTTGACAACGCTTTTACCAGCAACATTTTCTAATATAATTCGTACCCACCAAGAGAAATCAGAAGACAGAGTCAAGGAGATTGGAAGAGTGTATTTGGCGATAACCAATGTATCGGAATTCTCTGATCTAATCTGGCTAGCGATTGCTGTAGATATTGAGCATAGCGTTACCACACGTGATCTGGTGCGAATGCATGACCAAGCGCCTTCAGCTAAATGAGTTCACTAAAACATATGGTCAGCATCCAATGTTGAAAACTTACAGAGCTATTTATTTTGCGGATTTATTTACCGCTACATAACAGTTGAATTCACGAGTCGATATAAGCTAGACCACCATTGAAAACCTGGAAGCATTAGATGACTGTTTTGTCCTAGTATGAAGCACTGTGATCAGTGGAGTCCAATCTGTGTTGAGTGTGAGACGGTTATATATATATACTCAAATCCTATTATTAGCTTCTGTTTTGCTTTGCTGTGCCCTTATGAGATTTGACCATAAAATTGCCTATATATTTACTCATACATCCATATTCGCTTCAAGTTCGCTTGATATGCTTATAGCTTTGTGATCTGCACTATTCGCTAATAAACTATAGTGGCCGCTTCTGATTGCCTTCTGATTTTAAACACCGTTGAAATTTATATAATAACGTTTATCGAGGTGATCGATTAACGAAACAAAGCCAATACAAACTCAATAATCTCCACAACTCTATACTAATAATATCGTGGATTGATTGAAGTTAGACATGAACACCGCTAGATATTGACCAGTTCAGTGGTTCAAAAGTTAAATGTTCACGTGTGAAACCGAAGGTCCTGGTTTCGAACCCCAAGTACACAGGATCGTAGATGTGCATTACTGGGGAGTCCCATACTAGGACGAAACGGCCATCCAGTGATTCCAGGTTTTCAATGGCTATCTAACATTGATTCATTCATGATCTCAATTTAAACACAACATTCTCCACAATCCTAAACTGATAGTAATAATAATAATGTCTTATTGTATAGTACATATGAGAAAAACACACATGTTGAATTGAGCTGTACATTTTGTTTTTAATACTAAACTATAAACATTCACTATTTCATTTATTTAAATTATTCGCTTTTATTATTTCAATTGAATTAAATAAACAAATGCCTAAGAACAATTCAATTCATGTTTACCTAATTAAATACTTTTTGAGTATGTTTATTTATTGTTTAGTTATTAATTAGACGCCAATTCAACGTTTCATATTCGAGAGAGAATTTTTTTTGATATGGATAGTTTTTATTTGTAGACAATCATTGACTCATGTATTCAATTATTAGAATGATTATAATCTCCATAAGCCGTTACCCCCCTTCACTTCATTCTGATAATAATTATCATATGCTCACTAATGACTGGTTTCAAGATAGATTTCTTGAAGTTGTAAAGAGGAGACGTGACCAGTGGTGTCTAATCCGTGTTGTGTAGAGACAGATATCTAGTTTGGAGAATGGATGAAATGTTGCACAATATTATGGATCTATTGAAGTTAGACATTAACAACATTGGATGCCGGTTCCGGGGTTTAAGTCCCGATTATAGGATCGTGAATACGCACTGCTGAGAAGTTTAACACTAGAACGAAATGGTCATCCAGTACTTCCAGGTTTTCAGTAGTGGTCTATCTTAAATCGACTCACGAATTCAACTATTAAAATAATCTATATGATTCATAAAGAATGTTTATATGAAATAGGAGCTTTGAAGAGGAATCATACAGAACAAGTGACAAAATTCTGCAGTTACTTGAAGGTCATCATCCCTTTGTTTTCATACTTATATCAATCTTCAAAGTGGAGTCGTTTTAATCTGTTTGACCTTTCATTTTGATGTTCAATTTAAATGTCAAAGATTATGGAAGTCGATGAATCAACACAGAAATTTCAGTCACAAGCATTCATTGAATTAGTTGTAATATATCACTGAATGAAGCTAAATGGATAATTATTTTGAAAAGAGAAAGCACAATAATGATTGTATCATTCTGCTTGATTTCGTAACATTACCAACATACTTTTCTACATAGTAATTACTTACTTGCTTACTCCTGTTACTCCCAATGGAGAATAGACCACCAACCAACATTCTCCAAACCACTCTGTCCTGAGCCTTCCTTCCCAGTTCTATACAATTGTTGTTCGTTCTTCTCATGTCTGTCTCCATTTCTCGGCGTAATGTGTTCTTTGGTCTTCCTCTTCTCCTTTAGCCTTGAGGATCCCATGTGAGAGTTTTCTTTGTGATACAGTTGCGTGCTTTCCTTAATGTGTGGCCTGTGGTGACCTACTTCTATCAAGAGAACGCGATTGGTGTACTGAAAACAATTATTATTATAACCAATTGTACCAGGGATTGTTTTACTGTACTTATTTGTTTAACTGTACCAGAATACATACATTATTTCGTGAATTGTGACCTTGAACGAATTTGGTTACGCTCAGTAAACCCACTTGTAGCCTGGCACGATCTTGGTATTCTTTCGATACCACGAGATCGCCAACGAATACATCTCAACTACAGCCATCGACTGCCTTCTGATATTTGACTTACGGGGGATCTTATCGGTTAACTGGCACATAGTCTTCCTGTAGTGGTGATCATAGTCAAACAAGACTCGACGCCACAGGCCTATCCACTTCCAGCACATCTTCCTGATTTCTTCCTCCACTGGAATGTGGTTTATTTCCTCCCACAGTAGGTTATTGCTGACAGTGTTTGGTCAAATGTTGTAGGATAGTTGCTATAAATTTAAATTGATATCATGAATGTATCAATGTTAGACCGTCATTGAAAACCCTGAATCATTGGACGGCCGTTTCGTCTTAGTGTGGGGCTCTTCAGTAGAGCTCATCCATGATTCCGCATGTAGGATTAGCATCTAGGACTTGCGGGTTCGTATGCGAACATCGCTTAACCAATAGACCACTGAGCTGGCATACTACGGTGTTAATGTCTAACTTCAATCAATCCACGATATTATTATTATTATTAATTCACATCAGGTTAGCCATGCAATTGGTTGGTTATATTTTTGTTTAGCTGAAACAATTTGTTCAATTTTAATGAGACTTGTACTTTACTGAATGAATTTAAATACACATGATCCTATGAATAAAAATATTATAGGTCAGTCAATGTACCATTTAAAGTTAATAGTAGTATAGGTGTTTAATGAGATTATTAGTTGATTTATGACGTCTACAAAGTATAAAATAGTTGTGTATAATAATGAATATTATAGAGAATGACACTATGTCAATGTAAAATTTAAACCAGTATTCATTGTACAGCTTAACAGTTGTTCTGTGTTGTAATATGTCGGTTGTTGGTGTTCGTGGTAATTATGTTATAGCGATAACCTTCAGTGAACATATAACAAATAGTTAATATCACTCGATAATTAGCCAGCTACAATACTTATTTACCTACTTACACTTGTTACCCCTCATGGAAGAGTACAGGTTATCCACCAGCATTTTCCATCAAACCATTTCCTGGGCAATCCATTCCAGTTCTTACCAATTGCTATTCATCCTTTTCATATCTGCTTCCAAGTTGCTTAGTATAGGGATGAATTCAACAATGAAGAAAAATGATAAACACAATGATCAAATTAATAGAGAAATGAATAGATGATGTGAAATATCTTTAAACTGAACAATTTTTCTAAAGTTCCAGTCTTAATACTGTGATGAACGAGAAGAAGACCAATTTATTGTTACATGCAAAATTACAGTGTGCCTTAGTATACTATAAACAACATACATTAAATAGTTCATTTGTATATCTTCCATCGACTGTCTCTTACATACTTCGTCGTTCCTTGATTCCTGTTGTTAATAGAATTACTCTCTGTTTACATTCATATGCTCTTCGATAAGATGTTGTCAATTTTCTGCCAGATATTCTATTTCAGGTTGGCGTTACATCCTATTTATATCTATCAACATAAGTAGCACACACCACCAAACTAACCGTGAATTTACAACTGACTCACGTTGAGAATTCACAATTAATAGTAGTCGTCTGAGATTCTCATTTACATATGGTCGGAAATATATTACAGATGGCTGGGACATGTGTTACATATGCCCAACCACCGACTGCCCCGACGTGCGATGTTTTTGTGGTGTAGGAGTAGGTTGGAAGAAAGCTAGGGGCGGCCAGACCAAAATATCGCACAAATCCATGAAATCACTGACAAGTGGACTGAGCCATGTTGGTAAGTGCAGACCACCTGGTTGAGATCCGCGAGACGATAGCAACAGAAGCTTAGAAACCTTGAATGAAATGGCTCAAAATCGTTTGCAATGGCGCAGGTGCATCAATTATTTGTGTTATCTCAAATTCTAATCTTCTGAATTCTTTGTGTCCCTTTTTTTTCTTTCCAAATATATTTCACTGGATTATATTCCTTGAATAACATCTTCAAACCCTAATCTTTCCGATTACTGATTATACTCTTACTACTTCTACCACCACGGGATTTGAATCGACAACTGCATCTCTGTGCTAATGTGGTATGGCAACTCGAACTGATGTACCTACGTAGGAAGTTCTGATACTGACTGAGTGACTGGGTTGGAGATAGTTGATAGGAAATCCTGCACTTAGATTTCATGGTATTTGAAACTACTCAGAAATTAAATCAAAATCAAAATCAATTAACTGATATCCATCAAGTTAATCACCAGTGAAACATCTACATTGATGTGGAATGGATATTACTCTTCATGTCACATTCTGGATATCAACCATCTCGTCGAACACAGTCGATAGCATTTCCTAACAGTAAAACAATCAACTCGAAACCACTACTCAGACACATTCATTTTACCTAATGATCACTGTCTAGCCACTAAATTATTCATGAATGTATGTTGAATTATTTGATTCATTTATTCCCAATCCATACACGTAACTACTTGCTCTCATTTATATACATTATTAACTAACGAATCATATGACTTCATAACCTCCTGATTCATCAAGTGATTCACCAAGTATTCATAACAATGATTCAAGATATTTTGTGATATTTACAAATATAACATGGAACACAAATTTCCATTATCAAACAATATAATGTATTTCATGGTAGCAGGAAACATCCATGAGGGATACAATCACTCTTTGACGTATCGCCTAATTTGATTCAACACATTAGAACATAAGAACATCAAAGCACCAAATAAACACTCATCAGCAGTTTAAATAATCTGTCCGGAATTACTATCTAATAGACTTTGGTGAGATTTCGCCTATTGTCACTTAGATCAGTTTGGTGTAGAAATTCGTGATTTATCCAACTTGATTTCTCTGCTGACAGTAAGTCGTCCGTAGAACCAAAGACACTACAATATCCTATCTAACATCAAGCAAAATGTCTAACATCCTCAAATACATGAAATAATTGTAAGGATACAGACAACGAATGATGAAGTTTACTTGTGAAACAATCATTTATTCATTTCATTCTCTACTAATTACCAAACATGTACGAACTATGTATTAATAAAATCAATATTGGTTGATTCGATGGAGTTGTATTACTGGACATGTTGACGAAATCATTTATGGTTTGATATTCGGAAAATTCCCACTAGAGAATAGCAATGATTATATGAAGTGGTTAAGTAACCTGCCAACGAATTAACCAACCAACTAACCAATCAAATAACTAACTAACCCATCATTTAAAGAAGACGAAGAATGTTCAAATTGAATTCAATGTTCATGTGTGTATGTGAATGAATGTGCATAACAATCTCTATATACTTGAAATGTACTCAAAAAGTGAGAAGTAAATCCGGTTATATGGTTATCGATTATTTTCTACCTATTCATCCTTCAAACACAAATAGGATATCTACTGAGAAAATCATCACGTTGTAGGTTACAATAAAGTCATTTAATTCTGGTCAAGGCCATTGCCGTTAACAACGTACATTTCCTTGGCTAAAAAAGAAACTGTGAATAGTTTTCTTTGAATTATTCTACCATTAGAATTATTGTGTCAAGTGTAAATAGAAATGAAGAATAGAACTGGAATGAAATATGTTGAAGATAGAAATGAAGTTCGATCGAACATTATTTAATGTAATGTAAGGTTTGCCGATAGATGTAGGTCAGATGTTTGAACTATTGCAGTTCACCAAGTAGTAGGAGCCTGTAATATGTAACTGGATACCGGATGGGATCAAATTTCATTTCCAATGTCTCCTAACCTGTGATTATTGATGAATTTAAGTTAGACAATCTTGACATATGTCAGGATTCAAACACGGTACTGAACGTATAACTGTCAACAAAAATACACCAAAAACGCGAAGTAAAGGGGAAAAATCGACATTTCCACTAAATATCCGACGTAAAGCCGAAAAAGAGAAATGTCCCCTTTATTTACGCTTACACTCCCTTTATTTCCCCTTTTCTTGGCTTTATTTCCTTTTCATTGGTTGCTCGGGATGACTGAGTAAATCTGAATGTCGATTTGAATGTGCTGAACATCTTACAAACACAACCTGTGGACCACCGATTAGGAATTCACAGTGTAAAATATCACAGTGTCGCTCACTGATTGCAATTATACTTATACACATTTGGAGAACGATTCATTTGTATAGATGTCAAGGATGTATATGTGACACCGAAGTGATTAGAATCGGTCAACTTTATTCCGAATTGTGGATGCATGCAACTGGGGAGTACTATAGAAGGAAGAAATAACCAATCATTCTCTATGAATGTTCACTGGAGCTCCAGTCAAGGTCAATTCGCGATGGAAACCATGAGCATTCTACTTGTCTGTGTGTCCAGTGATGACAGTTAGATCACAATATCATGATTTCAGTACTTCTCTAACAATCTTAATATTTACTTGATCCACGATTTTGATAATCACCTACTTATTCAAGGATCACAGTTATGAGGTGGTATTGACATAAATCGTCTAACCTATCTAGGTAAAGTGAACTTCGCATTGTCTGATGCAATTATGTAATTTGTTGTATATAACACAACATTTAACATCTTTCACCCAATTCTACGTTCGTAGAACTCTAAATAATAATTCCATTTTTCGAAATTATGAGTAGCAGCATTTAACACTATGCTCATCCTGAATATCTTATGCATACTGGAATTTCACTGTAAACTCATTGAAGTGTCACTCAGGTTGTTTCGTTAACTCATTTCCTTTTCACTCGCATTCAACACTCTCTTTTCCACAGTAAATCATATATATTCTCAATCATACTACTTAACAACAATAATAAGTAGGCTAATGTGTACATTTGTTATTTCATCATGCCGAACAAAACAATCACTGATGTGTGATAATTGAAAAGAGAACTCATATCACATTTATATACCACTCACTTTAGACAAACAGATTCCACAACCACTAAGTAGCTGAAATATCCCCAATTATACGGGAAGTCTTCAATTTGTGAATGAAAAACTTAGAACTCAACAATGGTATAAATGGTAAACTTGACCAATCTGAGATTACATTCGATTAATTATCGAAATATACAACATCTAGAATCATTCAAGAAAATTATAAACATTGATCAGTCACAAATATCTTAACTTATTGAACTCCATATGTGTATTTGGAGATTCGAAAAAGTGTGAACATGTACGTTGTCTCTGAGAATCAGTCAACATTTCTTAGTGTGATTTCATTTAACGGTTGATATACAACGGATTATTTCTCGTCCACAACACCAGTTATCAGATGAATCACAAACAAAGTGTCACCAAACATACAAGTGAATACGAAGAAACTCAGTTCATAATTCACAGAGGCTTCCTAGTGCTGATATACTCTACTGAATGAGCAAGTTTATAAGTAAGTATATTGATTGTTGACATCCGATTAACAGATTTGTATTTTCTATGTTAGTCAATCTGATATTTCAGTAATCATCACATTTACAGGAATTAGTGGTGTGATAATTCATTCATCAAATGGTTCAATTCGAGCAATTACCAGTTCCAGATTTTGTTCTGTTCTGTTGTTTTCTTACCATTCATAGTCAAATTGACATTTTCTCATTTCTATTACTACATGATTGTGTTTATCAAGTTGAATGTTACAACTCCGTTGTATTTCACTTTGAATTTTGATCCGAATTAACCAGTACGTTGACACATTGCACTCAACTATTCTAACATGGTAAGCATTAAGCTTGCATACTTCAAATTTTCACTAAATTATCATTATCTAATGGTGTCATCTCGATAACACTTGTACATATCACTTTCATTGACCGTCTGTTCGACAGGATTAATCGCATTCATTAATGATGTCACATTTGTGTATCCCCGATTCTGTGTGATTGTCGCTAATATCAGTGCTCTAATGAGCCATGAGTTGAACATTAGTTAACCATTGGGTAGTGTTGACTGAGGGATCTCGTGAGTGGATACTTATCCTGTAGATCACTGAGTTGGTAAATAACAGTGTTAATGTCTGACTTCAATTTTTCCACACGTTCTCCACTACAGATGGACTTCGTGCCAGTTACCAGGTTACATCTCTCCGTAGGTCAAATATGAGAGGGCAATTGTTGGCGATCTCGTCGTATCGAAAGAATACCGAGATCGTGTGTACAAGCGAGACTACTGAGCGTACAAGGGTTTGTGCAAGGTCACAAAATACAGAAGAGAGTGTTTTTTGGTACACTTAAACAAACAGATACAGTAAAACAGTCACTGGTACAGTTAGTCATAATAATTGTTTCCATTATACCAATCGCGTTCTTTTCATAAAAGCAGGTCACTTCAAACTAATGATGTATTTTGATTGCATAAACTAGTTATTTGTGATAATAATGAATTATCTAATAGGTCCTGGGTTCGAATCTCGCGAGGGGGGGCGGGATCATGGATGCGTACTGATGAGTAGTTCCATACAAGAATGAGATGTCCATTCAGTACTTCCAGGTTTCTAAAGTTACAATATAATCATTAGTTGTTAATTAGTTCAATAACAAAATATCCTAGATTTATTCATTGGTACAATTGTATTACTATCACAATTCACCTATAACATATTCACTTATAAATTTGATTTCAGATTAGTATACATAATTGATAATTCTATTATTCAAATGACAAAAAGACCTTGAAAATATAATCAAATAAACAACTCATCAACACAATCAACACATTGAAAATATAAATTCTTTCAACTTTTGACATTTCCGACTAACATTTATAAACTTGACATAATTGTACTTGAAATGTAATAACGAGTAGTATTTTGAAGTGAAATTCATATTTAGAAAACAATGGAATCCTGAATTATATCAGTTTTATAATTTTATTTAGTTACAATGATTTGACAAATGTTTGCTCATTTTAATATTACTACTAATAATAAGGATCATATTTTATTGTCAAGTGAACCACCGAAACGACTTCTTGTTGATTATAGGTACGTTTACTGCCGAGTGTCAGCTGGTAGGAAATGCTGGTCAGTGAGGCTTTCCTAGTCACTACATCCACAAATCTAATATGATAACATAGTCGAGTCACTTTCACTTGTAACCATATTAGAATGTGACCAATCGAATTCAATCAACAATACCCAATGGTCAACTAATGTTCAACTCATGGCTCATTAGAGCACTGATATTAGCGATAACCACACAGAATTCGAGATACACAAATGTGACATCATTAATGAATGCGATTGTTCCTGTCGAACAGACGGTTAATGACAGTGATATGTACAAGTGTTATCGAGATGACACCATTAGATAATGGTAATTTAGTGAAAATTGGAAGTATGCAAGCTTAATGCTTACCATGTTAGGATAGTTGAGTGCAATGTGTCAACGTACTGGTTAATTCGGATCAAAATTCAAAGTGAAATACAACGGAGTTGTAACATTCAACTTGATAAACACAATCATGTAGTAATAGAAATGAGAAAATGTCAATTTGACTATGAATGGTAAGAAAACAACAGAACAGAACAAAATCTGGAACTGGTAATTGCTCGAATTGAACCATTTGATGAATGAATTATCACACCACTAATTCCTGTAAATGTGATGATTACTGAAATATCAGATTGACTAACATAGAAAATACAAATCTGTTAATCGGATGTCAACAATCAATATACTTACTTATAAACTTGCTCATTCAGTAGAGTATATCAGCACTAGGAAGCCTCTGTGAATTATGAACTGAGTTTCTTCGTATTCACTTGTATGTTTGGTGACACTTTGTTTGTGATTCATCTGATAACTGGTGTTGTGGACGAGAAATAATCCGTTGTATATCAGCCGTTAAATGAAATCACACTAAGAAATGTTGACTGATTCTCAGAGACAACGTACATGTTCACACTTTTCGAATCTCCAAATACACATATAGAGTTCAATAAGTTAAGATATTTGTGACTGATCAATGTTTATAATTTTCTTGAATGATTCTAGATGTTGTATATTTCGATAATTAATCGAATGTAATCTCAGATTGGTCAAGTTTACCATTTATACCATTGTTGAGTTCTAAGTTTTTCATTCACAAATTGAAGACTTCCCCGTATAATTGGGGATATTTAAGCTACTTAGTGGTTGTGGAATCTGTTTGTCTAAAGTGAGTGGTATATAAATGTGATATGAGTTCTCTTTTCAATTATCACACATCAGTGATTGTTTTGTTCGGCATGATGAAATAACAAATGTACACATTAGCCTACTTATTATTGTTGTTAAGTAGTGTGATTGAGAATATATATGATTTACTGTGGAAAAGAGAGTGTTGAATGCGAGTGAAAAGGAAATGAGTTAACGAAACAACCTGAGTGACACTTCAATGAGTTTACAGTGAAATTCCAGTATGCATAAGATATTCAGGATGAGCATAGTGTTAAATGCTGCTACTCATAATTTCGAAAAATGGAATTATTATTTAGAGTTCTACGAACGTAGAATTGGGTGAAAGATGTTAAATGTTGTGTTATATACAACAAATTACATAATTGCATCAGACAATGCGAAGTTCACTTTACCTAGATAGGTTAGACGATTTATGTCAATACCACCTCATAACTGTGATCCTTGAATAAGTAGGTGATTATCAAAATTGTGGATCAAGTAAATATTAAGATTGTTAGAGAAGTACTGAAATCATGATATTGTGGTCTAACTGTCATCACTGGACACAAAGACAAGTAGAATGCTCATGATTTCCATCGCGAATTGACCGCGACTGGAGCTCCAGTGAACATTCATAGAGAATGGTCGGTTATTTCTTCCTTCTATAGTACTCCCCAGTTGCATGCATCCACAATTCGGAATACGTTGACCGATTCTAATCACTTCGGTGTCACATATACATGCTTGACCTCTATACAAATGAATCGGTCTCCAAATGTGTATAAGTATAATTCCAATCAGTGAGCGACACTGTGATATTTTACTCTGTGAATTCCGACTCACTGGTCTACATGTTGTGTTCGTACACGAAACCGAACGTGCTGAGTTCAGTTACCGAAAACAGCAAGCCACGGAACAGTCCCACACTAGAACGAAAATGTTGTCCAATTTGTCTTCATTTTCAATGGTAACTCATCTAGTATAAGATCGTGATTTTAAGTGTGAACATTCTTAGATCTCCACAAATGCGCATACTAGGAACTAATATTTACCAGTTAGTCAATCGTGAGGTAACCCATCATCTATGCATGTCATTTGGTACGTTTACAATTACTTGTAAATAACTGTTTACCTAAATGTTGATAAACACCCAAACACTCATTTGACTTTCCGTTTCTCCTCACATTATCATTAATTACACTGAGTAAATGGAGACCGTTTTAAAATAATGAAGATTTCTCTCAGCCCCATTAATGTTAGCATGTTAGTGGAATTCATGTTTGATCAGTTGACTTTACATGTGTACAGACTGATTAGACCTATTGTATTACAAATGATAATCGGAAGTAGATTAGTGCACGTTTGAGTATTCGTATTTATTTAATGAGATGCAATACTGAAAATGATACAAGCACATTGTATTTACTTGATCTAACAACGTGAACATTTAATGCTTAATGTGGAGTAAATATTTTCATGTTTAGATACGTAGCTCACCTAACCAACATCAAAGTTAGAATATTCAACACAAATTTCATAACAGTTCTACTGAATGGAGGTGAAACATGGAGAACTACTACAAGCATGGTGAGAAAGTACAAGCAGTTATGAATAATTGTCTACGCAATATACTGAATGTTCGTTGGTCGGATATGATCAACGACAGCCGACTGTGGGAGAGAACAAATCAGCATCCAGATGAGAATGAAATTAGGAAGAGATGTTTGAGGTGGATAGGATCAAGCAACACATTCAGTCGGGGATCGGAAGCACACATGAAAAGAATGAACAGCAACTGGAAAGATTTGACGAGGACAGAGTTCGGCGGAGAATACTGGTGTGCCTCCTATGTTTCTTGACGAGATGTAACAGGCGTAATAAATTAGTGATCGAAAGTTTTGTGATTTAAGGATATTGAATTGTACTATATTATTTTTGATCAATTATTTGAACACAAAAATATTGGTACGAAGTGGCACCGAATACATATGCGCCATACAACTTTTTTGATTTGTGTTTGCTTTGCGATACTGCCTGCGTGCCTAAACCGAATTGTACTATAGCACTGTATGATTATCTCTAATTATTTATCTGCGATTATGAATTAGGGTAATGTGACACATGAAGTTCAATCAATATATAAATTTGATTTCTAGTAGATTGTCAATCACAGTTTTCTATATTTCACAATTCATGCATCTGTTGACGTGTACGAGGTTCAACACATTCAATTCGACATTCAAATTTACTCAATCATGTCACGATTGTTTAACTTAAATTCATCAATAATCACAGGTTCGGAGATATTGGAAATGAAATTTGATACCATCCGGAATCGAGTTACATATTACAGGCTCCTACTACTTGGTGAACTGCAATAGTTCAAACATCTGACCTACATCTATCGGCAAACCTTACATTACATTAAATAATGTTCGATCGAACTTCATTTCTATCTTCAACATATTTCATTCCAGTTCTATTCTTCATTTCTATTTACACTTGACACAATAATTCTAATGGTAGAATAATTCAAAGAAAACTATTCACAGTTTCTTTTTTAGCCAAGGAAATGTACGTTGTTAACGGCAATGGCCTTGACCAGAATTAAATGACTTTATTGTAACCTACAACGTGATGATTTTCTCAGTAGATATCCTATTTGTGTTTGAAGGATGAATAGGTAGAAAATAATCGATAACCATATAACCGGATTTACTTCTCACTTTTTGAGTACATTTCAAGTATATAGAGATTGTTATGCACATTCATTCACATACACACATGAACATTGAATTCAATTTGAACATTCTTCGTCTTCTTTAAATGATGGGTTAGTTAGTTATTTGATTGGTTAGTTGGTTGGTTAATTCGTTGGCAGGTTACTTAACCACTTCATATAATCATTGCTATTCTCTAGTGGGAATTTTCCGAATATCAAACCATAAATGACTTCGTCAACATGTCCAGTAATACAACTCCATCGAATCAACCAATATTGATTTTATTAATACATAGTTCGTACATGTTTGGTAATTAATAGATAATGAAATGAATAAATGATTGTTTCACAAGTAAACTTCATCATTCGTTGTCTGTATCCTTACAATTATTTCATGTATTTGAGGATGTTAGACATTTTGCTTGATGTTAGATAGGATATTGTAGTGTTTTTGGTTCTACGGACGACTTACTGTCAGCAGAGAAATCAAGTTGGATAAATCACGAATTTCTACACCAAACTGATCTAAGTGACAATAGGCGAAATCTCACCAAATTCTTTTAGATAGTAATTCCGGACAGATTATTTAAACTGCTGATGAGTGTTTATTGGTGCTTTGATGTTCTTATGTTATAATATGTTGAATCAAATTAGGCGATACGTCAAAGAGTGATTGTATCCCTCATGGATGTTTCCTGCTACCATGAAATGCATTACTGTTGTAACGGGTGTGACTGCAGGTTTTGATAAGCAGTGTTTTATCGATTGATCACAGTAACACGGAAAACACGTGCGGACGACCTAGTGCCCTGATTGGCCCTGCTTCGAAATCTGTCCCAGCCAGTTGGGTCTAGAACACAAGTCACAACCTCTGAGATATGAATCATTGTATTTCAGATATACTCTATTTATATACTAACCAAACAAACCACATCGTACCATAAAATAGAGAACAACATTTACGAAATATTTAACAAGTGAAATAAACATCGACCAATAAGAAATGTACATTTAAGGTCCAAGGCCACCATAGACTTAACACGATAATTATTGGTATATTTTTCCGACTTCCTAACAATTACATTGTTTGATAATGGAAATTTGTGTTCCATGTTATATTTGTAAATATCACAAAACATCTTGAATCATTGTTATGAATAGTTGGTGAATCACTTGATGAATCAGGAGGTTATGAAGTCATATGATTCGTTAGTTAATAATGCATATAAATGAGAGCAAGTATTTACGTGTATGGATTGGGAATAAATGAATCAAATAATTCAACATACATTCATGAATAATTTAGTGGCTAGACAGTGATCATTAGGTAAAATGAATGTGACTGAGTAGTGGTTTCGAGTTGATTGTTTTACTGTTAGGAAATGCTATCGACTGTGTTTGACGAGATGGTTGATATCCAGAATGTTATATGAACAATGATATCCATTCCACATCAATGCTGATGTTTCACTAGTGATTAACTTGATGGATATCGTGCTTTTGTCGTAGGCTTCAGTCCGCTTTTGAGTATTATCACTGTAAGATCCAATTTGAATGTTTTGTGTGTTGGTGAATATCCCTCCATATATATACTTGTTTTTTGTTCCTATTGATCCCTTTAATTGTACATTGTTGTCTTTTGATTACATTTGAATTGTTAATACTTGTATTTTTTTATTATAGTTTTTGTTTTTCTCACGCATTCACTAAGTTTGTGTTTCTTTCTGAACTTCATCTGTGTTGTTTTACTTGACACTTGTTCTTGGCGGTAGCCACATTGATTTGCTCCTCCTTTGTATGTTCTATCCAGTCAGGATAGAATAACGTTCATTTGTTGTGACTGGTAATTTTCCCTCATCTTTTATCAACTCCTTTATTTACTGTAATTTAGAATTTATTGATTGAACAATTATTGGTTGAATAGCCGGGTGGTAATATTTGTTTAGGTAACGATTTACATTTAAATTTATGATGAATTATAGAACCGCTATTTACCCGATTACTTGTTTTGATTTCGACGGGCAAGGGCGAGTGTCTAACGTACCTGGACGGTTATTCTTCAACATCCAAACCGTAGTTTGGATTCTACAGTCACCATTACTGGAGGATGACATATGAGATATTATGTATGATCTCTTCATAGATCAAAAACTAAAAGGGAATCGACTGTCGTAATAGAATATATATATTGGCAATCTCATGGTATCGAATTCTTACGGAGATCGTGCCAAATCGTACAAGCGGGACTACATGTCTTAAACGAAGGCCTGCAAGATCACAGTTGACGGAAGAATGTATGGTTTTAGTACAGTTTAGCAAACAGGTGCAGTACTACCGGTGGCATGTTCATTAGTGAGCGCGACGTGATCTGGTACGCCAACTTGCAAACTGTGAGTCTGTTCCTTCTTGGGATTTTATATATCATTGCCTTATTTAAATTTTTCATACATCGTGATACTTTTTATTCCATGATTTTGGATATACATATATTATTCACTCTTTCATTCCCGTACTCCATATTTCACTATGACTGAATAGACACCCAAGGTACGTAAGCTAAAGATTATGCCCTCAACTTCGTTCCAACTGATGCGCTGGTTCTGATACGCAGAAGCCGACTTCTAGGCGCACGGCGTGAACGACACACGTGCACAATTCCTCACAGTAGTCAGGGCACCACCGCGCGAATTCAACAGGAACGTAACACTTGGTATGTTTGCTAGTGATGTTTCTGAATCCTACAAAGTACTGAAACGATCTATCCTTAAACGCGGATACCTAACCGATAGACAAAGTTTAGACCAACTTCTTAATAACATCGACCTGCAACACGGTTCTGCAACGGACATGTTGCAAAGAATGACAGAGGTTTTCGGCCAAAGAACCTTCGACGGTGGCCTATTCAAGACATCTTTCTTATCCAAACTTCTTCAACAGGTGCAAGCTGTGCTGGTCTCGTTTCAAAACAACGCCTCAGACAAGCTGGCTGAATCTGCCGACTGCATCTTAGAAATCACTAAATCTAATGCCGTGGTTCTTTCAGTCAAAGAAAAGCTTCAAACGACCCAGAATGACATTACAGAGCTATGCCATACCTTTACTTTTTATCTTGAATTTCGTAACAACCATAAACGGTCACCCCTCCCGAAGAAGCACTTCACGTAAGCGATCTGTCTCTAGACCACGAGAGACTGACTACTTCCTTGAACAGTTTCCAAAGAATCGACCTTCTTAAATTCGCCCAGCTTCAAAAAGAAGACACTGATCTTCAGCACGAGTTATCGTCCACAACACTTAAGCTGCGCAGCAAACAGATGGGAACAGGTAAGCAAACCTTACTTTGTGATACATCTACAGGTAGGGATCGCCCAATCGTGCCGAAACACTATCGACTCAACGTCTTCAGTACGTTGCACAAACTTTCCCATCCAGGTGTTCGTGCAACAATCAAGCTTATAGCAGAACGGTTTTGCTGGCCTGGTATGAATAAAGACGTGAGGGAGTGGGCACGCTCCTGTGTAAGCTGCCAAACATCTAAGGTTACCAGACGCAACAAATGTCCCTTAGACTGTTACGAGAGAACTGTAGACACCTGACTGACTAGAACCTTTTTATTGTACATCAATAATTTTACTGTGTTTCTGGATGTATTTGTTTTACTTAACCTTTGAACTTGTTTGTTTATATCATTCTTTTTGGACATTTTGGTTTCTCTTAGTCACTGGTTTGGTACCTGAGAGTTTTTGCTCCGGGAACCTACAAATTGAAGGTTTGTTTTGGAATTGTTATAATTATTGTTGTTAGAGCGACATTTGGGTCGACTATTTGTAACTTGCGAATAAACTTTGGTATCTAAATTGGTGTTTGGTTTTACTGTTATTTTGGGTTCGTAAGTTGCAAATAGATCGATATACCATACTTCAATAACGGGAACGATCAAAAACTTGGACGTAACATAGGCTCTTTCAAAACTCCGGACGCTTGTTTTGACCACATCCACCTGGATTCGGTAGGACCTTTACCAGATTCAAATGGGTACTCTTATCTCTTGACCTGCGTAGACCGTTTCACTCGGTGGCCAGAAGCAGTACCTATCAAGGACATCACTGCTGAAACAGTGGCTCGCGCCTTCGTCGAACGATGGGTAGCAAACTTCGGCTGCCATTCAACCATCACTACAGACCGCGGACGTCAGTTTGAATCTGAACTTTTCCGTCGTCTGACCACACTTTTAGGAACCACTCGCTTCCGAACGACTGCCTACCACCCACAAGCAAACGGGTTGGTAGAACGCATTCACCGACAACTAAAAGCTTCACTATCAGCTGCAAACGTTTCACAGTGGACTGACGCTCTTCCACTCGTCTTACTAGGTATCCGCAATGCAGTGAAAGCTGACATTGGATACACTGAGGCTCAACTAGTTTATGGAACGACACATCGACTTCCAGGAGAATTCGTGGATCCTTCATCCTCTCCAGTGAACATGGATCTAACCTCCTACACGAACAGGCTTACAAACGCAATGCGTTCAGTTAAACCTGCTTCCACTCGACCTCAATCAACTGATGTTTTCGTTCGACCTGACTTGCGATATAGTACACACGTTTTCGTTCGTCGCGACTCACATGGACGGCCATTCGATTCGGCATACGAAGGATCTTTCAAAGTTCTTCAACGTGAACCTAAGTACTATATAATTAATAAGAACGGAACAAACGATAGCATCAGCATCAATCGCTTAAAAGCAGCGTATTTAGAAAGAAACCCTATTCACGTCGACTTTCCTTGGGTACAATCGCACAACACGACTCCTACACTCATAATTCCTCAACCGACAACCAACACTAGCGATGATACTCCGAATGTATCTGAAAATGAACTTAAAACGACGCGTTCTGGAAGAAGAGTAAGATTTCCGGAACATTTAAACGATTATTGCACGTAAGACGCCAGCCAACATTCTGTTTCATCTCGATTTTCCATGGCATTAAATATAATATTAAAAAAATCAGTTATTATATGCTTATATTTATATATGTTTATTATTTTGCTAATATGTGTATTAAAAAATTAAAAAAACATTTTGTAAGAATCGCTTTTACGCTATCTCATGTACATGAGTTTGTTTTCTTTTTCTCGCCCACTTTGTGTCTCAAAGTGCGTACGAGTTTATTTCGACATGCACATACATATTGTTTTTTCTTTTCCAGGACGGCTGGAAAAGACGATAAAAGGGACGGTGAGGTTTACGAGGAACCGAAACTTTTCATTATGCATTATTTTTTTACTATATTGTACTTCATGATCCCTTATAGTAAGGAAGGACGACCAGACGCTGTTAAACCTAGCAAGCTATCAGAAGAGTGTTTACCAACGAAAAACTCGTTAGGTTTAGACTTCTGGCTGGCCACGTCTTAGGGTCATCACTACTCCACTAGGAAGGATCTGTAGCGGTGAATAAATCCTCAAAATAAATAGCTCTGTAAGTTTTCGACATTGGTTGCTGACCACATTGGTTTTATTGGACTCACTTAGCTGTAGGCGCTCAGTCATGCATCCGCCCCAGATCACGAGCGGGAACGCCGTGCTCAACACCCCCACTGCAATCACTAGCCAAATTAGATCAGACCATCCACGATATATTGGTAGCCAATCAAATATATTTCCGAACCTCCTCACTTCTGTCTTTTGATTTCACTTGGTGCGTACGATTCATATTAGAAGGCGTTACTGGTTAAAGCGTTGTCAAACTCCGAATACCTGTGGCATCTTCAGTCGTTTCCATTATAATAATCGTTTTCTCTTCATAAAAGTAGGTCATTACACATGAATCACAAATTATTTTCTATTACCGTTTTCAAATACTGTCCGCTTGTTAGCATGTCACTCCTTTTTATCTCCTTATCATATTTTATGCTTACAATCCAGATTATTCGTAATGATTGCACTGTTAAATTATTTGTAGATTAACAATATATGTTGTCTATGTAAATGATCGCAGTTTATTCGAGTTGGACGGGAACAGTATGGTTTCTAAGCTTACGTGAATCTCACAACTTCAGCTGAATATCTTAAGTAGATTTTTTTTATTCAGGTACTATAGTACTTTTATTACCATATACAACGTAAGTTAGCATAAGTTTGGGTAGCAGATGATGACCAGTTGTGCATGGGCCAACCAAAGCAGAAGAAGAATTAGCTGGTTTATACGAGCACTTCTCAATGATATTTCATATCAAACTACATAAATACTTCGAATATACCTAATTTTAATGATTCAAGCAATAGAAAATAATTGACAGTAACGCATTTAAAATCAATACAAAACCGAAAATAAGAGTTCGTTTGGTAAGATTTTGGACTAATTACAATGTTAGATCGTCGCAAACACATTGGATAGTTTGGACAAGGTTGAGGTTCAGCGGGGCGTTTGATGTTTCGCGAAACGGTCGTAGTCTGGTAATATACTCAACGTATTTATGGGTTTCCGCGGGTGAGATTCAGTGCCAGTATTTCGTGCAATTCTTCTGCTTTTTTTAGCGCATCGCTTTTACTTCCGTTAATGACATTTACAAATTGATAAATAGCTTCCTTGATATCCTGTTCACAAATCACTTGGTATAGCCTTGCCCCGTTTCAGTATGCTAGTTTTCCAGTTATAAGTAGATGACATTGCTATAAAACCAGTTCGTGGTCCAGGATTTATTCATGTTACCGACCAGAATACAGTGTGATGGTACCTTCATGTGTTGTGTGCAAGTCATATTCTCGTAAACTAAACTCATGTTTATGAATCGAAGTTAAGGTCAACTATCCTTGTTAGTTAGTTTTGTAGATTTATTCATGAAACATTCACATTCACGTGAATTTGGAATGTCTAGTAAAACGCATATTTATATACATCGACTAGAAGAGGAAATGTCGCACTATTTCCACACGGCAGGCTAAAGAGCAGACTTTATGCGCGTTTTCTCTCTTATTTTCGTACTGATTGTGCCCTGTATTTCACATATGTTTTTCTTTATCTCCCTTCTATTGTTTAGGTGTTCTGGTCGCTGTTATGATCAAGTCAATCATTGAATATACTGATTGCATACTTAGTTCGCATCTAGTTTTGCAATTTATTTGCTGCAAGATGTATAGATAAGGCGAGTGCTCTTTCGAATCTCAACTTAAATCTTAGGCTATCAATAGGTCTGAAGTACAGTTGACTCCACGTTTCGTTACTTTTGAATGCACGGGATAAATTTGCTTGTGTGACAGATCTGAGTAATAATTCTGTAATTCATCCCTGTTAATTGTTTAGGGCATAGCGATAAGTCTTCTGTCGTTTTATAGAACTCAGTTAATCTACGCTTGTATTATACTTTCAAACATCTTCCAGAATGGTTTAGAGTGATTTTATATGCCATATTCTACCGATCAGCGGATATTAAACACATGTAAAAATATTCTCCATTAACGATCTTAAATGACTTATCAGTCAATCAGTAGTGTTCAGTTATGTAGCGATATATTATCAAACGTAGCAAATTTCAACGAATTAAGTTTCCACATGATTAATGAATGTTTACATATTGGGTTGTTAGTTATCGTAAGTTGAAAGTGGTTAAGGTTAAGCAATAGGAGAACTAGATAATGTCACCAATTACTATTCAGTTGTCAATTACTTTAGAATTGATTGATAATTCTGTCACAAGGTGTCTACTTTCTTTGTTTCGAGTTTGATATCCTTAGACTTGAAGTGCTGTTTGGTGTAATGTAAGTATATTTCGATACAAATACTTCCATTCCTACTTTTCCTGCTGAACAAATCACTGCTCACTTTGCAATACTGTTGGGAATGTACGATCCTCAAATGCAATTTATAAAGAAGGCAATTAATATCATTTGAAGGCAAATTTAAGGTGAAGAGTCAACCTTCAACATGCTGTTATCATATTACTTTGTGGAATTTAAGTCCTTTTTCACAGTGACTCGTGTTTAATAACAGTAATTAAGTTCATTAAATGTAATCGTCGCAACCTATTGAGTGAAACGTATTCCTAATCCTACCACGGTCATAATCAACTAACCTTCCATTTTGAAACCAAACTTTTCACTCTATTTTGATGGGTTTGGCGAGAAAGGAGTGGAAGTAATCTCGTTCACTGTACCAAATCCACAGTTGCGAAATATTAGTTTATCGCACAAATTTAGTAAAAACTTTTCACTCCTTTTGATTTTTCACTCTGCAAGTGTATTACTGAAGATTACTGTAGTTTCACTGACACACGTTTCCATTTATGTCATGTTCTTGTGGTCAATCACGTGAATAATGTTTCTTTTTTATAGTGGGAGGTTACTAGTAAATTTGATTTGAATGAAAAGGAAGCATACAGAAAAATCTGATTACGTGTCAGCACCAGAAATGCCAGCAAGTGTACAAGAAGATCTTAGTGATGTGAGCGATGATTTTGAAGATACATACAATACAGAAGTAGCTAATATTCAGACTCAGTTAGATCAATTGGATAACAAAACTCATCCAGGTAATTCAAATATTCTATTTGTATATAACTGGGATATAATCGATAGAATTTGTGAAAATTCGTGAAGAAATCGAAACTTGGTATTCGGAACAAAAACAACGTATTCAAATTTTACATGAACACAAAGTAAGCATAAAAGATTTTATTTTGCTGTTTCAACATCATTTATAAGTTATGGCATACATTATAGATAAAAAAATTTGCTTCAAGCTAACAAACTTGATTGTCATTTTTCGTTGTGTATCGATAGACAGGTTAGGAGGTTTGGTTGGAATCAGCCAAATTAATTATACCAACAACTAAATAACCGTCCAATGTGTGGGAAGTGTTATTCATTATTAGAGGAACAGTCTACATCTATGTTTAAGCAAAAGTTGTTTATATGGTTATTTGGAAGTTATTGGTCGGTGGCTTAGTGGTTAAGTTGCTAGACTATTTGTGATGAAGTTATGGATTCACATTCCACTTTATCTGCTTTAGTCTGAACATCCAGATTGTATCCCTTGCGGTTACACAGGTTAAGACTTTAGAGTTTGCGCTAATCACACTTTGTTTCTGATCAGCTCTTGATGATCATCTCTAATGAGATAGCTGTTGTTTCCAGTGAAATTCGTGGGTTAATTTCGGCTAATCACTAAGCGATATTAGTTTTTGGTGAGAGTTTAGAGTCATACCATGTTTGTTTACACAACTGATGCTTATAACTCCGAAATAAGCTTGTAATACAGAATGGTAGATAGTTTGTGATTAAAACTTATCACCAGAATGTGCACATGTTATGATCTCCCGTGTTAAGACCCATCTACTCTTGTTGCTTAGTATTCTCCGGACACTACTTAACTCGACAAGCCTTGAAATGAAAACGCGGTTGAGAAGTAACGTAATTATGTTCCAAATATACAAGGTTGAATGCAAGTAGGGCTCACAACAAGAAAAAATTTAGTATATTTATAATTTTACACAAAAAGATAAAGTCTCTTCCAGGTATCCACCGGCTCTAATTAGCTAAGAAGTGGCCAGTCAGCGTGCCCCAACGTATTCCTGCACGAAACATGCATTAATCCAACCTGTATCCCGCTAGCAACACCATTGGAAGTCTAGTCTAATATACAAAAATTTTAACTATAAAGAATTAAATGGGAACTTTTTTAAAGACCGGCTCAGGGAGTGGCTCTCCAAGGAAATCACATTCAGTTTAAACAACCGAGCAGTATCCAAGTCCACTCACAAACCCAATGATATATGTTCTGCATATATATTTTGGTGCTCATTCGCACCAAAATGTGTTCAAATAAACAAAGTTAACTTACTCAATTCAGCCAGAATGATGCATTGATTTCATTACTGAGAGTGTGGTTTACAATAAGCTAATTCCACGTAGGAGAGAAATTGTTCAATAAATTATTAGTTAAGCATAAGTAACATAGTTATTATATGCTAATCCCACACAAATTAACAGGCAGAGTTAGAGTCCAGTGGATTTTGATTCAATGATCTAAAAGTATTATACCTAAAGGCTCTTGGTTCAATTCTGCATGTATCGAAAATGTGTATTTTTTGACCAATTTGAAAAACATGATGAAGCAAGCCATATAGTAACTTTTATTTTTTCAATTGATGAAGATTATGTAATATCAAATCACTGCATTTAGCGGAAAAAATTAAGATCAGATAGTTTTCTTGTTGTTGATCATATCACATTTCTTTCACCTTATTTTACCTCCTTTAAATAATTACTCTATTAACAGTTAGATACTATTTATCGTGAGTATACAAAAGAAGCTGAAGCATGTGATCGGGATTGTGAGGTAGGTCATCTCTTTTTAAACTGAATGGATCCTTTTATATATGTCTTCTTCCTCTCACCTCCTTATTTCCCTCTCTCTCTCTCCATAAACAATATCAGCATGAGAAACGACGAATTCAAGCTTATTTAGTATCATTATGTGAAGAACTGAAACGACGTTTGGAACATGATAAGAGAAGCATTGAATTGACTCCAAGTGGAGGTTAGTTGGTCGTATTCAGACAGCTTTTTTTCCTTTAATTTTTCGCCGTATTATATAATTCGTTAATAATGTCTGTTTTTATTCTGCTATGGATCTTGATCGGATACTATATTGTATTATAGTAATGATAATAATGATAATAATAATAGTTGAGAGGAAGATTTAAACGTAATCGCTTGATTATTCCTATGTGTTAGTAATATGTGTTTTATTTGCATCACCTGAAATCGTGAAGCAACAGAGTTAAGAATGCTGAAGTTAAGTATAGTGTTATGAACAAAAATAATAAACTGGTTGATGAGGTTTTGGATCTTCATCCAATAAGGTGGTTTAGACATACATTATTTATGCTCAAAGTGGTATGTTGGATGCTTACTTGTAAAGCTTGCAACCTGGTTCTGAGAGCTATCTTTATTTCGTTGAGCTTTATCAGTATCAGTATCTCCAAGGAAGGCTGTATTAAACCTTTGTAATGCTGTTTGTCCAGTCCTTATTTAGCTTCAGTTTCATCTTGCGAACCACCAGGTGGTGATATGAAGCTGTCAGCTCCTCTCTTTGCTCTCACGTTTTCCATTGACTTTCTGAATTCCTTAGTGATGCAAACATAATCAATCTGGTTCTCTTTAGTGTGATCCGGTGAAAACCATATAGCTCTGTGTATACGTTTGTGGGGGGAATATAGTGCAATTTATAACTATCTTGTTGAATGCACATAAATTTGCAAATCTCTCAATTTTCATTCCTTCCTATCAGTCCGTGTCGTCTCATGATATCTTCATACCCGGTGTTGTCCATTCCGACTTTTGCGTTTAGATTTTTCATCAGGACTGTCAGATCGTCTCTTGAGCACTTCTCTACGATCGACTCCAGCCTCCCATAAAACTGATCTCTATTGTCTTCATTGCGATCATTGGTAAGTGCATAGCACTGGACAACACTCATTGTGAGTTCCATGTTGGATAGAGTAGGAGTAATTTCTAAGACGACCAGAGGAGTCAGACCAAAACATGGTATCAGTCCATAAAAACATTGACTGTATGTGTAGACGACCTGGTTGCCATTCTGATAATAACTGCTACCAGTGGTTGAAGATGTTGAGTAACATGGATCCGAATTGGTTATATTGGCTTAAACGTATTCACTATTTATCTTTCTCTAGATCTTCAGTTCAATTATTTTTTCATACATACTTTTCATTCTGCCCTACTGAATCATATTCGTTGTCGTTGCTACTAGTTTTCAGTTTCTAAAAGTCATACTCCTCAACCACTGAACCACTGCTCCAATACCGTAGGTGTATCTTGTGGATATATTTCCAACATCTTATTTGTTAATTGGGAATCCGATGTGTGTTCTTCAAAGTGTAATTGTAATCATTTACGTAGCATAGTTTGCAAACTCATTTCTAAGGAACATTTTTCATGTGTGAGTGATACTACTGAACTACCTAAACCAAGTTATATTGAGTGAGGTTCAAACCTACGGCTTATCAGTTTAAACCAAGTTCACTGGTCATTATTCCACCATTCCACATACTTCCATGCTAATTCAGCCAGCTTTCAATCTATGCTAGATGCTAAAACGTAAGCAATTCTTATTGGCCCAGTGTTCTAGAAATACCCCTGTCAAGCAGTGGGTGAAGAAAACGGGCACTTCATTCGGTTTCAAATTCATTAGTTTGAAATCAATAAGTCTTTATGCTAAGATGTGCGTCTACTTCAAATGTCTTTTTCATTAGCCAAAATAACAGTAATGTGTATAGCTAACTTTTGATTTTTTCGTGTCTCAGTGTTGTGAATTATCATCCATTCAACTTCTGATGGAAGTGTGTTATTCAATTAACAATTTTTAGATATTCTTGAATTTAAACCTGCGATAACTCGGAAGTTGAGAAGACGAGCTATAGGTGGGGTTGGTAGTGGTGTTAGCGTCGGCTCGGGGGGCGGAAATGATGTTTCCGCTTCAAATCCAGCTAATTTCATGTATTGGGGTGACTTACTTCTTTGTGGTTCACATTGGCCAGTGAATTCGAACTTGAGTACAAGATTACAGAAACCCAATTCAAATGATTCATACAGTTCTAGTGCTGTTGCAAATAGCAATGATGAAAATACCGATCCAATCCAATCGTCATCAAATTTAGAGAATGAACCTAAAGAGAATGCTTTAAGTGATGTAACGGGAATTTCATGTAGTAATACAATGTCATCAGTATTCCAATCGACCGCATTATCGTCATCATTATCAGTAACGTCGGCATCAACCACAACAGCGACGATGCCTACTACAACTTCCATAACTAGCACCACGTTCAATTCAACTTCTAAGTCAAATATATTTGGTACATTAGGTTTAAATCTCTTTGATGGAAGTTTGTTATCACATTTATTAGCTTCCATGAATAACAACACATCATTGACAAATTTCTATACGAATCCTTCATATTGTATATCAAACACACCAGAAAACATAAATAATGTCGGTGACTTTTTAACTAATGGAGGTGTAGCAGTGAATTCACCGTGTAATTCTACTGCAGTAGCTGTGGCAGCTGTTGCAGCTGGTCTTATTATGCCATCAAATGGTACTGGAACCATTGGTTTATCAAATAACATCAGACTCTCTCCAGCTACTGCACTTGGTTGTGGTCTAGTACCACTTCTAAATAATACTAATAACAATCATATTCATTCTTCATCAACGTCTATTCGTAAAAGACGTCATCAGAATACTGCACCTAGTGCACAATTAAATCTTTTATTACCGGAACATGAGATTTATGCAGATTTGACAATTATTCATAGGTAAGATACTATGATAAAATTTCACAGATATATATGGTATATGGTAATATAACCCATTTTGATTATTGCAAATTTAGAGAAAAGTATTTTTGATGTGTTAGGTCTAAGTTTTGCATGGCTTGACAACTCTTTTCGTCATTGAATATTTATATAGAGGTCTTATGGTTGAATGGTATTTGCTCACAAGACCGGATTATCAATGTAAATTTTCGAATCATTTGAAATGTAAGGCATGACCATTCACTAAAAAATATAGATTACTTATGTGATAAAGCTAGATGCTCATGTATAAGCTATTCGTATAAAGTTAATATGATATATTGTTATAGACGATTGAAGGTAATTAGTTTCTAGGTCACTGACTCTGTACAGTCAATTAAGACCTGATTTTTAGACATGTTGTTAATTGTGTTTTAATTATTACATGTTACTTCATAAAAGTGACAAGGTAAATATATGAACCTCCTAAATGGTACTATTCAAGTTTCTCTGTAATTAAATTCTCAATACATTATAAACATTATGTGACATAATTAATGAATTAATCAATTCATGCTATAATTGAAATCTCCAAATGTTATGATAAATACATTAGTTATTTACCGTGATAACCTTTTACAAGTTTCTGACATTTCAATCCACTATGATGTAGTTGTAATCAGTATTCAATTTAAGGAGAAATCGTGGAGACAAACATAAGTTATTTCATTTACTTATCAGTGTACATACTTTTTGATTAACTTTAAACTGTACTAATGTGGTTACTTTATCCTTCAACTGCCCTAATGTGATTGAGACCAGAAGTAGTCCGCTCTTTTACTCAAAACACTGTCATACCGTGTCGTGTCTATAGCCTCTGTCAGGAATGTCTTACTCATTACCTTCACGCAGCGCTGTTGTTTAAAAGGGTGAGGCTACGAAAAGCGGATGTTTGACGCCCGAAACAGATTAGTGAATATGGATAATTCACCTATTGGAGCTGAGAAACTGCTTTCAGATCAGCAGTATACGTGGGTTTTAGGATCATGAGGGCACTCACGATGTATAAACCTACTTTACGTCAATGACCACTATGAAACATCATGTCCTTAATTTAGACATTGCCTTTTTTCTCGGTGGTCATCTCTTTAGGAAAACCACTTGCTTAGATTTCGGTATCTGGGCAATATCCTAACCCTCGCACATATTATATTGTTTGACACAGTCTACTTTTGGTTCCAAGTCAGATCAGATTTCGTTTAGATTAAACAAAGAACAAAACAGCTTAAAGATGCTTGTCATTTGGAGAGACATAGCTTTTTGTTAATCCAACAAGTAGGTTTTCATGAAGCTTTGGAGATTTCACATTGATTTTGGCAGTAACAGTCCACTCACTAGTACTAAAAAAACTCATCTACTAAGTTGTTTTTGGTGTTTACCAAAATAAGTTTAGCTTGGGGTAATTCCACATCAAGAAAGTATAATACAGTCATAATATAATTCTGTCTTTTTCTCTGTTTACTTTTTTTAATCATCATCTTTATTTTCCCCTAAATCATTCTACAACAGAGCTTGTTCGAAAGTTTCAAATATTCCCAATGGAACATCAATGAGTAGCGGTAGTCGTAAACATTCTTCACATACTACAAGCAACAATTCCAATTATACTCCTAATAATACTTCGAATACATCTCAATTATGCTGTAATAGTCCGTTGAGTCCTTCCTTAGGTAAATGTTATGAAGATAATTGTGGCTCAAGTAGACTGACAAAAGATTCCAATACAACAACTATGAATACACCGTTATTTTCATCTCATTCAATTGGTTCGCCTAATTCATTCAATAGTGCAAGTGTTGGTGACATGTCAGTAACACGTACAGGTGCACGTACAACTGGTACCGGTCACATTGGAACTAATTCATCCATGAATAACCAGTCAAATACATCGTTTTCTGTATGGATAGACGATGGACGACTTTACTGCGGGCATAAATGGTATGATATTTCGGTTCAGCGTTTTTCTTTGAAACAGTTAAACTGAGATTATAAAATTGTTTTTTCCTGAAGCAAATACTGTTACTGTCAAGGGAATTGTTGGTTTAGAGGTTTTTGTAGCTGTAATATGTGTTGATCTCTTATTTAAGACATGTAATTTATGATGAATCATTCTACTTGGGTTTGCCGGAGAAAAGTTTCATAATTTTACTTGACGAATAGTTTTAGACAGACAACCATTACAAAATAACGATCACTAGATAGTTGTTTCATATACGACTTCTGATCACTGAGTAACCAAGAAATCGTTACAAATCTAACTCGGAACTTTTTATGCCTTATGCTGAGTCATTTGATATTTTCGATTGTGGAGTCAAATAAGAACGCTGCGTTACACCACCATAAATACTAATAATAACCACAAACTACTGTCATGATTTGATAATTATCTATTTTCAGAATGAGTTTTGTGGAGATTTGAGTAAATTTCACAGGTTGTAATCATGAGTCAGTTGAAGCTAGACCACCATTGAAAACCTGGAAGCACTGGACGGCCGTTTCGTCCTAGTATGGGACTTCGTTGGATGCCGGCTCAGTGGTCTAATGGTTAAGTGCTCGCGCGCGAAGCCAGTAGGTCCTGGGTTCGAATCCCGCGGGGGGCGGGTTCGTGGATGCGCACTGCTGAGGAGTCCCATACTAGGACGAAACGGCCGTCCAGTGCTTCCAGGTTTTTAATGGTGGTCTAGCTTCAACTGACTCATGCTTACAACCTGTGAAATTATCTATTTGTTACAAGGCACAAATGAACAGTATATACGCTAGTTAGTTAATTCACATGACGAATACACAACCCTTTGATATTAATCATTCACATATGAATAAAAGAAAAAAAATGGTGCGGGCTTTTGTGGAAGCCTTTGTATTTTTAAGAAGAGATACATAAATGCAATACAACGATTGTCTTTGTGATGTAACAACAATGACCTTGAAGGCATGTAACAAACTAGACAAGGAAGTAAACAATCGATTAATATAAAATAACAAAGATCTATAGGACAATATCAATTGAAATTTTCTTTTCAAAGGTCTATCTACACGTTAGAAGTTCAATTTATTCATAAAAGGAAAAGAAAGCAGGATACTTTGAAGTCTCCTTAATGACCAAGTTTGAGAATTATCCTTGGTGTCTTAATGAAAGCGGTGACCATTGAAGTTTATTTGTATCGGAAATGTGACAGGTATCTTAAATGCTAGTAGATAATAGTTGTTATGTTAGATGATTTAGTTGAAGTTGATAGCACAAACCCTTTGATGACAAGTTAATGGTGTAAAAGGTGATTTGCTCGCTATCAGTCCCCCTAAATCATATGCTTGTTTACTCAGAAGACTGTTCAAGGAGATTGTTGTGAATATCCTTACTAGAACGAAGCATCTGTTTGGTGACGTTTAGTGTCCAGTTGTTTTTCTTTCTAAAATCAGTCAGTTCATAATGTAGGATATCTTTAAAGTGAATACATCTTCACAAGCTTCGATGATTTAGGCGATCTGAAAATATTAGTGCAAAACCCAAGAAACTGATGTTTAAGCTCTTCTCATACTAGGTGTTTTGTTGGGTTCATTATGTACTTTACAAATTCTTTTACCTGTAATGGAATTCCGCACGGCAAGGTTGAGATGTACTGTTTCTGTAACCCTCCCTTCTATCAACAAATAGGGTAATTAGGAATATCTTATTTTTCATGAGAAACATTTTACTGCAATGATAACCGTGTATTGTCTTCATCAAACTGTTTTCATCTTTAGATGTTGTTACTTACCAATTTTCGTCTTACTACTCTCCAACCAACTTGTGTAGTATTGTGCAACTTTAAGAAAACAAATGTTTCAAACAAGAGTCCCACAACAGGACGAAACGGCTGTCCAGTGCTTCCAGGTTTTCAATGGTGGTCTAACATCAATCGGTTCATGATCTCAATCAAAAACTTAATCTCCACAACCCCTAAACTGACGAGTATAAACTTAATTGCTTCGCATCACCAAGTGAACCGTACTATCAAGTCAAATTAATAATTTATGATGAATTCATTATTTTCGTTATGTTAGTGTGAAATATGACAACTCGAATTCATGTATGTATATACACACCATGTCTTATTTTGTTTATTTTGCTTAAGACTAAATGATCAATTCATTGACTAGTATCATTGCTTTTAGCTTCGTAATATATGTACTAATATTTGCTTTCTATTTGAACATCAAGCTATCAGATTGGTGCTTCAGTTATCTTAGAAGGTCGTGATGGTTCAAGTCATCGATGTACTGGTACAATAGCATCTATTGGTGTTCAAGACATAGCTATACGAAGATGTTCAGATCATGGAATATGTCGTGTAACTGTACAACAATTAAAACAAGGACGATATGCAATATGGCCAAATAAATCTGAATAGAATAACTTCACCTTCTCACAAATCATTCTGGGCTTTATTGTAATCAGAAAAAGATTAACTATTGAGAGAACCAATCCTATTGTAAAGTGTAGATTGTTATTAATACTGCACTTTTACAAGTTCCCTATGTGAATATATATACTTGTACATGTAAATTTCTATGATCGTTCTTATCATTTGTCAATTTCATCTTTATTCATTATTCCATGTCAACACCCTGTCAATCCTGTCATAATATCATTTCAGAATATAATCTAATCTCTTCTTTTTCGTTACATTTCAATTTTGTACTACTTACTGAATATGTGACTCAATGATAAAGTCAAGTTTGATCTCTACTTTGCTCCGAAATGCCGTGGTACGGCCGAGAGTGGGGAGAGTCGTCTCTCCCTTTCGAAATGCTCTCACATGGCCACGTGCATACAACCACTGTCAGGGAAGTCCTACTCACTGCCTTCTCGCAGCATTACTGTTGTTTACGAAATTGAGAAGACGAAAATCGAATGTCTGGTGTTTTAACCGTGTTGGTGGGTATGGACCAGTCGTTGGTGACCGGCTACCATGTGACTGCATCTCATGACGTTGTTCCACTACCTTTTGGACCAGACCTTTAGGTCAAAGACTGTGGGTGTGACCCCCTTAGACATCCACCTGCTTCGGTTTGAGCACCCGGGCAGTATCCCAGCCCACACACAAATCAAGTGATTGTGTTGCGCATATGTATTTGGTGCCTCCTTGTACCAATGTTTGTGTTTTAGTCTGGACAAGCAGACGGTTGAAACCAATAGATTTCCACACATTTAAAGTATGCCTTCAAGTTAATGTTCTATTGTGACATAGCTTATGATTGTTTTATTTCCTGAATGATCAGAAATGTTTCATAATAAATGTAGGATCTACTCACTCTAGTCTGTTCGATGAGTAACAGAACAAAAACGGCAAGCTAAAACAAAAGGAGTCGTCAGTCTAACAGTAGCAAATATCGCGTATGATAATATGGATTAAAAAGTTACAGAGACTTTCAGATGTTTGTTAAAACTATAATTTATTAACAAAAGGAAGAGTCTTACTTACACCTGTTACCCCTCGTGGAGGAGCATAGGCCTCCCACCCGCATTCTTTATCCAACTCTGTCCTGGGCAGTCCTTTCCAGTTGTTTCCAGAAGCTATCCACACTTTCGATGTCTTCTTCCAATTCTGAAGCAATGTGTTCTTTGACTTTCCTCTTTTCCGTTCCCCTTCAGGAATCCAAGTTAGCGCTTGTCTCACGATGCAGTTTGATGATTTCCGTAATATATTTCCTATTAACATCCATCGTCTTTTCCTAATTTCGTCTTCAGATGGAAGCTGGTTTGTCCTCTCCCGTAGTAGGCTGTTGCTGATGGTATCCGACCAACGGACATTGAGTATCTTGTGTAGACAGTTGTTTACAAATACTTGTACCTTTTTGATGATGGTTGTAGTAGCTCTCTAAGTTCCAGCTCCGTACAATAGAACTGTCTTGACGTTGGTATTGAAGATTCTCACTTTGATATTGGTTGACAGTTGTTTCGAGTTCCATATTTTATTCAGTTGTAGGAATGAGGCCCTTGCTTTGCCAATCAGTTAAAATCTGAGACGTTCCCAACAACCATTACTATGCGAATTTGTACCTGGTTGACTAGATAGTATTTAGATAATTAAAATAACCCGTCGAGTAATTGTACAAAAATCTTATTTGTCAAGTGGACAATTATATTTCATAATTCTGGCCTGTAAATGATTTTTATCCTCCTATTCTTCTTTAATTGCCTGATTATTATTCAATCTCATCTGATATTTGAAATCTTGTATCACTTTATGTGATGTAATCTTTTCTGTCTTGTCGAAAACAGTTTTCGGTTGAGAAAATCGAATGAAAGTATTTGGATATTTCAATAGTTGAGATCATGAGTCAATTGAAGCTAGACCACAATGGAAAACCTGAAAGTACTGGACAACCGTTTCGTCCAATTGTGGGATTCTTCAGCAGTGCGCATCCACAATCCCACCTCGCGAGATTCGAACTCAGGACGAATCGGTCTCGTCTCGTGCGCGAATGCTTAATCTCCACACCACTGAGCTGACTGGCATCCAATGATGTTAATGTCTAACTTCAAACAATCCTCGAAATTGAGCAACACATCCACCATTGTCATCAGTGAGTTACTATCTCACAAATATTTGTGAACGATGCACGACTTTATAGCTTGTTTAGTGTTTATTTTTTGGTTTGTAAACCTGACAGAAGAGATAATTGTTAGATCTCACATTTGTACTAGTTTGATACGTCTCAAGAATTGCTTTACAAAATTGAATTGGTTTTCTCGAGTAAATGTTGATTTCTATTTTACGTGTAAAAGTGAGTAGTATTTGTTGAGTGTGATCACATAGTGACCTTTATTTTGAGATGTACAGCGTTACTATCCTGTGCATTTTAAAGATGTAATTTGAAGTCCCAGATACATGATCGGAAAGTTATTTGGCTTAAACATTTTAAAACATCGTAATTGTAATCCATAATAAACACTTGGTATGTTGGGCCAATAAGAAATCGGCCAAACGATGAGTGCACTTGACTGACCAAGAAGTTGCTTTTATTTTTAAGGGATGCGATGTACAGCGTTGATGGTCTAATTTTCCAAAGAATGGCTTTTTGCTTACTCTACAATTCATTTACTAGGTACATGACTTTGAGACACTAAGTTCCAGGGCTGGTGAACGGGTTTCAAATTTACGGCTTAAGTCAAACACCCTTGACAACTGAGTTGATCATTATCATTTCAATTACTTACAAGGTTCAGTGATGAAAAAGTGTATCCCGTATCGTATTTGGCAATTGGGCTTGTGAAGATTGGTCTAACATTTCGTAAAAGTTCACGAATCACCCCAAGTTAGACAAACATTATAAAACCGAAAGCATCGACCAGTTTTACCATTCTATTATCGAACTCCTCAGGAATTCATGTTCACCACTCTAACGAGATTGAATCTTGAACCATGTCTCTCCTCGATTACTTCCATTCAGACCGCTGAGTAGACGTCCACTGGTTTATTTGTTTGACTTCAATCAATTTCCAACATTACTCGATTGTGGTCTAAACTTCAACTAATATTAATAACATACAGAGCTTCAATACAAGTTTATACTAGTTTAAATACGACCGACCAATGACCTTAAAAGGTCATTGATGCACATTATTAATGAGCGACTATTAGCATAAAATCTAGGTCTAAATGGTAACAATAAGTACCCGAACTTTTGTACTAACAAAGAATTTCCAATATTGTTCTATTTAAGGTAGGTAGAACTGGATGAACACAAATGAACGTACTATATTTGGGATTCGTGATCAGTACGCAATCAAGTACATAGGGATCATTTGTTAATACAAATACCACATCTACCACCTTCGCAGCAGTACAGTACACATAACACAGTGTGTGTAGACGGTATTTACTAATTCGGACTGAATGAGTATTTTACGACCATATTTTCAGAACACTGAATGTTTGATTTCCCTGATGTTTATTTGTCTGTCAATATTTTTGCAAGAAAGTGTTAGGTCTGTAGTCTAATGAAATCAATCATATCTACCATACAAAACACATTGTTTCGACTTGATTCAAATATATATTACTTACTTACGCCTGTTACCCCAATGGAGAATAGGCCGCTGACCAGCATTCTCCAACCCACTCTGTCCTGGGCCTTCCTTCCTAGTTCTATCCAATTGTTGTTCATTCTTATCATGTCTATCTTCATTTCCCGGCGTACTTTGTTATTTGATCTTCCTCTTCTGATTTGGCCTTGAGGATTCCATGTGGGGATTTGCCTTGTGACGCAGTTGAGTGCTTTCCTTGATGTGTATCCTATCCACTTCCAGCGATTCTCACCGATTTCTTCCTCCACTGGAGTGCGGTTTGTTCTCTTCCACAGTAGGTTGTTGCTGATAGTGTCTGGCCAATGGATCCAAAGTATTTTGCGTACACAGCTGTTAATAAACACTTGTATGTTCTAAATGATGGTTTTCGTAGTTTTCCAGGTTTCCGCCCCATACAGTAGAACTATCTTGACATTTGTATTGAAAATTCTAACGTTGGTGTTGGTTGAGGGACAGGTTTTTTGAGTTCCAGATGTTCTTCAGTTGTAAATATGCTTCACTTGTTTTGCCGATCCGCGCCTTCACATGTGCATCAGATCCACCGTGTTCATCAATGATTCTACCCAGGTATGTAAAGGTTTATATATATCAGTATGATACTATTGTTAAGACACGGTTACCTTCAAATTTATAAATCCTTGATAAACCTTTAATACATCATAAACTATTGATTTCAGTTTTAAAAAACTAAGGAGACGAAAATCAAACAAAAGATAAATGCTTTTATAATATGTAATCGTAACCTCGGTTTACAGATGAGCTTTACTACTTACTTAAATATCAGTAGTCTACTGATGTTTTATTCAGTTTTGAGCATAACAGTATGTATATTCAGTGTCAGAAGGTAGTAACCAACTCAAATCTGATTTGGACAATTTTTAACCAGTTAAAATTACTTACTATCACAAAGATCTGAAAGGATTTGTAACGTACACCCTGAATACCACTACTATCTACAATTGGAATGTACCAGAAAAAAAAAACGATGTTTAGACGTAAGAATTATTCTCCAATCATTTAGTCACGTTAAGTTACTGATTGTACAATAAGTGAGATACATAATAGTTGTTCATTATTCTAGACAATGTTACAGTGAACTTGAATGTTTAAACTAGGCTCTAATATAAACGGAAAAATAGGCTAATCTTTATTATTGCATTTTGTTAAAATCCGATAAATTAGATGGTGGTTGGAGGTAGTCGACAGGAAACCTTGGACCCGGGTTTCGTGCTACTCGGCACTCGTCAGCAAGGTGTACCTGTAATCTTGAGGGAATTGGTGCTCCCTGGCGGATTTGACCCCGTGTCACCCAGCTTCACAGTCGCCAGTTAGATGTTGGCAATTCAGGAATTGACATCTGATTAATGTATATTCTTTTAGATGCATATTGCTAGCAAACACAATGTCACTGATTTGGCCTTTTGTAGCTTGTATACCACAATGTAGTAAACTTTACATAAGTGAACCTGAATAGGTTATGAGACTAATAGACATAGCGATATGTTAAAACAAACAAGAAAACGGATAACTTGTTGAAATATTTAGATGACAGGAATAGGTAGCCCAGATATTCAGGTAGGTCTCACTAAAGATTTACGTTTGCAGTTGGTCAAATATATATTTTTCTGATTGAGATCATGGACTGATTGTTGTTAGACCACCAGTGAAATCGCGGAAGTACTGGACGGCCGTTTCATTCTATTGTGGGACTCCCCAGTAGTGTGCATCTACGGCCACGCCTCGCGAGATTTGAAGCAAGGATCTATCGGTGTTAATGTCTAACCTCAACTAATCCACGAAATTGAGCGACACGTACACCATTGTTTTCATTGAGTTACTATCTCATAATCTGGACTTTTGAGATTAGTACAATCTCTACAAAGCCCCTTTTGATATCAAATGAAAGATCTTGGATCGGTACTATGGTTTTACTGTACCGCCAGGACACGAAAGAAGGATTTTGACGGATCTTGAAAATTCGGAGAATTAAAGCTTTCTACAAGACAACCAATACTTCAAGAAGCGTTTAAGTTAGTTAAAGATAAGATCCTGTTTACATCTACACAAAATTGTGTCTACATGTTAGTTTGTTTCGATTGTGATGCGATCTAAATTAGAGTCTTCTCGTGAGATCTTGACTGGTGCCGAAGAACACTTAGGCTGAGCAAAAAGACCTAATAATGCTGTAGAATTGCAAAATCCACAAGTTAAATCAGCAACAGGAGTACATTCTATTTTCAATAATCATCAAAATGATATTAAACTACCAAGTTCCACCTTGTTACTGATACCAACATTATTATATTGTTGTCCACAGCATGTATTTTGGATCTGTTTAACATTGGTTGATTCTGTTATTTGCCACATGTTTTGTAAGGAAATCCCAAGACGATTCGTGTTTAAAACATGTTTCCTCGATATTACTAGTATATTACTTTACCGTGCCTTTAAAACTACCCTGAGCTGTAGTAAATTGTGTGTTGAAATTCATATGCACACTGAAATTGTTCAACGTATGTTTATATATCTGTTGGTCTTACCCACTAAGAAAACCGCCTGCTTCGGTTTGGGCACTCGGACAGTATCACATCCCTCACACAAATCAATGATAACTACTATTGGCCTCATCGTTATTGTTGGGCGTATATGTATTTGTTGCCCCCTTGTAACAATGTTTATGTGTTCAAATAAATAAATAATCTCAATGGTTGAGATCATGAGTCAATTGATGATTGACCACCATGGAAAACCTGGAAGCACTATACGGCCATTCCATCCTATTGTGGGACTCCTCACCAGTGTGCATTCATGATCCCTCCTCGCCAAATTCGAACTCAGAACCTATCGATATCGCACGTGAACGCTTAACCTCTAAACCATTGGGCTGGCCAACATTCAACGGTGTTAATGTCTGACTTCAAATAATCCACAAAATTGAGCGGCACATCCACCATTGTTTTCAGAGAGTTACTATTCGGATACAAATAAATGAACTTTAAGATTCTTTAAAGTAACATACATGTATTCAATCCCTTGTGTATAGTTTACGGGTATTGATATTTTACAATTTATCGACGTTTTCACTATCTTTCAAATAACATTATAGGTAATAATTTGTTGTTGTTGTTGTTGTTGAGGGAAATGAATTAACTTTTGACTGACTGTCTAATATTATTGAATTGAAAATGATATTTGTCTATCATTAAGAAAGTGAATAAGAATCAACAGATTTCTGCAAGTATCTCCAGATTATTATTAATAATACTCTATTTAATACAAGTCTGAATGATGTAAGATTATTGACAGTGCATAGTTGACCAAACTCTTACACTACTGTCAATTTATAAGTAGTTAATACGTGAATATCTGAAGAAAAACAAACAATACTCATACAATAATTAGCTACTATTCATTACTTATCTATTAGGCTTCTTTCTATAAATATCTTCTTTATTTCATCATAACAAACTGTAATAATGATGTGAACACAATTCAAAACCTAATCACTCTGGATAATAAGTCAATATTACCGGGGTAGGTTTAAGGTAAGAACAAACTGTGCAATCATGATCTCAACATTAGGGTGAGTGAACATGTACCCAAATAGTTGCAGAAACAGATACAATCAAATGACCCAATAAGAGCAGAGGATAAACATCCATCATCCTCTATTGCTAAACATATAGTTGAAACAGATCGTAAAATTGATCTAAACTCGGCTTTTGTGGTGTTGTATATAAAACTGTAATAAAAGTTAAATAATAACTTCTTCAAGAAAACTTGTTCAGTATTAAGTCAGTACTAGATCAATTTATTATGTAACAATGCCTACTGAAGAATCAACAATAAACAGACTCATTTTGTTAAGAAATTATTGTATCTTTGTATACATATTCATTAAGAATTCCTACCTATAGTTCTATCTTATTATGGTTGGATTGCACGAAAACGATCATTCTAACCTTCTATTTCAGCAATGAGTACATAAAATTATTTTGGTATCCGAACTCAGTCAGTCAGCTACAACATAGGACTAGGTACATATATTCATCGGTCCGAGTTGCCATACCTCATTAGCACAACAAGACGAACACCAGATTCAGAGAAGTAGTTAATTCAGTAGTGGTAATATATAAAACAAAGATTTTGTATAAGGATATAATACAGGAAGAAAGAATTGGTTCATAGAAAGAAAGATATGAGGCGGTTTTAATCTCATAGTGTGAGGTAAGACAGAGAGTGTATACACCTACGCCATTGTGATCGATTCTGAGCCATGTCATCCAGAATCTCCAACCATTGGTTACGATATTCGCGCGGGCCCCAACCAACATGGCTCACACCAGAAGTTAGTGACTTCAAGCACTGATGCCACGTTTTGGTTTGGCCGCCTCTAACTTTCTTCCAACCATCCTCAACACTAGTCAGCATTGTGCGTTGTGATAAACGGTGTTCATTCGTACGTAAAAGATGACCCAACGATCTTAGTCGATGAACATTCACAACCTCATTGACGGATTTTCCATCATTCCCTATGTATAACCTCACTATTACCTACTTTTCTATTTAGATTATGAACCGGTTGATGTTAGTCCATCATTGAAAGCCTGGAAGTATTGGGCGGTCGTTTGTAGGACTCCTCAATAGTGTGCATTCATGAGCCCTCCTCGCCAAATTCGAACTCAGAACCTATCGATATCGTACACGAACACTTAACCTCTTGACCACTGAGCCACCGACACATCCTTCATTGTCTTTAGTGAATAACTTCCTTTTTTTTCATTATTCCTTATTTAAGGAAACATATTTAACTGTTTACTTAAATTGCTGATAAATAAATAAATGAACTAGTTAAAAGAATAAAAATTACTTTAATAGTAAAATGTGAATACCAACCGAGTGCAATTAATTGATTGAACAAACTATTTAGTTAAATAAATTAAAATAAAAAAAACCACACAAATTTCGTACTTCATTTTTACCCCCCCAACAGAATATAAGTTGGTACTAGTGGTTTTTCATTTCCTGAAATTAGTTTTTTTTTCTAATGAAAGTTTAATACTTTCTACTTAGATTAACTAATGATGATTATAATCTATCAGTGAAAACGTCTTACAATTAAACTGTGAAATTCGACTGACAACTGACTTCAAGTTGTTCCAGACATTCAGGTTTGAGTTCTTGATTAGTAGATCTTGGAAGTACTAAGTGTGACATAAGTTTCCATAAAGGCTTTGTGATTCAGAATTTAATTAATTTCTTCATTTCTATTATAGATATCGTGTGTAAACACTATTCCTGTAATGTGTCATTATTAAATGGCGATTTTATTCAAGTTATTATGTTCAATGAATCTATATTGTTAACATGAATAGAGAGGTAGTAAAGTAAAGAAAGAAGTAAAGAATCTAACCTATGTTACTGAATGACATAAATTATGTTATTCAGATTATAATAGTAGCTGAACCGTTTATCAATCTCAGATTTAAACCATCATGTTGTATTGAACTCAAATTCCTGGGAAAGTTTTAAGCTATAATGCGAGCAAAGTCTACGGGTGAACTTGAGGAAGTTCTAAGAAGCTCAGAAAGAGCTGAAGATATTCCATCCAATGATCTATTACAAGAATATTACAGAATCTCGACGTGTGGCTTCCCTATTGGACAATTGCTAATGACCCCCTGTATACGGATTAGAGGGCTAAAAATTATAAATACCTGACAGTTTTGTATCATAATTGACACTATTTGGAAAAGCACTCCTTCCACTTGTCTTCTATCTTCTCATTTGCTACTTGGAAGGGTTGTAACGTTCGAGTGCTCAAGTTGTATACGGTAGTATTAAGAATCTAAGCTCTAGATATAACATGTAAAAAAATAACCTTCCTAGATTTCATAAATTTCCCCATTTAACTATCTTGGTGTTTGTCTTTATTCTTAAGTAAATTTTCATTTGAATTTTTTTGATTGAGATCATGAACCAATTGATGTTAGACTACCATTTAAAAACTGGAAGCACTGTACATCCAATACATCCCATTGTGGGAATCCTCAGCAGTACACATTCACGAATAGAAACAGGTATCTACCTCATGACAATGGAAGTTGGTCGCATAATTTCGTAGATTAGTTGAGGTCAGACAATTACTATTCAATATTCTCGTCAGCATATAACAAAATTCTATTCTATTCTATTCAAAAGATTACACAACTATCATCCATAGTTACTATTATATATCCTGATAGGAATAATAAATGGTAATTTTTGAGATCCATTCATGGACCAATACTATGAGTACATTTTTATCGTGTAATTGTTATGTAACTAAACTGTTCATATTCATGTCCCTGTTATTATGAGTTTTATTTTGACCTATGAACTATTATTATACGATTTACCATTCTTGAATTATTCCCTGTCTATTAATTAATACCTCCCTCATTCACAGCCACATTTCGCTAAATCTTGTAAAAATGTTGTTTCCTATTTTATTGGTACAATGTGGTCTGTCTGGTTGGTATATAAACCGAGTATGTTTGGAATAAAAGATTCATATTGAGGAGGCTGAGATTGATATTCTGAACTCAACTGGCTGGACTAGGCGGGAAGCAGGACCAATCAGAACTGTAGGCTGCTCGCACCTGATTTATGCGTCACTGGCTCGGTCGGTAGTTCGCCTCTCTCTCTCTCTCTGATTAGCGGTATCGTTGCGTTATTCAATAAACAGGGCACATAGATTCACAAGTTATAACAGTTACTAGTTTATAATTACTAAACCTTATCCTTTGTAGTATCTCATCTATAATAATTCGAAAATATGATTCATAATGAGATGTCTAGAATTCTATCTAATTAGTGTAGCCATAGCAATTGTAACATTGGAAACTTTCATGTTAAATTTCAGCAAAAAATGAAAAAGTAAAAAACAACAACAACAACAACAAATTCTTTTTCCCAGCAATTTTTTTTGTATGTAACATCGATCAATCAATCAATCAATAATTTTTCGTTTTTATTTGGGGGTGGGTGGGTATAAATTTTTAACAAACAGATACTAGGCAAATTTAATTAAGCAAAAAAATGTAGATATTGGCTCAGTGATCGAATGAGTTAGGCGTCCGAGCACGAGACTGATATGTTTTGGATTCAAATGTTGTGGGGGGTGGGCGAGATCGTGTATGCGTACTATTATTCAAGAGTCCAATAACTAGGATGAAATGACCGTTCAGGACTTCTAAGTTTATTATAATAGTCTAACTTCACTTGAATCATGGATACAATTATCAAAGATTATAATCGCACATTGATGAATGTAGTTAAACAGCTACTTACTTACTTACTTACCTACGCCTGTTGACCCTCGTGGAGGAGCATAGACCGCCTACGAAAATACGACATTTATGATGTTTTAAATGGAATGATTTACATTAAAATCCAAATATAACCAAACCATTAGTCACCTATTGTACATTTTTGAAATATTCAACAATTAGAACCATCAATACAACCATTTTGTTGTCAACACTATTCAAATCAAAGTCAATGTCTCATTGACCTAGTAGTAGTGATTACTTCTTATTACATTGAAACAGATTAATGTACAAACAGTTAAGTTGATTATGAAATATCCTAATACTAATATCATTTTATTTGGAAAGTTCTACAAGTAAATTTTATTTAGTTTTTATTGTTGCTTTGGAAACCTTCTTTATATAAATCATTAGATAGTAAAAAAAAAGTAATATGAATGACGACTATTCATTGATTGTTTTCTACAGTTTAGGAGATAATTAACTTAATGAAGAAAGAAAAAAACGTTTATTCTGTTCATTACTACAATAGACATCCAATCTATTCCTATATAAATAATTCAGAAATATTGATCTAGTTAGTGAAACAATCATCAGAGAGAGATTGAGATTGGTTGAAGTTGGACATTAACACCATTGGATGCTAGTCTTCCTAATGGTCTAGAGATTGAACGTTCGCGCGCGGGACAGACAGGTCATGCGTTTGAATCTCGTGAGGCGAGATCGTCGATACTCACTGTTGAATAGTTCCATATTAAGACGAAACGGTCATGCAGTGCCTTCAGGTTTTTCATAGTGGTCTAGCTTCAATTGACTCATCAATTCAACCATGAAATCATCAGATTGTATATTTTCTCTTGCAAAAGATAAATCTCCCACAATGCATACAAATTAACAGACGAAATATATTACATTATAATTCAAATTTCAATGATTATGTACAGTCGTTACAAATTTTGGCAGGATTATAATTTATGGATGAACCAATCAGAGTTAAGATAATGGGTCTTGGATTTTGGAGCGAAATTTATTCATCTATTTGGTTGAATAACATTCTGATATTTTAGTTAATGTCAGTTCGTGATTAAAATAACAAATCTAATTCCTAACCTTGACCGTTAACTGTAAATCGTAATTCTAATCCCTCACACTGATTTATAACCGTCATTTAGTCCTAGTAAGTAAATGGACATTCTCAGGGTCACTTCAATATGGCTCAAAGGTCGTCCATAAATTATAGACTCACTCACACTTTTTTGTGATTAATATACTGCCTCATTTGTACTCCTTGAAATGTGGACTTGTATAAAAAAAAAGTCATATACCACTGTGGAGATCATTTAATTTAAAAGCTTGGATCACATTAAGTCTTTGCGCGTGAGACCATGTGTGAGATCGTGGATGCGCACTATTCACGAGTCTCATATTAGGATGAAATGGCCATCCAATGCTTCCAGGCTTCCCATGGTGGTATAGCTTCAAATGATTCATGATCTCAACTATTAGAATTACTATGATATCCACAAAACCTCTTCTGATATTAAAAAACATATGCAGCTCAAAAATCATCTGATTGTCTGGTTTTTGTGTAAATGTTTAGTGATGTAGTTATACAGTCTCTGTGATAACAGTGTATTAATTCAGTAGACAAGATTGACGATAAGTTTTACTCTTTTTAGCAGACTTCAACATAAGTTATATTTTTAATACGGGGAGATACTTTATATTATTCATCATTTCAAACTATTAAATTTATTCAAATAAGTTTAGATTGATATGATGAATGGATTGATGTTAGAGCACCATTGAAAACCTGGAAGTACTGGACGGTAAGTTCTAGTACGGGACTGCTTAACAGTGTACATCCACGATCTTGAACCAAAGGGACTAGAACCCAGATCCTGTGGTCTCACGCATGAACGCTTAACCTCTAAACCATTGAGCTGGCCGGCATCCAAAGATGTTGATGACTAAATTCAACCAAGTCGTCATATTGTGCGACCACCCACTATTGCCTTTAGTGAGTAACTGCCTCACAACAGACACAGTTGAATTACATTGACGACGGCTTCTTATAACAACTCCAGGTTTAGGGGTTGAGTATTCGCGCACGAAATCGAAGGTCCTTGGTTTCAATCTCTTTGGTGCAGGATCATGGATACACACTGCTCACGATTCCCATACTATGATGAAATGGCCGCCCAATGCTTCAAGGTTTTTAATAGTGGTGTAACTTAATGAAGTAAAACTTATTTTTGTGAATGTTTTACTACACTTTCTATTTTCTTAAATTAACGCCAAATTTACTCTGATAAAAGTTAAGAAATCTAGTTTCTTGTTGTTGTTTTTTTTTTTGTTGAATAAAATCGACTGAGACTGTTTTGGTTGAATAATTGTTGAGTTAATATAAAAAAGGAACTCAGTCAATTTTGTCTTAAATTTCAAAATTACTTTAATGAGAAAACTCTTTTATTCAATTGAATTCGTATATTGAAAACTAAGCTCAAATTTACAAGCATTATATACATTAACACTGAGATTCAAGTACATCCAGTTGATGAGTTCCAAGTAGGACGAAACATGTGTCCTCCAATCCACTGTTAGTCACTATCAATCTTTGCTTATAATATTTGTGAGTTAAGGCAATATCAAGACAGTCCGCACAAGATGCACATATGCGAATAAGCGACTGATCAATTGCCGTCTTAAACATCGATGGCAAGATTCAAGTAAACAATACCGAGTGAATGTAAGCTTAAATTGTTTTAGTGTGGTCTAATTATCTTTTAAGCTGAAATGGTAGATTATTTCTTCACAAGCATTTATAAATATAGCACTATGGTAAGTTTTGTGTAATCACTGATATGATTAGCAATCGTCATCATTAGACATTATATCATAATGGCGTTTGAAGCGAACGGCACTGGGTTCAAGTCCCAGAGTGAACATCAACTCTGAGATGCAGGTACATCTGCTTGACGACTCTCAAATAGAACGAAACACGCTTCCTGGATTCCACTGTTAGCTGCCATCCATCTTTGATTGTAATGATTGTGAATTGAGATAATATCGAGGCACAGGTTGGACGTAAGTCAACAAGAGACTGATCAATTGCAGTCCTAAATAACAATGGGAAGATTCAAATAAACAATACCAAATGGATTTAAACGCATTACCTCTAGAAAACTTTTGTTAGCTAATGGACAAAATCACCAGAAGCTCACTCTTATTAAACCAGATTTTGAATGAGCACCTTTGTAGTATTTTACTTGATAAAAACAAGTTAAGTCTAGAGTATCCTTCTAACTACCATGAACCATCAGGTGCGTTTCTCCGAAAGGCATACAACCTTTCATTGTAAAGTTACAAAAAGCCTAATCAGAAATATCATGGTTGCTGGCAATATACAGAGAAACGAATATGCATTATTGAGATGTTGATTCCTAATATGCTAAACATCTAACTGGCAATCACTCAATATGTTATCGTTAGGATCGTCCAAGAAGTAAGAAATGGAAACTTGTTGAAATACATTGTACTGAGAATTCTATATATCGTACCACAAATATAATATTGAATAAAGCTAGTAATAATAATAATATCTAATATTCTAGACATTCTGTTTGGTAGCCATATTGAAACTTGATCGACACAATTTGTTTAGCATGAAAAGACTAACACAAAAAATAACATTGATCTTAACCCAACTACATAAATCCTAAAACCTACAAATTTGCAACAAGTTGTGTTTCATTCATATTATTGATTACCGATTTTTATGTTGGCGCGTGATTGAAGTTCTACTCACGTACAGAGCTATTGGTCAATTTGAGTTCCTCTTTAGATAATCAAACAGTGTTAGACACTATCACCATTGGATGCCGGCTCAGTGGTCCAGTAGGTTAGGCGTTCGCGCGCGAGACTGAAGGTCCTGGGTTCGAATCCTGTGACCGGGATCGTGGCTGCGCACTGTTGAGGTGTCCCACAATAGAACGAAATGGCCATCCAGTGCTCCCGGGTTTTCAATGGTGGTCTAACATCAATTGGTTCGTGATTTCAATCAAAAACTTAATAATCTCCACAACCCCTATACTAGTGTAACAACAGTTCGCTTTTTATTATAAACTAGTATATATATGGTGTGTGTTACTTATACTAGCAGATATAGGTAATATATAGCAACAATCAGAAGTCGAACGCCTAGCAGCAGAAGACTGAAACGAGAAGAAAAGGAAGGAAATAGGAGAGAGATCGAAATAACAACAGAGTTAGAAGAAGAATAATGGAGCATGTAAAGGATAATGCAAAGTAGACATGCAAATTATGTAATTATTGTATGATTTTCATATTTAACGAAGCTATTGTGTGCTTTTGCACAACCTGAGTTCTCGTTTACTACCATGTCATTTCTCAACATTTTATCGATACAGAACACCGTGAATAGAATATGTTACCAGGTTCAGAATCATAGTTGAATTCACAAATGGAATTTGCAATACTTTCATATTTATCTGATTGAGAGGTTGAAGTTGAATGAAATGAGAACTTCTGTGTCAGTTCATCCAAAAGTTCCATTTGATTTGCATCACTCTGCTCTTAATGAATTTATAGAATAGTTTTCAAGTCGTCCAAAGGCATATGGAGTAGACGAAACATTATAATAATCTCCGTTACCACTTTTTTTGTATCCTTGATCTGTCTACCCATTCATATACAGGAAAAAACTTGTCTCGATCTAGGTTAAGGTCCTGAAAGATAAGTTAACTGGTTAGAACCTTAAGGCTAGAAATGTGTAAGTTCGAATTGAAACTATCAGCCTTGGACAGAGAGACGAGAACTATTCTATCACCTGATTGGTTGACAAGCGAGAGAGAGAGAGAGAGAAAGAAAGAAAGAAAACGACTCAACTGGAACACTACTCGATTTAATCTTGATTTCCGATTCCCAGTTCCCAATTCAGAATAATGTAAAAAGATAGATGAATAAATAAATAAATGACTAACATGACTATAATGCACAAACAATTAGAACAATACAATTATGTCCAAACTAGGCATTGGGGTAGAAAAATCGAGTAGAAAAGGTTACGTCTAAATTATGATAACTTTGAAACAGAAATTGGGTACGGTAGTGAATCATACATCAAAACAAAAGCTTATGGTTCATAAAATAAACAAGGGACAAAACTAAATATTAGTAAATTACAAACTTTGAATTAAGTGAAATAACGTCGCCAAAAACAGCTTACGTTAGTTGTTATGGCTTCTTTATTTCTCTGTTCACACCATCCAGCAAGGAGTGATTTTTATTAGGATTATGAATCAGTCTACATTAATTCGTCACTGAACACCTGAAAGCAGTAAACAACCATTTTGTTTTATTATGTGAGTTCACAGTAATGCGCATACACAAACCCGCAAGCAGTAATCGAGCCCAAGAACTTGTGTTCCGCGTGCAAACACGCGACTTCTAGATTCGACATCCAACAATGTCAGTGTTTAACTTCAGCAATCTAAGAATCATTTGACTATCTTACATTGTCTTTTATGAGTACCGTCTTTAAACACGACGTGATTTAGCTTCACTGGTGACAGCTTCTTAATAGAATTTCAGACGAAATTAATCCGAGTGAAATTTCCTTCTGTAAAAATGTTTTGGAATGTCATACACTTTTTTAAAAATCTATTTGATTGCCAACTTGCATTAACGATTTTCTTAAATATCTGAATAGGAATTTCTTGCAAAAAAAGTTTTAACAAACTAGAGAAACCCTATTATAGGCAAAGATGGATAGTGGCTAGCAGTGGAATCCAACACTCGAACCTAGAGTGAACATCAACTCTGAGATGCAGGTACATCCAGCTAATGAGTCCCAAATAAGATGAGACTCATGTCCTGGATTCCACTGCCAACCGCTATCCATTTTTGTTTAAAAAGAGTGTGATCTAAGGTTATATTAGGGTAATTCGCACAAGATGCAGATATGCCAAATATAAGACTAATCAATTGCCGTCCTAAATAACAATAGGAAGATACAAGTAAGAACAATATCAAGTGAATTTATTAAAAACCCTAGCATTATCATAAACAAAAGCCTCTTAACATTCCTAATCGTAAATTATATCAAATAAATAGTTTATTCAGATCTTTATTCTTTTTAGCTATGTTTTAAATTGCTTTTTGGCTATGTCAAATATTTCTCAATGTCATATGATAGTTGAAGTCATGAGTCAATTAATACTAAACCACTATGAAAAACCTGGAAGCACTAAACAGCCGTTTCGTCCTAGTATGGGACTCCTCAGTAGTGCGTATCCACGATCACATTCGTGAGACTCAAACCCAAGACCTATAGGTTTTGTGCGCGAACGTGAGCGAGATCATTGATGCACACTTTTGACGAGTTTCATACTTAGACGAAACGGCCGTTCAATGCTTCCAGGTTTTTCATAATGGTCTAACTTCAATTGACTCATCAATTCAACTATTAAAATGATTTAAATCTACATAAAAATGTCCTACTGATATTTATTTTAGTAAATTTCCATGTGGTAATGGAAATGGATAGGACATACATTACGCAAATCATCAAACTACATCACGAAACAAGCCGCAACTTGGAATCCTGAAGGGAAGCGGAAAAGAGGAAGGCCAAAGAACACATTACATCGGGAAATAGAGGGAGATATGAAAAGGACGAATGACAACTGGAAAGAACTGGAAAGGATTGCCCAGGACAGGGTTGGATGGAGAATGCTGGTGAGTGGCCTATGCTCTTTCACGAAGAGTAACAAGCGTAAGTAAAGTAAGTAAGTAAATTTCCATAATTGCAAAGTGTTTCCCAATCTTTATTTAGTTAATTTAGTCTTCATTCCCATTTCGCTTAGAATGTATTTTCTAATTTCACATGACTGAAAAGAAATTTAATTAAAACAAATTTTTTTATTTGATAATTGTATCCATGATTCAAGTGAAGTTAGACTATTATAATAAACTTAGAAGTCCTGAACGGTCATTTCATCCTAGTTATTGGACTCTTGAATAATAGTACGCATACACGATCTCGCCCACCCCCCACAACATTTGAATCCAAAACATATCAGTCTCGTGCTCGGACGCTTAACTCATTCGATCACTGAGCCAATATCTACATTTTTTTTTGCTTAATTAAATTTGCCTAGTATCTGATTGTTAAAAATTTATACCCACCCACCCCCAAATAAAAACGAAAAATTATTGATTGATCGATTGATCGATGTTACATACAAAAAAAATTGCTGGGAAAAAGAATTTGTTGTTGTTGTTGTTGTTGTTTTTTACTTTTTCATTTTTTGCTGAAATTTAACATGAAAGTTTCCAATGTTACAATTGCTATGGCTACACTAATTAGATAGAATTCTAGACATCTCATTATGAATCATATTTTCGAATTATTATAGATGAGATACTACAAAGGATAAGGTTTAGTAATTATAAACTAGTAACTGTTATAACTTGTGAATCTATGTGCCCTGTTTATTGAATAACGCAACGATACCGCTAATCAGAGAGAGAGAGAGAGGCGAACTACCGACCGAGCCAGTGACGCATAAATCAGGTGCGAGCAGCCTACAGTTCTGATTGGTCCTGCTTCCCGCCTAGTCCAGCCAGTTGAGTTCAGAATATCAATCTCAGCCTCCTCAATATGAATCATTTATTCCAAACATACTCGGTTTATATACCAACCAGACAGACCACATTGTACCAATAAAATAGGAAACAACATTTTTACAAGAATTAGCCAAATGTGGCTGTGAATGAGGGAGGTATTAATTAATAGACAGGGAATAATTCAAGAATGGTAAGTCGTATAATAATAGTTCATAGGTCAAAATAAAACTCATAATAACAGGGACATGAATATGAACAGTTTAGTTACATAACAATTACACGATAAAAATGTACTCATAGTATTGGTCCATGAATGGATCTCAAAAATTACCATTTATTATTCCTATCAGGATATATAATAGTAACTATGGATGATAGTTGTGTAATCTTTTGAATAGAATAGAATAGAATTTTGTTATATGCTGACGAGAATATTGAATCGTAATTGTCTAACTTCACTCAATCCACGAAATTATGCGATCAACTTCCATTGTACTGAGGTAGATACCAGTCTCTACTCGTGAATGCATACTGCTGAGCAGTCTCACAATAGGATGTAACGGATGTATAGTGCTTCCAGTTTTTCAATGATAGTCTAACAGAATGGGTTTTGTGGAGAGTTTTAGAAATTTCACAGGTTGAAATCATGAGTCAGTTGAAGCTAGACCACCATTGAAAACCTGGAAGTACTGAACGGCCGTTTCGTCCTGTGGTGGGACTCCTCAGCAGTGCGCATCCACGATCCCGCACCACGCGGGGCTCGAACCCAGGACCTACTGGTTTTGCGCGCGGGCACTTAACCACTAGACCACTGAGCCGGCATCCAACGGTGTTAATGTCTAACTTCAACCAATCCACGAAGTTGCGCCACCGTACACCATTGTCTTCAGTGAGTTGTTATCTCACAACAGACCTGGTTGAACTCCACTGGTAACGGCTTCTCACTAGAACTCCAGGAGTTTTTCCTGGGTTCGAGTCCCGCGTGGTGCGGGATCGTGGATGCGCACTGCTGAGGAGCCCCATACCAGGACGAAACGGCCGTCCAGTGCTTCCAGGTTTTCAATGGTGGTCTAGTTTCAACTGAATCATGATTTCAACCTGTGAGATAGTCTAACATCAATTGGTTCATGATCTCGATCAAAAACTTAGTAATCTCCACATCTCATTATTGATAATTTTAAACATATATTCTTGTTGCATAACTATTGAGTTACTAGATTATGTATATCTATATTCCTCTTATTATGCGCTTTATTTTGAATTATACAGTAGTATTACACAATTTACGGCTCTTAAGTTATACCCAATCTATTAGTTATAGTCTCCCATATTCACAGGCAATTTGTTTGTTTGATCGTGTACAAATGTGATTTTCCATCTGATGGTACTTTATGGTCTGTTTAGTTTGTATGTTTAAAATACGTGATTCATAGCGCAGACGCTGAGATTGGTGTTCTGGACTCAACAGGCAGGGCTAGACAAGAGGAAGGGCCGATCGATAATCACTGTTCTCTAATTAGCGGTATCGTTATGTTACATGTTAATAGGGTAAAAGGCCACAAGTTATAACAAATTTGAAAAGTAAATCACTAAGTGTTCACTTAACAAACTAAAGATTAGGAGTTTCTTTGAGATCTTGAGTTCTTGAACTCGATCTATGAAGAGTCTAATACAAGGCTAATCAATTGTTTAGTATATTCTGATTTCCAGTGGTTGTCTATCTGCAATTAGTCGTTGATTTAAATAACAATATACCGAATACATATAAAATGACTAGAAGTTGAATATTCAGATAAATAAGACTTAAAATATATGAATGTTTCCCATAGATGCTAAGTACTTACTGTTTTATATGTCACACTACTTAAATAGTCCATTTAAAAAGCAAAATATGTGATAATTCAGATACCGTGATAGTACATTAGAATATAACTATCGTTTGATTACTTTATAGACCACACCATAGAGAGTTGATAGAATCGTTTGATAACAATATACATAGAGTCAATTAGTGGCCAGTTATGAATTCCTGAATTCCCGTCTCGTCCTATTCAGGACTCATCTGGTAAATGTTTCTTCATCCTAAAGTTGATAATTACTATCAGACTCTAGCATAATACCGTTCTATATTGAGTCCAGATAGTTACTGTTTTATGCAGTGTTAATAAGTTAACAATGCAGTCGTCGCTTTAACCTATAACAGGAACCTCTATCAAGAACTAAACGTGGAATCGGTTAAATGTATTCATCTTACAAAAAGCTATAATTTATAGACGAACTAATCAGATTTAGGGTAACAGGTCTTAGATTTTGGCGCATAATTCACTCATCCATTTGGTTAGAGTTTTGGCATTTTAGCTGGTGTCCGTTCGTGATAAAAACCCTAAATCTAATTCCTAACTTTAACCATCAACTGTAAATCATCAGGTTTTTAATAGCTTTTTTCTCGTTCTAATAAATGAATTGTGCTTTGTTCTTTGTCATAATAATCATTTGAAAATATGTCAAATGGTATGCATAGCCAGCTCGACTAGAAATAAGTATTACAGGTACAGTACTTAGAAAGATGTAAGCGACAGGTAAACTTGCAAATTGTTACTATATAAACTTATTACTTGTTAGTCTAAGATAAAATGAAAATAGAAAATCACCTCATTGAGGTAATAGTGATAGCTATAATCAATGGTTGAATATTTATTATGGCATTCAGTTCTATATGTTATGTCTTTAACTATACAAATGATCATGAAATATGATTGCCAATTTAGATACGCTGACTTATACGATCAAACGAATGACACATATACTAGTACTAGCAATTTAAAGTCCTTATTGGTCCTTCTTCCTGCCTAATCCTGAACAGAACACCAATCTCAGCCTCCGTTATACGAATCATATATTTCAAACATACTTGATTTATATACAAACAAAATCAGATCACATCACACTATAAAATAGGGCGTAACATTTGTACAAGATCAAACCAAAATTGACTTTGATTGTGAGACTGTTACATTGGTAATAACTTAAGAATAGTAAATTGTATAGTAATAGTCAATAGGCCAAAAGGAATCTCATAATGAAAGGAATATGAATATCCATATCATATATAGTCACTTAGTACTTATACAATAAGAATATAAGTATAATATTAGTCCATAAACAGATCTCAACAGTTATTATTCATTATCCTCGTCAGGATATAACACGATCGATCATAGTAGTGTATCATTATTCATTTTCATTTTTTGTTGTTGTTGCTTCAACTGATAATAAATAGCATTCCCTACTTTCATTTTCTATATATATATTGTTTCCTCTCCCTTGCTTATCTTCCTAGTGACCCTTTTTTATGTAATTACGAAGTGTAGCTACTAAAAATGATAAATTAACGTTCTAGGCTGTACATTGATCATGACTGATTGACTTACTTTCATTATGGAAGTCTTTTTGAGTAATATTATTATTATTGGCTTGATTCAATATTATATTTTTGGTACAATATAGAATGCTCAGCATAAACTACTCCAAAAAGTTTACTTATTTCTGGATCGACCCTTCCGACAAAAAAATATTGATTAGTCACCAGTTAGATATTAGCAGTTCAGGAATCGATATCTGATTAATGTATATTCTTTTCGATGTATTATTATTATTATTATTTGAACACATAAATATTAGTACAAAGAGGAAACAAATACATATGCGCCATATAAATCTCATTTGAATTGTGTGAGGGTTGTGATACTGCTCGGGCGCCCAAACCGAAGCAAGTGGTTTTCTTAGGGGGCCACACTCAGAGCCTTCGACCTGAAGGTCTGATCCACAAGGCAATGGAGCATCGTAAGGAGATGAAGTCCCATAGTAGACGGTGACCAACGATTGGTTCATACGCCATTTATTCCCTCAGGATACGGAAGCCCATGTGCACTATTGGTTTGGAATGAGGGTATTCCAACTCTCCTAGGTGAACTATCCGCCAAACCGGTTAAAGCATCGGACATTCGCTTTTCGTCCTCTGAATTTCGTAAACAACACCCCTGGTGTAAGGAGGCAGTGAGTAGTTTTCAATTAGATAACCATGTTGTAATCACATTCACGCAAAATTACAATTAAAAAAAAAACAAAATATATTTTATTAAAACATTTTACAGTCTAAGCAGTATTCAACAACGACCGATCTTAGTCACGATATGATTTATGCTTTTGATGGAGTTTTTTTCTCTGAGCTGGATGGTTTGGTCGTGGAGCTTTCATCGTTCTTCTGGACGACATCATCAGCACAAACTTCACATAGAAATGTATGCTAAAAATGTCGATAGATATAAGTAGTATGTATTATCAATAGAAAGTGCAGATTTCATACACATAGCTCCCTTTATTATTTTAAAGAGAGCAAGAACAAAGATTGATGCAGAATAATATATGAATTCATTTTATTTCGTTAGGTTCTTATCAACTATTTACAACCTAAAATCTTTGAAAATCAACATTATTACAGATATTGACATATTTATACATAAGAGTGTGATTAAGGATGAATAAATGTATCATGGTGTAGCGAAGATTCCGATAGAGTTAATGAGGTCATAAAAGTTTGTCTCGAATGAATAAAGTTTGAGAGGGAAAGTTCCAGAACATTGAAATAGTGATTAGAACTCATGAAAATAGATTAATGGTAATAAAGAAAGATATGAATTGAAATCAGTCAGTTATGTATGATGTAATTTAAACTTCAGAAAGAGTTGGAATAATGACGCAATAAATGAATAAAAAGGGGGGTTATTGTTACCAGAGCAAAGCAAAATTTATTACTGTCTCTTTTTGTATACATAGATCTGGTTTTAGATTACTAACGCTTCAGCAAATTTCAGAAGATTGGAGTTTGATTGTTTGTTAATCACCTTGAAGGATTTCAGTGTATCGACTCATATTCTATTAAGAGATTATATATTTTGATGGAGTTTTGTTCTCTGAGCTGGATAGTTTGGTCGTGGAGCTTTCATCGTTCTTCTGAACGACATCATCAGCTCAAACTTCAGATAGAAGTGAAGTGTTCGAATTTCTCCACGTATGGTTCACAGCTTGTCCTGTAGACCTCTATGTTGATTGGTTCTTGTCGATTTCAAACTCGTCATTGTTTACTTCTTTGTTCTGGTTGTATTTCACATTGGTTTGATATTTGGCAAATACATATACTACATGTGGAGAAATTCGAACACTTCATTTCTACCTGAATTTTGTGCTAATGATGTCGTTCAGAAGAACGATGAAAGCTTCACGACCAAACCATCCAGCTCAGAGAACAAAATTCCATCAAAATTATCCACGTGAGATACAAATCTTCTCCATCATCTCAGAGATACTATAATTTTGTGTATATATATACATATACATCCAGTTATCCTTACTTAATTATTCTCATTCATTACATTATTACGACGTTTCGATGAGATAAATGTACATAAATCATGAGAATGGGACTACAATTGAAAATGTTGTTTATATTTCATATTTAAGAAGAAAAAGTAAAAGGATAATCATCAATCATATTATAACCTAATAGATTCCTATTTTACTTTATATTCATCTAATCTCATAGCAACCATAAAAATAATATTTAAAAAAAACATAACAAATTGAAAATGTAGACAAGAATCAATGTGTTATAAATATGAAAATAAAGTCAGTTTTATTATATATATATTTTGATTGAGATCATTAACCGATTGATGTTAGACCACTATTGAAAACCTGGAAGCACTGGACGGTCGCTTCGGAGTTCTGGTGAGACACCATGACCAGTGGAGCTAATCTGTGTTGGGTAGAAACAGGTGTTTACTTCAGTACAATAGAAGATGGTCGCGCAACTTCGTGAATTGGTTGAGGTTAGACGTTAACACCATTGGATGCCGGCTCAGTGGTACAGTAGGTTAAGCGTTCACGCGCGAGACTGAAGGTCCTGGGTCCGAATCCCGCGGGGTGCGGGATCGTGGATGCGCACTGCTGAGGAGTCCCATACTAGGACGAAACGGCCGTCCAGTGCTTCCAGGTTTTCAATTGTAGTCTAACATCAATCGGTTCATGATCTCAATCAAAAACTTAACAATCTCCACAACCCCTAAACTGATATATATATATATATATATATTTCTTATAACTTGTCGATTGAATGCTACTTGTTATATCTGTTCATCGTTGATTTTTATGTCGGAAACTCGAAACGAGGGACCTCTGCAATACCCACGACATGAAGTTAAGAACACAAATATTGGTATAAGTGAGGATTTATTAACCTTCAAAACACGATGACGACGACTCTAGTAGAAAATACACTCATTTATATATTGATTCATACACCTATTTTGATTAATAATGAGGATGAAATCACATATACGAAAAATACTTAGAGTTATCATAAACCACATACAGAGCATAGTTCATATCAACTGAATACAAGAATATCGTATATTATACACAATAAAATATCATACGGGGAAACAAAAACGAATACCACAGTGAATGGTCATCACATTGAACCGGAACGGAATTAATGTTGAACCAAAACTCATAATGAGTAAATCAATCGAATCCTGAATTTTCTTCCTGTCATATCAATATTATGTTGACTAAGATCATGAATTGATGAATATTAGACCATCATTGGAAATCTGGAAGCATTGGACGTTCTAAGACGAAACGGCCGTCTGATGCTTTCAGGTTTTCTATGGTGGTCTAGCTTCAAATGACTTATGCTCTCAATTATTGAAAGTTTATGATGAGTTGGCAATTGGCGAATATACTAAATATTAACGTATTAAGTTGTATAGAACGAAACGTGCGTCTCAGATTCCACTGCTAGCTACCATCTAACACTGCCTAAAAGACAACTGCTATCTACAGAAGTTTATTGACAAACATAAAAAAACCCAAAAGGAAACAAGAATTAAGTGATTACAGTCAATAGAAAACCAATACCCATAAATCTCAACTTCAGAGGTGATGATGTCTCAAACATAGTCAACAGGAGGCCTAACATTACATTAGACAGAGTTTACCCTGCAGCCCAACTATTATTTTATAAAACATCATGTTCAAAAACCCAATCGAAGGTTGTCAAGCACCCCTTTCATGTACCACCAACTGTATTTATAAATTTACGTCTACCTGCCAAAGCAGCTATAGAAAGGAGGGCATATCTTAGAATTTTTGACTATGTTCCAAAAAGCCTTAGAACAAGAGAAAAAACGACTCTAAACGGTGTAGTTAGCAAACATCTCTTTGATACAGAACATCGGGTCAATACCTTGTAATCTTTCAGTGTAAGCAACCAAACTCCAGTCTTCTGAAGTTTACTGAAGCGTCAAGAACCTGATTTATGTGTTCAAAAGCAGATGGTTATTAGTTATTCTTTACCTTGGTGACAAATATTCCTTCGTTGCATATTAAAACTTCCGACTAAATACTTTCATGTAATTAAATAGTTGAATTCATGAGTCAATTTAAGTTAGACCACTATGGAAAACCTGGAAGCACTGGACGGCCGTTTCGTCCCATGGTGGGACTCCTCAGAAGTGCGCACCCACGATCCCTCCTCGCCACATTCGAACCCAGGACCTACTGGTCTCTCACACGAGCACTTAACCACTAGACTACTGAGCCGGCATCCAACAGTGTTAATGTCTAACTTCAACTAATCCACGAAATTGAGCGACACATCCGCCATTGTCATTAGTGAGTTACTGTCCAACGACAGACCTGGTTGAACTCCACTGGTCATGGCTTCTCACTAGAACTCCAGGAAATACCTCTTGGAGAGCATATGATGATAATGAGAGAAGGGTTTTTGTTGAAATTATAGTGACTTAATAGTTGAATTCATGAGTCGATTGAAGCTAGACCACTATGGAAAACCTGAAGGCATTATAATATGCACAAAAAACCTTCTTTGATTACTTTCATGTAAGTCATTTAAACACATTTTGTAATTATGATTTTTAAATATAACAGATTGTAAGCATCTGATGAGAACCAGATGAAATGAAATGAATTCATGTTATTCTACTACAATCTTTGTTCTTGTTTTCTTTAAAATGGTAAATATTGAGTGATCGCCCATTAGATGTTCAGGAATCAACATCTGATTAATGTATATTCTTTTCGCTGCATATTGCCAGCAAACACGATATCTCTGATTAGGCTCTTTGCAAGTTGTACAGTGTATGGTCGTTGACATTTCATAAACGCATCTGAATAGATTAGGAGACTAATAGACATGATGTGTTAAACACAAACAACAAAACAGATAACTAGTTGAAATATTCAGGTAGCAGGAGGAGTTAGCCCAAATATTCAAGCAGGCTGCCTTGGGATTACTTTGAGTTAAATTGTAAAAGTGTATCACTTTCAAAACAAATGATGATCTTGCATTTAGATGAAAAATGAGATATGAATAAGGTCGATTATAGTAATCATTACTAGTTACCTAATCTATCTATAATGTATTAAAAATAGCTTACATCATAGAATAAACTTGACAGTAGTAACAATAAAGTATTGAGTTACTATTTCATTCTATTTAAGAACTCATTAACATTACACATATAAAGTCATCAGGTTTCATGAAGATTATAATCCATTTAGACTAATAAGCTTTCATTTCAAACTTCGATCACTTGAAATAATTAACGAAACAATCATATCATATTACTGATAATAATTGACTAAACTCCAAAATATAGGAACATCAACATATGTGTTATGTTTCATTAGAACTTAAGGAATACATATTCAAAGTTGGATAGTGGTTAGTAGTGGTATCCGGGACGCACGTCTCATCCTATTTAGTACTCGTCAGCTGGATGTACCTTCATCTCAGAGTTGATGTTCACTATGGAACTCGAACCCAGTACCGTTCGTCTAAAATGTTATCACATTGTCCACTTATCTACTGAGTACTGATGGCCAATAGATTGTGCAACGGGGATAAAGTTTAAATTCATTTGGTATTGTTTGCTTGTATCTTCCCACTGATGTTTAGGACTGTAATTGATCAGTCACTTATTGGCTTATGTGCATACTTCACGGATTACCTCGATATTGCCTAAAGTCACATGCTTTATAAGATTCACTATCAGAGTGAACATCAACCCTGTGATGCAGCTGACAAGTTCCAAATAGGATGAGACGCGCATCCCCGATTCCACTGCTAGCTACTATCCAACTTGGCTTAGAATGCTTGTGATTTAAGGGAATATCAAGTCAATCCGCACTGGATGCACATATGCCAACAAGAGACTGATTAATTGCATTCCTAAACAACAATGGAAAGATGCAAGCAAACAATATGAAGTGAATACGTCTACAGGAATGGTATGATCATTATCTTGTTCATAGATATATGAACAAAAGATTTTATTACTTCAATCCTGTATCTAATATTTTTTTCCCCAGTTCATCACCAACTTTAATATAGCACTGAAATGTGATTCAGTTACATAGTTGCATTCAATAGTACGTTTATCTGTGACAAACGTTTTAGCATTAATATATCCATGTATGCAACCTATTATCATCAAAATATATCTCATCGGAATGTAGTGATCAAAAGTGTTCTTGAGGTGAGATGTCCATAACTTTATTTATTTATTTATTTTAACACATAGATATTGGTACAAGGAGGAACCAAATACATATGTGCCATACAAATGTCATTTGAATTGTGTGAGGGCTGTTGTTATGAATTTAAGTTGTGAGACTGCAGGGTTTGATAAGCAGCGTTTATTGATCGATTCGGTGAGAGTGACACGGAAAACACGTACGGACGGCCTAGAGTCTCTATTGGTCCCGCTTCCCTGTCTAGCCCAGTCAGTTGAGTCCAGAACACAAGTCACAGCCTCGGAGATATGAATCACTATATTTCAAACATACTTTGTTTATATACTAGTCAAGCATACCACAGCGTACCATAAAAATAGAAAACAACATTTTGTACAATATTCAACAAGTGAACAGATATCGACCAATAGGAAATGTCCATTTAAAGTCCAAGGACACCATTGAACTTAACATGATAATTATTGGTCTATTCCTGCGC